>CM054130.1:21803587-22143587 GCA_028751855.1 Ambrosia trifida
ATCTAGGGCTCGTATGAATCATTTGGGGAAGAACATGAATCGTAAACTGTAACCTCACGAATTTTCCCATTTATTTTGCATTAAAGTATTTCCCGATCAATGATATAAAGTCTAATTTATTTCTAAGTATTCTTAACTTTATCCATGCACTCTATTTTTCTAAGTTCCTTTTATCATTGTACTTAAAAAAAAAATCTTCAATCATGACATATGTCCTATCCTAATTCTATTTATAAAATCATCATTTTATAAGACGATGTTTTTTTTATTTTCTAATTCAAACTAATGATTTTTTTTTTATTTCTTAAATAAAGCCTTGAGTCAAATAGTCAAAGTCCTAGTCAAAGTCTTAGTCAAACAGTCAAAGTCCTAGTCAAATAGTCAATTCATCATAAAACTTTACTTTATGGTGTTGACCAATTTTAATGGCTAATTGAATCCAAAACTAGTATAAAAACCCACCTATGAACCATTACACTTGCCACCTCTAAATCGATTGTTTCAATCCGATTAAACTTTCCCTCATACGTTTCTTCTATAGTCTATTACTTCTACAATTGAAGCTTTGATTATAAGCTCTTGTAATTGGCAACTTTGGGGCAACACTTATTCTATTTTCACGAGACATAACATTTTGCTAAGGTGAGTTTTACATAGCCCCTTTTCGATTATTCACTATTTTTGGGGTGAAACATGTTACAACATTCTATATGCAATTCAATCATAAAGTGTCTATGTGTTTTTCTATGTTGCATTATGTCTTAAACATGACTAGGGTAAGCACAATATTCTAGCATAATCATTAACATTGATCAGCCGACGGTATACAATGATAGATCTATTGGACTGACAATCCCACCCGGATACGTGCCTCCTACAAAGGTAACGTGGGTGATTGTTATCGCATAACATAATCGAGTGAACCATGAGCGTATGGGACGTACCACAATATAACAGTCACAAGGGTTGATGATGCACTCGATTTACTTCTAGTATGTTTTCACATATGGACTAGACTTGCCATGACACTTGAATTGTACAAGCTTTATTCGATTATCAAAACCTATGTAATTCTCACCAACTTTTGTTGACCCAAAAATATTTTCAAAATTAACATGTTTCAGGTAACAATGAAGCTGAGGCTTAGAGTATGTATGAGGAAATACTATGAAGTTTTTTTGAAGTTATTTGAAGTTATTTGCTTTATTTGATATCATGTATTTGGGATTTCTAGACATCATTTCATTTTGAATATTTATGTTATGAATAAATTATTTAAAATTTCAATATATACCATGTGCTACTGAAACAATCATCAATACGTGACATCCCGATGTTTTCGCCATCGGTTGGGGTGTTACAGATTGGTATCAGAGCCATGGTTATAGGGAATTAGGTTATTAGAAAAATAATATAGTCTATAACCATAGGATTTTAACTAGTACTTGCTCCTCTTACTTGCAACCTTACTTGCTTCTATTCTCTATCTCCCTCCTACTTCTTATCTGTAACACCCCAACCGATGGCGGAAACATCGGGATGTCACGTATTGATGATTGTTCAGTAGCTCATGGTAAATAATAAATTTCAATAATTGATTTAAATACATTACATACAATTGTTCTACAAGAATTTGTACATCAAAATAAAAAAATAAAAAAAATATACTAGATACACATCTTCAAGCATTAACTCTAATCCTCAAGCAAGCTATAACCTGAAACATGTTAAGTTTGAAAATATTTTGGGTCAACAAAAGTTGGTGAGAATTACATAGGTTTTGATAATCGAATAAAAATGTTGTGCAATTCATGTGTCATGGCAAGTCTAGTCCATATGTGAAAACATACTAGAAGTAAATCGAGTGCATAATCAACCCTTGTGACTGTTATAATGTGGTACATCCCATACGCTCATGGTTCACTCGAATATGTTATGCGATAACAAACACCCACGCTACCTTTGTAGGAGGCACGTATCCGGGTGGGATTGTCAGTCCAATAGATCTATCAATGTATACCGTCGGCTGATCAATGTTAATGATTATGCTAGAATTGTGCTTACCCTAGTCATGTTCAAGACATAATGCAACATAGAAAAACACATAGACACATTGATGATTGAATTGCATTAATGATGTTGTAACATGTTTCACCCCAAAAATGGTGATAAATAGAAAAGGGGCTATGTAAAACTCACCTTATTAGTAGAAGCACAATGTATTACTCGGAGGAAGGGAAAACAAGACAAATCGAATCTACTCGGGTCCTACAATATGAAAGACTCTAATAAGGTCTATGAATTAACTCTATAGTTAACATGTCACGAAACTAGTTTGTCTATGAAAACTTTATTGAATGTATGTTTAGTAATATAGCAAATGATTGATGAAAAGTTTTGATAATGCGCCAAATGTATATTTCTACATATAATGTTTTGAAGTTTAAGTCAGAGTTGAATTAATTAATATCTATAAGAATCTAACTCTAAGAGTTTGATAAAGTTGAAATGCTAATAATATAGATGGTTTAATTATTTATGATGGGTTAGTCATATTCATATGAGAAGTTTTAATATGAACATCCATAAACTTTTACAGACGTTGTTATTAATTAAATACATAGTGGATAGCATATAATTTATTTGAAAACTATAAAATAAAGTACATTGAATTGAATATTATGTAAAGAAAAAAAATAGGATACTCAATTTATATTTTTCTAATATATATATATATATATATGTATGTATGTGTATATATATATTAACATAATAGAATGCATATATCTAGAAGTGTGTATTTTAAACTAAAACTCTCCTAGCCATGGAGTTAAAATAATAAGTGTGGATCATCTTATCTTTCTCATTTGAAAAGTGGAAACCAACCAAGTTACGCTTGCATATATCCTAAACACACACACCTTTCATTTTGCTATTAACATATATACCAAGACTCAGACGATCGACCCAAAGGAAGATATATATAAAAACGAGCACCGAGAGATGAATACCTGTTTTTTTTATTGACTAAAAGAGCGTTCGCTCGTGGTTGTGGTCGACTGTTCTGAGTCAGAACTTTGGTCCGGTTGTAGGTGGCGTGGTGAAAGGATGGGTGGCAGCGTCTCGTTTTGAGAGGTGTGGATAGGCGTTTTCGCGAGTCAAGAGCAAAGTACGTGGTAAGATTTTGTGCGGGTACTCGTCGAACGGCGTAGTGAGAGGTATGGTTTTGGGCGGTTGCTTGTTCAACTTAGTCGCACGGTTGCGGTGGTTAAGCTTGATGGTAGTGCGATGATCGTTCATCGGACAGAGGGTGGTGCGTCATTGTGATCTTGACGGATGAACGTGCCAAAAAAAAATTCTCCGAGAGGGAGGCGATGGGTTCGAAACAGAGCCAAAGGGGCGCCTATTAATAGAGTGAATCTACACTTGTTGACCGAGCATTATGGTTTTTTTTTTATTAAAAGAATGTTGACCGAGCATTAAATTCGTGATTGTAAATTTGATTGCGGTTTATTATGAGTTATTATGGAAGGTTTTGGTGGTTAAATACAGGCACACCGAGCAAACAAAATGGGTGCCGAAATTGTCGCAGTGGCTATTGATGAAGATGATGCTATTAGAATTAGAAATTATTAAATACACACATTTTTTTATACAGAATAGTCAACGTGCAAATCAAATGTGGTTTCCTATTATTTGTATCTTATTATTATTATTATTATTATTATTATTATTATTATTATTATTATTATTATAAACATTTAAAGAGGTCAAAATATTAGGTGGTCCTTGTTTTGAGGGCGCGCTGTGTGAATGAAGTATACTGTTAAAAAAAAAGTCAAAATATATCGTTTATTGGAAAATTTTTGTATAGGTTTTGAATTTATACCAACTTTAAAATATCCGTACTATATAAGAATGTTTTGAAACAATGAAAAGAATTATTTTTTTTGACATGATTATACTTGTACAAAAGAGGTATAATATAGGCATAGTGGTGATTTTTATCAATACAAAAAATGGGAAACATTCGCGATGTTACAGTCTCCCCTACTTTTGGAAACTTCGTCCCGAAGTTATTAAAAAAAACACAGGGTTGAGGGTGATTGGGTAGAAATTTGGTCAACTGTGGTTTGGAAAATTTGGGTTAGGGCACGACATGAATTAGGTAAAAATAATCTGTTTCGAATAATTTAGATAGAGGGATGATATGTCTGAGTTTTAAGGGTTGGATTAGGTTGGTCTGAAATAGCAAGGAAAATAGGAATCTTGCAAAGCATTAAACTTAAATTTTATGAATCCTAAAAGAAATGCATAAATTGATTTGACTATAGAAAGGCTAAATGAACTACCAGGTAACTAGAGTTTATAATTGGTTATCTACCTTGATAGAATTTCACACCACCTTAACGTACCTGTAAATTCATGATTACGTTCCGGACCACAATCACCAATTTACCTTACATTAGGGTTTTGTGTCCTCCTATGACTCTACACACACATGTAAAATAACCTTGTGATTGAATCGTATACAATGTATCCAAAAATGAGTCCAACTGTTGAGTAGGAAAAAGACCTCTACCAGTTAGTGAGTAGGAACCTCTACCGACTGTTGAGCAGGTACGATAGCCTCTACCAGTCGTTGAGCAGGTTATTAGAACCTCTACCGACTGTTGAGCAGGCATGATGACCTCTACCAATCGCTGAGCAGGTTATTTGGTACTCTACTAACTGTTGAGCAAGTACTTCATCCTCTACCAGTTGTTTGATTAAGTGTAACAATTGTTTTTGGTTTAACACATAAGTTGCAAATTGATAATACATACATGTAAGCAAGTTTGCAAATGCATCAAGTATCAAGTTTAGCATGCGAATTGTAATAGAGTTGCCCTAGACAAGGTTGATAACTCTAGGTGTGTTTATAGCAAATAGTTTATATTCCGTGCTTTTAAGTATCATGAATAATCAAATGCTCAGGTAGATAATGAAATCCTCATGTATAACTAGGATCAAGTTTAATGCAACGAAGAATCAAGTTTTTAATAGTTTGGTTATCATAGGGATCAAGTTCATGTTCAAGAAGGTAAAAAAAAATATGAATTTAGTTCTTGAGAGGATGATGAAGAACTCAAAGTATCATCAAGGTTATGAAAGATAGTGCACGTGAAAATAGTAAATAGAGGGTTTGTTTATAGGTTTTCAAAGAGGCACAAATAGTAAGGAGATTATTTTGCAGCATGAATCACGGAGTTTGAATCAAATATTAAAATTAAGCGTATGAGAAAGCACGATTGTGGTAAATATTAAAATTGTAAAAGTTCGAACAAGTTGAAAATAAATAGGTGTCAATGGGGAATTGGAGATTAAATTTTATTCATGAGGATGAAAGATTCTATTTTCAAAATTGGTTTTGGTAAAAAAAAAAAAAAAAAATATTGATCTAAATGGATTTAGATCGGAATGTAGGAGATTGTAAACACGATGTCGGGTTTCAAGAGTCAAGAATTTATTTAGGTGTTTTGTATAATAGACTCTGATTAATCCATAAAAATTCATCGAAAATCATTCGTTACGCCAATAATTTTTTTTTACATAAACCTTTGAAATTTAGCAAATAGGTATGTGAAAATAAAAGACTCTTTGACAAGATATTTATTTGCTATAGTTTGTGAAATCCCCAGGTGATGAAAGTTTGACAAAATTCAGTACTCTTAGTGTTGGTGCTAGAACAGGTTATGAGATTATAGTTTAAACAAAGATTTTAAAATCTTGAATATGATAAAATTTTATGTTGAGGGTACCTAAAAAAAAATATAAATAAAAATATAGGGGGGAGGTTGAAAATAAAATTGGCTCGAAACATCAAAGGTAATAGATTAAAGAAGTAAAATGTGTAACATATTGTAAAGGGAGAAATATGATTTGGGTTAGATTTTGAAAATAATTAAACATGTGGGTAATATTGTAAGACGAAGTATGATTGTAAAACTCACAAATGATCATGAAATGCAGGCTGATTAGTAAATTATATAAGGAATGAAATTGATTTGATTTGTAAAGATTTTGAGATTAAAAGCTTAGAATTTAATGAGGGGGTGGATAAGGATAGAGATAAAGAATAGGTAAGTTGCAAATAAGGAAGCAAGTACTGGTTAATGTCCTAGGGTTATAGACTAGATTATTTTTCTAATAACCTAATTCCCTATAACCAAGGCTCTGATACCAATCTGTAACACCCCAACCGATGGCGGAAACATCGGGATGTCACGTATTGATGATTGTTCAGTAGCTCATGGTAAATAATAAATTTCAATAATTGATTTAAATACATTACATACAATTGTTCTACAAGAATTTGTACATCAAAATAAAAAAATAAAAAAAATATACTAGATACACATCTTCAAGCATTAACTCTAATCCTCAAGCAAGCTATAACCTGAAACATGTTAAGTTTGAAAATATTTTGGGTCAACAAAAGTTGGTGAGAATTACATAGGTTTTGATAATCGAATAAAAATGTTGTGCAATTCATGTGTCATGGCAAGTCTAGTCCATATGTGAAAACATACTAGAAGTAAATCGAGTGCATAATCAACCCTTGTGACTGTTATAATGTGGTACATCCCATACGCTCATGGTTCACTCGAATATGTTATGCGATAACAAACACCCACGCTACCTTTGTAGGAGGCACGTATCCGGGTGGGATTGTCAGTCCAATAGATCTATCAATGTATACCGTCGGCTGATCAATGTTAATGATTATGCTAGAATTGTGCTTACCCTAGTCATGTTCAAGACATAATGCAACATAGAAAAACACATAGACACATTGATGATTGAATTGCATTAATGATGTTGTAACATGTTTCACCCCAAAAATGGTGATAAATAGAAAAGGGGCTATGTAAAACTCACCTTATTAGTAGAAGCACAATGTATTACTCGGAGGAAGGGAAAACAAGACAAATCGAATCTACTCGGGTCCTACAATATGAAAGACTCTAATAAGGTCTATGAATTAACTCTATAGTTAACATGTCACGAAACTAGTTTGTCTATGAAAACTTTATTGAATGTATGTTTAGTAATATAGCAAATGATTGATGAAAAGTTTTGATAATGCGCCAAATGTATATTTCTACATATAATGTTTTGAAGTTTAAGTCAGAGTTGAATTAATTAATATCTATAAGAATCTAACTCTAAGAGTTTGATAAAGTTGAAATGCTAATAATATAGATGGTTTAATTATTTATGATGGGTTAGTCATATTCATATGAGAAGTTTTAATATGAACATCCATAAACTTTTACAGACGTTGTTATTAATTAAATACATAGTGGATAGCATATAATTTATTTGAAAACTATAAAATAAAGTACATTGAATTGAATATTATGTAAAGAAAAAAAATAGGATACTCAATTTATATTTTTCTAATATATATATATATATATATATATATATGTATGTATGTGTATATATATTAACATAATAGAATGCATATATCTAGAAGTGTGTATTTTAAACTAAAACTCTCCTAGCCATGGAGTTAAAATAATAAGTGTGGATCATCTTATCTTTCTCATTTGAAAAGTGGAAACCAACCAAGTTACGCTTGCATATATCCTAAACACACACACCTTTCATTTTGCTATTAACATATATACCAAGACTCAGACGATCGACCCAAAGGAAGATATATATAAAAACGAGCACCGAGAGATGAATACCTGTTTTTTTTATTGACTAAAAGAGCGTTCGCTCGTGGTTGTGGTCGACTGTTCTGAGTCAGAACTTTGGTCCGGTTGTAGGTGGCGTGGTGAAAGGATGGGTGGCAGCGTCTCGTTTTGAGAGGTGTGGATAGGCGTTTTCGCGAGTCAAGAGCAAAGTACGTGGTAAGATTTTGTGCGGGGTACTCGTCGAACGGCGTAGTGAGAGGTATGGTTTTGGGCGGTTGCTTGTTCAACTTAGTCGCACGGTTGCGGTGGTTAAGCTTGATGGTAGTGCGATGATCGTTCATCGGACAGAGGGTGGTGCGTCATTGTGATCTTGACGGATGAACGTGCCAAAAAAAAATTCTCCGAGAGGGAGGCGATGGGTTCGAAACAGAGCCAAAGGGGCGCCTATTAATAGAGTGAATCTACACTTGTTGACCGAGCATTATGGTTTTTTTTTTATTAAAAGAATGTTGACCGAGCATTAAATTCGTGATTGTAAATTTGATTGCGGTTTATTATGAGTTATTATGGAAGGTTTTGGTGGTTAAATACAGGCACACCGAGCAAACAAAATGGGTGCCGAAATTGTCGCAGTGGCTATTGATGAAGATGATGCTATTAGAATTAGAAATTATTAAATACACACATTTTTTTATACAGAATAGTCAACGTGCAAATCAAATGTGGTTTCCTATTATTTGTATCTTATTATTATTATTATTATTATTATTATTATTATTATTATTATTATTATTATTATTATTATTATAAACATTTAAAGAGGTCAAAATATTAGGTGGTCCTTGTTTTGAGGGCGCGCTGTGTGAATGAAGTATACTGTTAAAAAAAAAGTCAAAATATATCGTTTATTGGAAAATTTTTGTATAGGTTTTGAATTTATACCAACTTTAAAATATCCGTACTATATAAGAATGTTTTGAAACAATGAAAAGAATTATTTTTTTTGACATGATTATACTTGTACAAAAGAGGTATAATATAGGCATAGTGGTGATTTTTATCAATACAAAAAATGGGAAACATTCGCGATGTTACAGTCTCCCCTACTTTTGGAAACTTCGTCCCGAAGTTATTAAAAAAAACACAGGGTTGAGGGTGATTGGGTAGAAATTTGGTCAACTGTGGTTTGGAAAATTTGGGTTAGGGCACGACATGAATTAGGTAAAAATAATCTGTTTCGAATAATTTAGATAGAGGGATGATATGTCTGAGTTTTAAGGGTTGGATTAGGTTGGTCTGAAATAGCAAGGAAAATAGGAATCTTGCAAAGCATTAAACTTAAATTTTATGAATCCTAAAAGAAATGCATAAATTGATTTGACTATAGAAAGGCTAAATGAACTACCAGGTAACTAGAGTTTATAATTGGTTATCTACCTTGATAGAATTTCACACCACCTTAACGTACCTGTAAATTCATGATTACGTTCCGGACCACAATCACCAATTTACCTTACATTAGGGTTTTGTGTCCTCCTATGACTCTACACACACATGTAAAATAACCTTGTGATTGAATCGTATACAATGTATCCAAAAATGAGTCCAACTGTTGAGTAGGAAAAAGACCTCTACCAGTTAGTGAGTAGGAACCTCTACCGACTGTTGAGCAGGTACGATAGCCTCTACCAGTCGTTGAGCAGGTTATTAGAACCTCTACCGACTGTTGAGCAGGCATGATGACCTCTACCAATCGCTGAGCAGGTTATTTGGTACTCTACTAACTGTTGAGCAAGTACTTCATCCTCTACCAGTTGTTTGATTAAGTGTAACAATTGTTTTTGGTTTAACACATAAGTTGCAAATTGATAATACATACATGTAAGCAAGTTTGCAAATGCATCAAGTATCAAGTTTAGCATGCGAATTGTAATAGAGTTGCCCTAGACAAGGTTGATAACTCTAGGTGTGTTTATAGCAAATAGTTTATATTCCGTGCTTTTAAGTATCATGAATAATCAAATGCTCAGGTAGATAATGAAATCCTCATGTATAACTAGGATCAAGTTTAATGCAACGAAGAATCAAGTTTTTAATAGTTTGGTTATCATAGGGATCAAGTTCATGTTCAAGAAGGTAAAAAAAAATATGAATTTAGTTCTTGAGAGGATGATGAAGAACTCAAAGTATCATCAAGGTTATGAAAGATAGTGCACGTGAAAATAGTAAATAGAGGGTTTGTTTATAGGTTTTCAAAGAGGCACAAATAGTAAGGAGATTATTTTGCAGCATGAATCACGGAGTTTGAATCAAATATTAAAATTAAGCGTATGAGAAAGCACGATTGTGGTAAATATTAAAATTGTAAAAGTTCGAACAAGTTGAAAATAAATAGGTGTCAATGGGGAATTGGAGATTAAATTTTATTCATGAGGATGAAAGATTCTATTTTCAAAATTGGTTTTGGTAAAAAAAAAAAAAAAAATATTGATCTAAATGGATTTAGATCGGAATGTAGGAGATTGTAAACACGATGTCGGGTTTCAAGAGTCAAGAATTTATTTAGGTGTTTTGTATAATAGACTCTGATTAATCCATAAAAATTCATCGAAAATCATTCGTTACGCCAATAATTTTTTTTTACATAAACCTTTGAAATTTAGCAAATAGGTATGTGAAAATAAAAGACTCTTTGACAAGATATTTATTTGCTATAGTTTGTGAAATCCCCAGGTGATGAAAGTTTGACAAAATTCAGTACTCTTAGTGTTGGTGCTAGAACAGGTTATGAGATTATAGTTTAAACAAAGATTTTAAAATCTTGAATATGATAAAATTTTATGTTGAGGGTACCTAAAAAAAAATATAAATAAAAATATAGGGGGGAGGTTGAAAATAAAATTGGCTCGAAACATCAAAGGTAATAGATTAAAGAAGTAAAATGTGTAACATATTGTAAAGGGAGAAATATGATTTGGGTTAGATTTTGAAAATAATTAAACATGTGGGTAATATTGTAAGACGAAGTATGATTGTAAAACTCACAAATGATCATGAAATGCAGGCTGATTAGTAAATTATATAAGGAATGAAATTGATTTGATTTGTAAAGATTTTGAGATTAAAAGCTTAGAATTTAATGAGGGGGTGGATAAGGATAGAGATAAAGAATAGGTAAGTTGCAA
The DNA here is from genome assembly GCA_028751855.1 of Ambrosia trifida. Classification (NCBI taxonomy): domain Eukaryota; kingdom Viridiplantae; phylum Streptophyta; class Magnoliopsida; order Asterales; family Asteraceae; genus Ambrosia; species Ambrosia trifida. The sequence goes on from CM054130.1 coordinate 21,814,461, forward strand.
ATAAGGAAGCAAGTACTGGTTAATGTCCTAGGGTTATAGACTAGATTATTTTTCTAATAACCTAATTCCCTATAACCAAGGCTCTGATACCAATCTGTAACACCCCAACCGATGGCGGAAACATCGGGATGTCACGTATTGATGATTGTTCAGTAGCTCATGGTAAATAATAAATTTCAATAATTGATTTAAATACATTACATACAATTGTTCTACAAGAATTTGTACATCAAAATAAAAAAATAAAAAAAATATACTAGATACACATCTTCAAGCATTAACTCTAATCCTCAAGCAAGCTATAACCTGAAACATGTTAAGTTTGAAAATATTTTGGGTCAACAAAAGTTGGTGAGAATTACATAGGTTTTGATAATCGAATAAAAATGTTGTGCAATTCATGTGTCATGGCAAGTCTAGTCCATATGTGAAAACATACTAGAAGTAAATCGAGTGCATAATCAACCCTTGTGACTGTTATAATGTGGTACATCCCATACGCTCATGGTTCACTCGAATATGTTATGCGATAACAAACACCCACGCTACCTTTGTAGGAGGCACGTATCCGGGTGGGATTGTCAGTCCAATAGATCTATCAATGTATACCGTCGGCTGATCAATGTTAATGATTATGCTAGAATTGTGCTTACCCTAGTCATGTTCAAGACATAATGCAACATAGAAAAACACATAGACACATTGATGATTGAATTGCATTAATGATGTTGTAACATGTTTCACCCCAAAAATGGTGATAAATAGAAAAGGGGCTATGTAAAACTCACCTTATTAGTAGAAGCACAATGTATTACTCGGAGGAAGGGAAAACAAGACAAATCGAATCTACTCGGGTCCTACAATATGAAAGACTCTAATAAGGTCTATGAATTAACTCTATAGTTAACATGTCACGAAACTAGTTTGTCTATGAAAACTTTATTGAATGTATGTTTAGTAATATAGCAAATGATTGATGAAAAGTTTTGATAATGCGCCAAATGTATATTTCTACATATAATGTTTTGAAGTTTAAGTCAGAGTTGAATTAATTAATATCTATAAGAATCTAACTCTAAGAGTTTGATAAAGTTGAAATGCTAATAATATAGATGGTTTAATTATTTATGATGGGTTAGTCATATTCATATGAGAAGTTTTAATATGAACATCCATAAACTTTTACAGACGTTGTTATTAATTAAATACATAGTGGATAGCATATAATTTATTTGAAAACTATAAAATAAAGTACATTGAATTGAATATTATGTAAAGAAAAAAAATAGGATACTCAATTTATATTTTTCTAATATATATATATATATATATATATATATATGTATGTATGTGTATATATATTAACATAATAGAATGCATATATCTAGAAGTGTGTATTTTAAACTAAAACTCTCCTAGCCATGGAGTTAAAATAATAAGTGTGGATCATCTTATCTTTCTCATTTGAAAAGTGGAAACCAACCAAGTTACGCTTGCATATATCCTAAACACACACACCTTTCATTTTGCTATTAACATATATACCAAGACTCAGACGATCGACCCAAAGGAAGATATATATAAAAACGAGCACCGAGAGATGAATACCTGTTTTTTTTATTGACTAAAAGAGCGTTCGCTCGTGGTTGTGGTCGACTGTTCTGAGTCAGAACTTTGGTCCGGTTGTAGGTGGCGTGGTGAAAGGATGGGTGGCAGCGTCTCGTTTTGAGAGGTGTGGATAGGCGTTTTCGCGAGTCAAGAGCAAAGTACGTGGTAAGATTTTGTGCGGGTACTCGTCGAACGGCGTAGTGAGAGGTATGGTTTTGGGCGGTTGCTTGTTCAACTTAGTCGCACGGTTGCGGTGGTTAAGCTTGATGGTAGTGCGATGATCGTTCATCGGACAGAGGGTGGTGCGTCATTGTGATCTTGACGGATGAACGTGCCAAAAAAAAATTCTCCGAGAGGGAGGCGATGGGTTCGAAACAGAGCCAAAGGGGCGCCTATTAATAGAGTGAATCTACACTTGTTGACCGAGCATTATGGTTTTTTTTTTATTAAAAGAATGTTGACCGAGCATTAAATTCGTGATTGTAAATTTGATTGCGGTTTATTATGAGTTATTATGGAAGGTTTTGGTGGTTAAATACAGGCACACCGAGCAAACAAAATGGGTGCCGAAATTGTCGCAGTGGCTATTGATGAAGATGATGCTATTAGAATTAGAAATTATTAAATACACACATTTTTTTATACAGAATAGTCAACGTGCAAATCAAATGTGGTTTCCTATTATTTGTATCTTATTATTATTATTATTATTATTATTATTATTATTATTATTATTATTATTATTATTATTATTATTATTATAAACATTTAAAGAGGTCAAAATATTAGGTGGTCCTTGTTTTGAGGGCGCGCTGTGTGAATGAAGTATACTGTTAAAAAAAAAGTCAAAATATATCGTTTATTGGAAAATTTTTGTATAGGTTTTGAATTTATACCAACTTTAAAATATCCGTACTATATAAGAATGTTTTGAAACAATGAAAAGAATTATTTTTTTTGACATGATTATACTTGTACAAAAGAGGTATAATATAGGCATAGTGGTGATTTTTATCAATACAAAAAATGGGAAACATTCGCGATGTTACATTATCCTTACTTTAGTCCCTACAAGAAGAGTGCTCTCCAACACAAGATCTACTCTTAGACTAATAGGACAAATCCTCAGGTTTAGCCTGAACCACCTTGAAGATCTCGTCGAAGTTCTAGATTTTAATAACGAACACGTGCAATCTGGAAGGGTGAACGCCTGTATTCTGAGTTTTCTGTCTAGGATTGGCATTGCGCATAAATCCCAATCAGACGAGGGACCCGGATGCCTACCTGGGAATTCTCGGGATGAGTGTTCACTTATAGGCTAAAGCATGTCTTCACTATGTTATTAGAATCTAGAAGTTTTGATAAGTCAACGTTTTCGTTTATTCGTTTTAATTAATGAATAAATGATTACACTCACTTTCCTTAAACTAAGCTCTAAAATCTCAAAATTTTACAGCTTAAATCAATCTCATTTCATAACCATCTATGGATTTCACAATCACACTTCACCTTACCATCTTAGCCACTTTTTAAATATTCAACACCCTACCCAAATCATTTCATTTCTCCACATGTTACTTATTTTTAAAAACTATAACCTCATACCTTAGCACAAACTAAAGATTTCTAAATCCTGTTGTATTTTCATTACCTAGTAACTTTACAAAGTACATTTTTTTTGGTCAAAAGATGTCCTCGAACTTAAATTCAATTGTTTATTTATTGATGTAACAAACAATTTTTTATATAATGCTTTAAACTATTAAAAATCACTTAATAGAACCTTGATCTTCAAAACCTAATGTCATGTTTGAAATCTCCAACTAACGGGAATATTTTAATCAAAGCCCACTTAGCTTGTACTATTTAACAACTTTTGCTTTATGTATAAAACCAATTTTGAAAATAAGATTTTTTTTATCCATAGGAATAATATCTAGCCTCTAAATTCTCCATCGACACTCACTCACTTTCAACTTGTTCAAATTTTTACAATATTTGGCATATACCACAATCATGTTTTCTTATACACTTGATTATAACCTTTGATCCAAACCCCAAAATTTACACTGCTACATAATCTCCTTACTATAAAATAAACTCTTTATCAACTATCTTCAAATTCACTGTCTCTCACAACCTTGATTCTGCTTCAAGATTTTTCATCATCCTCTCAAGAACTAAATTCATATCCTTCACCTTCTCAAACATGAACTAGTTACCCATGATAACCAAACTATTGAAACTTGGTTGTGTGTTGCATCAAACTTAATCCTTAGTTACATGAGGATTCGACTATCTACCATATTCGAACATTTGAAACTAGAATTCATGAAATATAAACTATTTACTATAGACACGCCTAGAGTCATTAACCTTGTCTAGGGCAACTCTATTACAACTCACATGCTATACTTGATACTTGATTGCTTACATGTACATATTATCAATTTGCAATTTATGTGTGTGTAAATCGGTACACTTAATCAAACAACTGATAGAGGATGAAGTACTTGCTCAACAGTTAGTAGAGTACCAAATAACCTACTCAACGATTGGAAGAGGTCATCATGCCTGCTCAACAGTCGGTAGAGGCCCTACAACCTGCTCAACGACTGGTAGAGGCTATCGTACCTGCTCAACAATCGGTAGAGGTTCTTACTCACTGACTGGTAGAAGTCTTTTTCCTGCTCAACAGTTGGACTTATTTTTGGATACATTGTTTACAATTCAATCACAAGGTTATTTTGCATTACTTACATGTGTGTTTAGAGTCATAGAAGAACACAAAACCCTAATGTAAGGTAAATTGGTGATTGCGGTCCGGAACGTAATCATGAATTTACAGGTACGTTAAGGTGGTGTGAAATTCTATCAAGGTTTTCGGTAGAGAAACTAATTATAAACTCTAGTTACCTGGTAGTTCATTTAGCCTTTCTATAGTCCATCAACTCATGCATTTCTTTTAGGATTTCTAAAACTTAAGATTCTTATTCACCTTGCGATTCCAAGACACACCTAATCCTACCCTTAAAACTCACAGATAACAAACCTCTTATCCAAATTATTCGAAAGCAGATTATTCTATAAATTCATGTCGTGCCTTAACCCAAAATTTTCAAAACCACGACTGCCTTAATTTCTACCCAACCATCCTTAAACCTGTGTTTTTAAATAACTTCGGGACGAAGTTTCCAAACGTAGGGGAGACTGTAACCTCACGAATTTTCCCATTTATTTTGCATTAAAGTATTTCCCGATCCATGATATAAAGTCTAATTTATTTTAAGTATTCTTATCTTTATCCGTGCACTCTATTTTTCTAAGTTCCTTTTATCATTGTACTTAAAAAAAAAAATCTTCAATCATGACATATGTCCTATCCTAATTCTATTTATAAAATCGTCATTTTATAAGACGGTGTTTTTTTTATTTTCTAATTCAAACTAATGATTTTTTTTTATTTCTTAAATAAAGCCTTGACTCAAATAGTCAAAGTCCTAGTCAAAGTCTTAGTCAAACAGTCAAAGTCCTAGTCAAATAGTCAATTCATCATAAAACCTTACTTTATGGTGTTGACCAATTTTAATGGCTAATTGAATCCAAAACTAGTATAAAAACCCACCTATGAACCATTACACTTGCCACCTCTAAATCGATTGTTTCAATCCGATTAAACTTTCCCTCATACGTTTCTTCTATAGTCTATTACTTCTACAATTGAAGCTTTGATTATAAGCTCTTGTAATTGGCAACTTTGGGGCAACACTTATTCTATTTTCACGAGACATAACATTTTGCTAAGGTGAGTTTTACATAGCCCTTTTTCGATTATTCACTATTTTTGGGGTGAAACATGTTACAACATTCTATATGCAATTCAATCATAAAGTGTCTATGTGTTTTTCTATGTTGCATTATGTCTTAAACATGACTAGGGTAAGCACAATATTCTAGCATAATCATTAACATTGATCAGCCGACGGTATACAATGATAGGACAAATCCTCAGGTTTAGCCTGAACCACCTTGAAGATCTCGTCGAAGTTCTAGATTTTAATAACTAACACGTGCAATCTGGAAGGGTGAACGCCTGTATTCTGAGTTTTCTGTCTAGGATTGGCATTGCGCATAAATCCCATGGCGGGGCGTTCATCACTTACATCGCGCGTTGGGGATCTCGCCAGATACCGACCATCAGTTGCTGCCCTCGATCCCATCGGTAGAGCTCGGTGACGCCAATGCCCGGAGCATGGGGACCCTCTTCGAGGTCTCGAAGGGTGTGCACCGGTTTCGAGCTATCGAAACCAGGAGGGCTTTTGCGCCGGCCCCCTTCCTACTTTCGATGATATACCGCCCTACGTTGAGGTGCGTCCGGGAGAGCCTCTCCTGGTAGAGATGGCGGGTCAGGACGACGGGGCTGACGACGATGACGCCCCCACCTCCTCCGCCGCCACCACAGCAGCAGTACCCCCGTCATATATATGATGACCTCACTCCTGCTGCGCGTTTCGTGGCAGAGGACATCGATCGCCGCATCGGTGAGCTCCGTGAGGTTCAGGAGTGGACGGTCGACTCGATGCAGGCGATGGCCGCGCATTGGCAGGTACAGTTACGCCCACCACCACACCGTGGACCAGCACAGGGGGCCCCACCACCACCGCCGCAGTATACTTTTTTTACTTGTATTTTTTTTTTTGTATGGACAAACTTATTATTATTATTATTATGCATTTGATCTTTTGTTTATATATATATGTTGTTTGTTTTGAATGTTTAATTGTCTAATAAATATTAAACCCATAAATAATAAACGAACTAAAACCAAATTATAAATTGCAAGCCAGTAAAACCAATGAGATCCAAACAGTAAACATTCGATTATAAACGTTAAAAGATCACTCAACCCTTTCAATCCCAAACCAAATAAAAGTTACATGTTATAAACCAAAACGACGCCACGTTGACCATCAACCACCATATTCGTATCAAAATTCGCGAATTCGTTCAATCTTTCTTCGACGAGGTCTTCTCCGTGAATAATTTATCCAGTCACAGTGACAATCGAACACTTTATTAATAGGTTAAACTTGGGATTACTTGATTAATTATAGTTTGATTAGGGTTATTACGTTGTTTTTTAAATTTTAAAAAATTACAATAGATAAAGACCCTAAATCAATAAAAAAGTTAAAAAAAAACACGGGTTATTACGGTGTTTTTAAAATGTTTAAATTTTAAAAAATTACAATAGATAAAGACCCTAAATAGATAAAAAAAGTAAAAAAAAAACACTTCAAAACAAACAAAAAACAAAAAAAAATCCAAACCAAAACCTTCCCAACATCAAAATGTCCAGATACATCCCCCCTATTGCCAAGCGCCTCGCTTTGACTAAAGCGAGGCGCTTGGCCCCCTTTTTTTCAAACTCCCATGCAACCTCGTACTGGTTTAACATTGATGTGACTGAAGCGCCTCGCTTTGGCCTAAGCGAGACGCTTCAAAGGGGAGTTGAAATAGAATGTTGAGGGGTGCCAATAGACGGACCCAAACAGAAATGTGATAACATTATTATTATTAATTTTGTTTTATGTAGTTTTATTTAGAAAGAAAAACCAGATGGGAAAGGGTAGCAGTCAGACACCAGCCAAGACTTGCTACATGCCACCTAGAAAAGTATAACAAAAACAACTAATACAATACATAAAGAAACCATTTTTATTCAAAGATTCAATTTCTTGAACACAATACACAAATCTCTCCGTATAATTTCTGCTGACAACCCCTTCTTTCTCTCTCTCTCTCTATCTGTCTTCCCTAAATTCCTGCACACCAAATCCTCTGTCTCTTCTTATTCTTATTTCAACTCTTCAACTCAATTCCAGATCTACCCTTTTCATATTTCACCAGGTTTCACTCATTTCTCTTCTTTGGATCTTGTTTTGTTGACTGATGTGTTTCTTGTTTTAGATCTTGATTTTTTTTTAAATTTATATTTAAAATTGAATAAGTATGATCATGTGTGTTGGGTCATGAGGGTCTGCAGCTAATATGTTAATGTCAATGTTTATAATCTTGATTTAGGTTTAAATCCATTGTTATACATATTTTGGGTTTCATTATTTGATTCTTTTAAATTGAGAGGGGGGGGGGGGGGGGGGGGGTTAAGGATTTGTGATTATTATTTTTGAAAAAAGTTGTGATTTTTGGTTTATAGGGTTGGATCAATCATTAATTCTTTATGCTATGTGGGTCTGTACTTGATTGGTTTAATATTTTGTATTCTTTTGTTCTGAATATTGGTTTATGTTATGTTTTAGTTGGAGAGTGTTTGCATCATTCTTGGGGACAATGAAGAAGGCCTTTGATCAAACTGTCAGGGATCTGTATGTTCGATTTGTTTTCGAATAAGTTTAATTAAGTTTTTCTAACCTCAGTTACGCCTGTGAATGAAACGAACGAACAGATTTTCTTGTTTGTATTTGTTTATGTTTGTTGTTAATATTCTAAACGAACATAAACGTGTGTACGATGAAACGCTCTAACGTCTGAAAATCACATTGGTTTTGAATTAGTGTTACTAATAAGTATATATGCATGGACATGTAAACAAACAAACAAACATAAACGAGCGACTACAAACACGTGATCATGTTCGTTCGTTAAATTAATGAACAAAAATATTGTTCATGTTGTTTATAAACAAACCTTCCGCAAAGCGTTTCACTAAACGTTCTGTTCGTTTACAGGCCTAACCTCAATGCCTCATTGTGTTTGGTTTATATTTTTATAATTTATTTTGTGCAGTAAGAGAGGCGTTAACAAGAAAGTTCTTAAAGTTCCTTCAATAGAACAGAAGGTGCTATTTTTTTCTATCTAATAATATGCACGTTTGAGTTATTTATTAACATTTTGTTAAATTTTCGACTTTTCGTGATGTTTTCCCAGGTTCTTGATGCTACTAGTAACGAGACGTGGGGTCCCCATGGATCTCTTCTTGCCGATATTGCAATGGCTTCAAGAAACCAGTATGACATGATGTTTTTCTTTTTTGGTTAAAATGAGGAAAAGTAAATGATATATTCTTTCCCAGACACTCATCCTAGTTTATGCATATGCAGTCATGAATACTACATGATCATGTCAATTCTTTGGAAGCGTGTGAATGATACCGGAAAAAATTGGCGCCATGTGTACAAGGTTTGGACTGTTCATATGTGAATACATATCTATATGTTTTTTCTTTAAGCTAGAGGCTTTGGCTTTAATAACCGCATAAGGCACGGGGTGGCCGGAACACGGCGCATGGCCTTGAGGCGCCGCTTCATGTGCACGTGGGTCAAAGTTGGTCAAAATTAGGTGTGGAGGGCGCTCGTAAGTTAAAATGACCAAAAGGTTAACTAGGGTATGAATGGTTTGCTTGATGCAAAGACTGATGTAAACGAGATGCAACTTTTGGTTGTACATAGAGCAACGCCTCATGTACGTGAAGCTCTAGCCTTGTGTCGGCTTTAAGTCCTAAATGCCTCATTGCGCCCGAGGCTGCCAAATGGGCGAGGTCAACACGGGATTTGGTGAAAGATTATAATTTTCTCTAATATAATTGTTTTATAAGTAGTTTGACAGTTTCTATGTCAAATGTTATTACTATATTATTTCGATGATAACCTAATTTTCTTAACATTTATTGTCTAGTTCCCTTTTTCCCATTTTATCCGTTGATCTGTTAGAGATATACATAACCCAAATCAATCCATTCATAAGTAAACGGGTTGAAATTGGCACCACCATTTATAGCTAATGGTGAATTTTCTTCAGTTCATGCCCATTATTCAGCGGAAAATGTAACCCGGGTTTGACTTTCTTGCTTTCTGCACCAGGGTTTGACTGTTCTTGAATATCTTGTAGCAAACGGGTCAGAGCGTGTCATAGAGGAGATTAAGGAACATTCTTACCAGATAAAGGTATAGTTTTATTCCTTGAAACTTATTATTTCATTTTAATAACTTTTATTATCGGATTATCATTTACTTTACTAATCGGTATGCATTTTCTTGGCAGTCCCTGTCAGATTTTCAGTATCTTGATCATCATGGAAAAGATCAGGGCAACAATGTCAGGAAGAAATCACAAAGCCTTTTGGCTCTGGTGAATGATAAAGAAAAAATACAGGAAGCTAGGCAAAAGGCTGCTGCCAACTGGGACAAGTGAGTTGATTTAGTTTTAAATCGGCGTATCGACACATAATGTGATGGAATTTGGATCAAGATTTACTTTTAATCATCTCCAAGTTTCAATTTTTTTACGACTCTCTCTGTCTGTTTTATACAACTGGTTATCTGATCACTTCAATCAGGTTTCACAACACATCGGGAAGCGCAAAATACAGGCCTGGATCTTATCCGGGTGCGGGAGGTTATGATGATCGATCCGAAGGTCGTTATGGCAGTAGAGATGAAGACCGGAATGGGTATGGTTATGGGAGAGAAAGTGATGGGTATCGTTATGGCGAAGAGCGTTATGGTCGGGACCAATATAGGGATGATGAATACCGAGGTAGAAGAAGTGTTGATGGCGACAGTTATGACCGAAGAAGTAGAAGCTCTGATGACAGAGAGCGTGAGCGTGCTTATGCTGATGATGGACAGTATTCTTCAAGGTATGTTTATATTTCTTGTTATGGCTGCACGAAATTTACTATACGATCTTGTGAACCTTCAAGGGTGGCACAGTGGTAAGCGCTTGAGTCCCTCTAGCAGTGGTCTCAGGTTCGAATCGAGCTTGTACACGTTTTCTGCCCACTAGGGTCCCATAAGTTTTCTGGTAACGGGTTTTCATGGTTACAAAAAAGAAAAAAGAAAAAAAAAAAAGATGTAAATGCGGTAAGATATATCGGTGAGCAGGTTGAGTAACAGGCCAAAATGGGTTCGGGTCTAAACAAGTAACTTTTGCTACATGTTCATTTCGGAAAATGTTCATTTCTATTTCATTTTATCGTTGCGAAAGCAATGTGAAAGGTGATATAGGTATTCAATATACTTCCTGCTGTTTATGTGTTGCAATCTTACTAGATGTTAATCGGTACCTTAATTATTGTATTAATTTATTTTTATGTCTCGGGACACAGGCAGCCTGAGCAAAAATCTCCTGAACAGAATCTTGGGGTACCTCCTAGTTATGAAGATGTTGTGGCTAGCGGTCGTAGTCCCAGTTATAATGAGAGGTATAAATCGTGGTCTATGTATATATGTATTAACTTATTAATACACACATAGAGGTGGCAATTTAAACCCATTCACCTTTGAATTGTTTGATTCAGGTTATGTTTCATCTCTAACATGTCAAGTATTAACGAAAAAAGTGCTTAAAAGTAAACGGGTCAAAGTCATGTTATTTAAATTTAGATTATGATATAAATTTACAATATCCGACCGCCCATCTATCTTGTTACATTACTTTAAAATTATTTCTCTTTTTACTATATAAAGGGATGGAGAGACGAAATCTGTATCCCCACCACCTGTGACTACCAGTCATGGAACCACAGTTTCTAGCGGGCCTCCGGCAGCTCCTGCAGCTATTCCACCGCCAGTAACCGCTGCACCTACTGCAGTTGCTCCATCGCCAGTAGCTGCTGCACCTCCTGCACCTGTTTCCGCCTCAAACAATGAAACTAACGGGTTTGATGAGTTTGATCCTCGTGGTTCCTTCGGTTCATTTCCAGGTTAACACTAAAAAGAACTATTTTCTCTTTTACCATTTCCATAATGCTTAGAGATTGTTAATACTGAATTAAACTTATAATTTGGTATGAATAGCAGCGGCCCCACCAACATCGGGTAGTACCGAAACAGATCTGTTTGGTTCTTCATCAGATCCTTTCTCTTTGAATTCATTGGCTCTCGTTCCCGTTACAGCTCCAACTTCTGAACCAGATGTCCCTGCTCAAACCTTTGTTGCTGCATCTTCTGCGTCCAGTGGCCCTGCTCAGGTGTGTTTCACAAACTTAAATACCGAAAATACCCATTTTATCGATGAATGTTCAGCTATTGTCTGAACCGTCATTTTGAACTACTTTATCGTGTTCTCTATGCAGCCGTTTGATGATCCTTTCGGTGATGGCCCGTTTAGAGCTGCCCCTTCTACAAATGGGTTTTCAGCCCAACCCCAGTCCACGACTACCGTCAGTCAAAGTGTTGAACCACCACAATCTGCTGCCCCGACACCAAACACATTCAATAACACTGGATATGGTGGGTTTGACCCAACTACCGATTTTCTTGCAGATCTCCTTCCACCGTCTGGACCTTCGCAGACGAGTTTCCAGACTCCACCTGGCCAACTTCCATCACAAACCGGCTTCCCTCCTCAAACAAGTTTCCCAGGACAACCTAACCCGACCTCTTTTCAGTCAACTCTCCCTAGTCAACCTATGCCGTATCAAGAGAGTCAATCTCTGCCACAACAGGGCTTTCAACCTCAAGGTGGCCAATATATGTCACAACCTGGTTATCCACCTCACGGTGGTCAAACCATGGGTCATGGTGGTTTTCCATCTCAAATGGGCTCTGCTTATCCGGGTTCCAATGGTCAACCTGCGTATCAGAGTTCTTCGGCTCCGGTTCCACCCGTGGCTCAGCCTACCGCCACTTCAAGTTTATATCAACAGCCACCGGTGCAGTCTGGGTCCGCCCTAAATGCTTCAACAGGTGCTCTTGTTGTAGTTCCTCAAGAACCAGCCAAATTCGAGACTAAATCCACTGTTTGGGCCGATACGTTGAACCGTGGGCTCGTTAATCTGAATATAGCTGGATGTAAGTTGCTTCATAGTTCATACTGAATTTATGCATCTTGTTAAGACACTAAACACATGATAACAAATGTTTTAATATGTGCAGCTAAAACAAACCCGTTGTCGGACATTGGAGTCGACTTTGAAGCCTTGAACAGAAAGGATAAAAGAATGGAGAAACCAAGTGCAGCCGCGGTTACATCTACTACAAGCATGGGTAAGGCCATGGGTTCTGGTTCTGGAATTGGACGTGCTGGTGCGGGTGCACTTAGACCCCAACCAAACCCCATGATGGGTCCCGGCATGGCTGGACCTGGTGCAGCCCCTGGCTACGGAGCAGCAGGTTATGCAGGCATGAACCAGCCCATGGGTCAATTCCAGATGCAACAACCGTCAGCCGGATATATGCCACCTGGAGCCTACAACCCAATGATGGGTCGTGGCGGTGGTTATGGTCAACAGCCGTATGGCGGTTACAGATAAAATTGTTTCTGGTCAAGTTTGTGATAGGAACTATTGGATAGAAGGGGAAAGGTTAATCTTACACACAGACATGTAAAAAGGGGCACGATTTCCGTTATCTGAGACTGAGAGTGATAGTATCAAACCGTATTCTGCGGCGAAAGATTTATTGTGATTAAAAACTTCAGCTTAATGTATGATTTGTATGGTGGTGTAATATTGATATGGTTTTTGATCTTGTGAAGTTTGTATACAGTGGAGGACATAACCATACTCAGGTTGCCTCATAGAACAGTTTTGTGTCTGTCTTATTGATTGTTGAAGCATGTATTGTCTGTCTGTCAATAAATACAAGGGGGGACTCACTTTTGTTTTTATTATGTTATTATTTGTTGATTTATCAAAAACTTTATTGTTTTTAAAGGTTTATATGTTCTTGATCTCTTTATTTGAGTATACAACACTAATCAGTACCAGGTTCTCATACCACATCTCAAGTTTTGAACCTTATTTATATTCTACCATAACCCTTTGAGGGTAGCTTGTTTAACACAAGCCATGTTTTGTCCGATTCTATTGGTTAGCAGGGTATTAAAGTGTCATCAGTTCTTCCTTCAATATCAATACCAGGTTCTCATGGTTTCAAAAATAAAAGACACGTGTCGGTGGCGGTGAAGATTGATAGGCAACCAATTTTATAACCAACTAATCTGAGTGTTTGATGTTAGTACATATGTACCTTTAAAAATATGATAAATATGATCTAAGCATATAATTAGTCTAATAAACATCTCCATGTATTCATTCAGTATTGCTGGTGAGTGTATGATGTATACTTCATATGATATATCTATGAAAATCGAGACCGAATAGCGAAATCTTTATATGTTATGCTTGTATAGAAATATTTGTAAAATTCTTAAATCCTTGTTTATTTTCGCTATTGAACTTTTTTCAAGTATAACTTCAAAAATTATATTTATTGATAAAAGCTATTAATTGTCAAATTAGTTGAAAAATGCAACCTTTTGTTTTTATAACACTAAAATTTTATTGTTATTTATGACATCTTTTTATCAATAAGAATATACTCATTATTATTCTTTTATTTATATAACTTTTGTTATGAAAAAAAATATTGAACAAACAATTAATAGCAAAAAGCCAAATCTTTATCCGAACCAACAACAAGAAATAGCACTTGTACCTTATGCATACAAAGTTGTACATAGTGCAACACAATGGGCTTTTGGTCAAGTGATTGATGAAACAAAACCTGAGTCAGGTAAAGGTTTGTCGAATATTATACAAATACAAATACGTCTCTTTCTTCATCTACTACACTTTCCGCAGCCTCTCTCTCAACACCAACAACAACCCAAAAAATAAAATAAAAAATTATTAATTAATAATAATAATAATAATAATAACCCAAATCCCTCTTTTTTTTGCAGAACCTGCAGAAAATCAGCAGCTTTTAATCATGAAATTTGCAGCAAGATTCAATTTTTATTGAAACCCATATCAATCAACACATGGTGATTGCAGTCCCTCATTTTATTTCCATTGGTAAACCATCCAAGACTCTTGATTTATTGTTTTTATATTTTCTTGTTTGTGATCAAATGCTTTACTTGAATCAACATGGGGTTGTTGATTGACTTTGATTATTATTCCCAAATTGGTTTTATGTGATGCCCTTTTGACCCATTTGATCATAGAAAGAATACATAGGAATATTATTAGATGATTTGTTTTGTTTGTGATATCTTGTGGTTATGTGGATACCCTTGTTGATTGTTGGGTTAAGTTGTTTGTTTGAGTTTTGATCATACAAGGGAAAGTTCTTTGTTTGAAAAAGAGTGGTACTCATTTCATGATAAGATCAATGTTTGTAGATTTTAATAATATTTTATAAAGATCAAGAAAATGTTAAATGTGGTGTTGAATGATTGGGACTTTGTATAAGTCTGCTAAAAAATTGTTACTTTACTACAGATTAATGTGGTTGTGTTGGTTCTGATATCGAATCTCTATCGTTTTGTGGTTTAGTTAACGGTTTTTCGGTGGTAAACTGTAAAACCAAATATGGATGTTGTGAACACACTTGAGTTGCTGCAAATTGTGCAAATGCTGTGTCTTTGAGTGGTTAATACCTATTTGAGTATAAGTTAATAGTAACCAAGTGTTTTACTAAAATCACTCAAGGCTTTGCGATTCAAAAAGGGTATTCAAAAAGGGATGGCGGCGCAGCTTGTTGCCAGCTTACCCACTATCTAAATGTATCTTTATGTGTTATATTATAATTTGCTCGAAAATAACTATAATTAAAAAAAAGATTTTTATTTATACAAAAAATAGTGATCTGAATGGAACCTATATGAATCCTAGTTATTATTTAGTGATTATATTTTTCACATTTAACTTGAAGTTGGAGGTAATAGGCAAGGAAAAAAAATCACTAAACAATAACCAAGTTTTATAATTGTTCAGTTTCAGTCAAATTGAAAATAATAATAATAATAATAATAATAATAATAATAATAATAATAATAATAATAACTAATAACCAAGATTCATATATGCTTCATTTGCTTCACTTATTTTTTTTTAAAGTTAAAGATTTATAAAAAAAATCACAAGATTGGGACGCATAATGAAAGTTGAGTGACTTTAGTGGGACACTTGGTTACTATTGTGTGAAGTTAACCGTATATGTTTCCGTCAGTCCACAAAATTTGAACTATGTAATAAGCAAGCTAGAATCGGGTTTTATATGATTCTTGGTGGCACATTATTTTGCTTAACTTTCAAATTTGGTTGTTTTTTTAGGTCCTTCATGGTGCGGTACTTGTCATTCTGAAGGCATTGATTGCTCTACGTCATATGGAGTCACTAGCAACTGGATGAGATCCGAGATTGCAAGGATTTCTGATAATTTAGAGCCAAGGTATGTAGATAAAACAACCATAGTACAAAAAATGAAATGTTAAATGCCTTGTATAAATATAATCTAAACCGGTTACATCCATTTACGCAGATTACGATACAAGAATCCGTTTCTTGGAGACGCTCAATTTAAACGGTGGCCTATTGGTCGAAAAAATCTGTCAAAAGTCTCAGTTGCTGCAGATTATCCAGATTCTGTCCCAGAATCATCTAATTTTGTAAAGAATAATGGATATCATCAACTTGAAGAAATTAAAAATTCCAAAAGAGTTCGTGAAACTAAACTGACAGGTGCAGAGACCGCAAAGACAACTATTGAGGTTCTTTTCTTTAAATCTTTCACATCGGATCGAACAAGATATTAAATACAGATTAAGGTTACAAACTTACATAAAACGGACACAAATTATGATCTGGTTTTGTCGTTTTAGGCTAACAACAGTGCGTTGGTGATATTTCCTGGTACGGTACACTCGGAACCGCATGAACATATCTCATGGGCGGAATATCCATACGTAATTGATGATGGTGGAGGTTTGGCTTCTCCCTGCCATTTTTATTGGAACTATATTTTCCACGTATCTTTATATAGTCAGTTTTTCATATTATTTTTTCCGTTTCTGTTAGATATATATTTCCGCGTCCCTGATGATGCAAACATTATGCAAGATCCTGAAGCAACTAATCCGGTGGTAAGACCTAAGAATCAGTTTCACTTACATTTCTTGTGAACAATATATTATATTTATTAATATTTAGATAATTGCATATTTTCAGAATGTTCTGATTGGAATGGATCTTCCACTTTTAGAAAATAAGCTGTTATCTGTTGCCGATAGTCATATTTCTGATAACTCTATCGATGACCTTTCTTTCTTCGAGGATTACTATGAGGTAATGAGTTAATTACATTATGCTACCGTTTAGGTTTTACTCACCGTTTATATAATTATTAATTCTCTTTGTTTAGGATGAGGGCCCTGATATGTCAGATGAATTTATGGAATGGGGCGCATCGATTGATTCTGCTGGGGTCCACCCCATTTATTTTGCCAAGTGTTTGACGAAGGTGATATGCTCTTTAATAGCGAAATATCTGTGTGCAGCATGTTGCATCTAGTCAAATGTGATTCCTAAATGTGGCTTAATGGATGGGTCAGACGTATTGGGTAACAAATTTAAGCCAGAACACTTTATCCCCAAATTTTCTTGTATTAACAGTCTGTTAAACATACAGAAATATAACTATTACAATATTTATCTTTTATACTAATAAAGTGCTTTAGCTGGTTATATATATAAACATTACACATTGGACAATTTTCGACGTGTTTGACCCATTACTGTGGCATCAAACTTCTTATTATTTTACCCATTTGACCCGTTAGAGATAAACCGTAACTTTGCTTTAATAAGTAAACGTGTTGAAATGGCCACTTCTAGTCAAGGTTGCAAAAGGGCTAGGCGGGCGGTGAGGTCCAGCCTAGTGACTAGTCGGGACTAGGCGAAAATTAGGCGGAATTAGGCATTTTGGTATTTTATACGTATTTTATATATATACACACAAATTTAGGTGTTTTTTGAAAATATGTTAAGATATATACACATAATACGTAGAAATACTTAGATATATACACATAATACTAAGAAATACTTAGAAATTTAAAATAAAAAATAAAAAAAATCTTCCGCCTAGGCCCGACTAATGGCCAATGGCCAAAACGCCTAGATCAACGACTAGGGCTTATTTCCGATTTTTACTCCCGCCTAGCGCCTAGGCCGATTTTTGCAACACTGTTTCTTGTAATTTCTTCATTTTTTTTTTCCTTTCTAAAATCTACCGCTCTTGTAGGCTGCTAATATGGAATATTCTAAAAAGATGGATCATCCCTCAAATGGGGTTTCGGTTTTGGGATGCCTGAGTCCTGCTTACGTTGACGAAGAGTTATATCTAAGACGTCTATTCAGTATTGAAGATGGTGACGGCTATGACCAAAACTGGAAAGGTTTTGAATTTAACTTAATTAGTCAAGATTCTTGCTTCTTTTTATATTGGCGGAGGTACTTTTGGCTTAATATGGCTTATAATTATGACCATTTAGGGGTCAGATAATCAGTTTTGAATAACTAGTTTCATACAAGCCACAACAATACTGATTCTCTACAAGAAAAATAAATTATATAATTTGAGACTTTAATTTCCATTTCACAGATTGTCTTTACTTTCGAGTTTCGACAAAAAAAAAATGTCATTTTGATCTTTTATCTTTTACATTTTCTTAAGCACATCCAAACACTATTTCTACTGCCCATTTTGTCCACAACTGATTATCTGATTCTTGTTATTCAATATTACATAATCACTTTTAAATACGCATACACGTGTATGTTATTATATATTATAGATGCATATAATAGCTGAAAATTGTAGGTTTACATGACCCAATGGCGTATTTAAAGTATTACTTACTACGGGGAAAGATCCGGTACAAAGTGTTTTTTCGGTAAGAACTGTGATAATCAAAGGAGGGTATTTTTTTTTTCCCATATTGTTAAACATGTATTATAGTATTGAAAACTTAAAAAAAAAAAAATTTGGTGTAGAGTAATTACATAATTACTCTAGTGTAAACTAATGTATTTAATTTAATGACGTAATTACACTAAAAAAAATTTCTTTTTAATTTTTTTTTGTATTATTCATCTAGAAAGAATGATTAAGCACATGGGAAAAAAAATTCTAAAAAAAAAAATTTTTTTTTACCCCCTTTGATTCTCACAGTTCTTACCGAAAAACACTTTGTATTTGATCTTTACTCTACTTACTATATATTTTTTTTTCTTTCCAATTTTGCAGATGAAAACATAAACTACAATGCCTCAATTTTCTACAGATTGGAAATTATGAGAATAGAGTTGTTCTCCGTGTATGGAGTTCAGGCACGTATATAGTTTTTCCATGGAGTCCCTCTACATCTTCGTGCATTACATTTTTGGTCTACAAGATTTTATTGTTTTGTATTGTTAAGTGTTTTTATAAAAAATATTTATAAAAAATTGTTTCAAATATTTTATTTGTTTGTACAGTCAGCAATAAATTTGCAAGATTTCAGAGATGCGGAGCCAGATATTCTTGTACACTCGATTCCCGATATCATTGCACACTTTGGTGACCATACACTGGACTGTGATCTTGCTCTTAAATCTTTATGCAAAAAGAATGGATTTCATGTTGAGGTATGCATTTATTTATTTATTTATTTATATGTCAGTTATGATAATGATATCTATGTTACTTGATTTTTTAGTTAATTATAATATTGAACAAATGAATCTTTCTTGTTCTCTTATTGAACATCTTGTTTTTTTCTACTTTACAGCAAGCGAATATAATCGGTGTTGATAGTCTTGGCATGGATGTTAGGGTTTTCACGGGGCTTGAAGTCCGAACTCATCGTTTTCCCTTCAAGATTCGGGTAATTAATTACACATTATAAAATATATTCAATTTAGATTATATTCGCTTAAACTATAAATAACCGGAAGTATGTTACACGAAAAAGAAAAAAAGACATCTTAGGATATGTCCATAATTAGAGAATTTTATAGATAGGGATTGTGACAAAAAGTTAAAAGTATATTACACTAGATTATACCCCCGGAGCGTCCCGGGTTGAGAAATTTAATATGATACATCAATTTTACATATGAAATAGACTGATGTATAACTTTAATATTAATATCTAACCTAAAACAAATTAACAATGTACTACTCCAATGCTAACACCTAACCTAAAAGAATGTAGAACTTTAATGTAACTCTAATATTAACACCTATCCTAAAACTAACCAAATGTACAACTCTAACATACTAATATTGATACATAACTTAAAACAACGTATAACTCTATTAACCTATTCGGCTCTGGTTGAAATTTTTTTCTTTTCATATTTACTGATTTGAACATAATTAGTGACTTGCCTATACATGATTAATGATTTACCTGAATACTTTGTGTTTTTTTTCCTGTATGAACAAAATCACACAAAAAAATTTCTCTGTTTTTTATATACCACTATGGTACTCGTTAGAAAGATAATAAAACGCTCATTAATTTGGTGTAATTTTTTTCTTTAAAAAATCTCGTATATTAAATATATTAACGTTTAAAAATTATGGGAGGAAACATGAGGGTGAAAAATCCAATTTTGTTTTTAAATTATTTTTTTCCTAAAATATCTCAATGCCACATGGGATGACACATGGCACACTCAAGGAAGAGAATGTCTCTTTGAGTGTCATGTCATTAAAATGGCTTTGGTTTATTATATGTATAGATTTTCTCTTAAATATCAGTTTAATTCATTTGTTTATGTATTTTTAGGGGGGTGTTAAATGGGTAATGTTTGCGGTCGGTTGGTCAAACCTGAAATGAACCTAAGCAGGTTGACACGAATATGGCCACTTTGACCTGATTTTATTTTATTATCGCATATTAATAAAAATTTACAGCCAAAAATATAAATGTACGTAAAACAATTACGTTTAAACTATGATCTTAGCAGACGGTGAACGGGACGCACAAAAGTAGATGGCTTAAAGAATAGGATCTTAGCAGATGGTGAACATTTTCATACTTCATTAAATGTTATTTTTGTGTTTGAATTTTGCAGGCTACTTCAGAAACAGCTGCAGAAAAACAGATCCAACAGCTCTTGTTTCCTAGAGCAAGGCGCAAGCGGCTAAGCAGGACTCGAACCGCTGCAACTTAGGGTTGATGGGAGAACAGAACAAAATGCATATGTGAAATGTTTTTTTTATTTTTTTTTATTTTTAGAATTGATTTCTTTCTTAGGTTAAGTTTACTTGAATAAGTCTTGGTTGATAGATTGAGTTCTAGTTTGATGTGGTATGCTCTGTTTTTTTTTTAACTATAGAATAATGCAAGTGTTTTATATTTCATAATAAGATTTTCATATTTGTTCAATTTATGTCAGCTTTGGTTCCTTAAATACATTGTTGAAATAAAATAGAAAGAAAAAAAAAAGCTAATAGTCCTGTTCATCATCAATATTAAAAGTCAACTTGAAGATCAATTCATCTTGATCTGTGAATCATGTTAACCTAACCTATTAAACATGATTAGGTATACCTGTTATTTTGCATTTTTTTGTTATAACAAGGTTAGGATGGTTGAATCTGTTTAGACAGTTTTTTTTTTTTTTTTTTTTTAACCGTGGACCTGATTTTGACCTCAATTTGCTTCTCAATCCCTTAATTGTTTCGGAGTTGGGGTTTCTTTGGTAGCAGTCTCTCTATCTCTATCTCTATGGAGAGAGGTAAGGTTTACCTACATCCCACTCTCCCTAGACCCTAACAATAGCTTGCTATCTGTAGGATTTTACTAGGTACGGTTATTGTTGTTGTTAACACATATAAAGGTCCATAACAATGAATTAGTAGACGTATCGTTAACCGTAACTCAAACACACTGAACATGACTTATTAGTTATTATAATCCAACACAACTCACTAGCATAGGATAAAACCAGTAATGGTGAATTATAAGACACTCTTAATCATAACTCATTAACACCTAGCATGACTTGCTATAATCGGATGGAAGCTACTTCATACGTTACACATGTCTTCTTGACTTTCTCTGGAACCGTCATATGTATGCTTGTGTCGTTTTCATAATATTTTGAATTAAAATTATAGATAAGCATTTACATACTATGATGCCTACCATTGAGTTGGTAAGATGAGGACTTTGTCTTGGTTTGATTCAACTAAAAAAATCATGATTACATTGAATATGTAAGTTTGAATTTTAATTAAAATAAACTGATTAAAGATTTGTAAAGAAATTTTTGGTTTGGTCCAAATACAATAATCACAATATACACTATATGTATGTTATTAAAATATAGTGTAATCACCGATTTATTCTTACGTGTGAAATGTCACTACAAAGCCTTAGGCCAGCCGGGGTGGTCCGTGATGGCCACCCCGTGATACCGTAGTGGCCGCGAAACACCGGCCCGTCTTGAATTATCACTGCCGCGATGAATGTTACCGTGATGTGCATCACGTTGAATTTGAAAGAATTGTGTAGGTTGTGGTGGTCCCCACTAAAAAACAATCACTGCATTTTAATTTCAACCACACAATTAGGTGGTGGTCTCCACTACTTTTTGGTTTTTATTTATAAAAAAAATAATGGTGGGTGTGATGGAATGAGGTGTCACAAGGTGATTGGGTGTGATGGTTTTAGTGATAATTGTGATTGGTGATGAAATGTGATAGAATGTGATGAAATCAGGTGTCATAAGATGATTGGGTGTGATAAATATGTTACCACCCCATGTGCTCTTGGTAAAGAGTTTTTTTTTATTTTAAAGTATGGTTTTAAATACCAAGTCAAAGAAAGAGAATCACAACTTTTTAAGTGTAATTATTTGTCATGTTGTTGATAAGAGTGGATTAGTCTTGGTTTGGTTAAGTAATATTTTATTACAAAAAAAAAATGTGGTAATGCCCTACGATTTTAATAAATGAAACAACTTAGGATAGATTTGTCAGTTTGTTGCCAAATTAAGGTTTCTAACGTTGTCCTATTCATAATTTTATTGTTAAATACAGAAACATAGATTCATTCCACCTAAAAGTGGCGTCTTTAATTTTATATATCAAAACATCATTCCACAAACAATACAATTCTAGCTTAATACCAATGATTGTGTTACTTTACAATTAGTTCTAACCTTATAGAACTGCACCGGATTAACGTATCTGAAATTGACTACATGAACATGAAATTCAATTAGCGTTCGTTTCACAGAATAAAATAGAATCTAGATAGATTTAGTTCTTTCTGTGAAACAAAATTAGTTCTTTTTGTGAAACGAAAGCTACTTATGAATTTTATATGACAGTTATACATGGCCATTGAAGTGATTTTCATTTTCGAACACTGCTAGACGCGGGTCATCTAAAAAATAAAAATTTAACAAAAACCGAACTTAATAATAATTGTCAACCAAGATGATGCTCAAACAAGTTAACAACATAAAGATAGCAGAAAATGCACAAACTAAAGTTTCTCAAAATTATTTCACAGTTATAACCTTCAAACTGTGCTCTAATTACTACAAGAAAACCAATTTATAAACCCTTGTGCTTCAGTTGTTTACTTCAACTGCTGCTTCAACCGTAACATCTTGTTGCATCTTAAGCCCTAACATCTTGTTAATGGCACCGATATAAGCTCTGACACTGGAGATGACAATATCCATTGACGCCCCGGTTCCACTGCCAACACATGAATTTCATAAAGTTAAGATGCCAGTTTTCCTGTTTTAGAAAGAGTCCACCTTCGTATGTACCGCTTGAAATTCACAAAAATAACTTAAATCCCAACAAACGACAAGTGATTTAAGAGGGAGATAACAATTCAAGACACGCCGCTATGACTAAGTTTTTGGTTGTCATATCTAACCTTTGATAAAGAGGTTGATTTCGGGTTGATCAGTTTAACCTGTTTAATTATACCAGTCAACCCGGCAAAACAGTATTATGGTCCCTTTAGCCCATTTATTGCAGTCATCCAACCCGTTTAACACATACAACTCGGTTAGATAAATGACTTACCGGGTCATGTTCTGGTTACACATTTTTAGGTGTGATCCAGGTTAGGACTTAGGGCTAATGTCTTTTGTCACAAATAAAGTTATGGGTTGTGTTTGGATTCAACAATTCTACATGCAAATCCGACACAACTGATACCCGTTTTGTAGATGCATAAATGTATGCCTCTATGCCAATTATTGGGAGCACCAGAGTACCGACTTCTAATGCAATAACATTAAGCAGGAGTCTCATAGAAATTAAGGACTGCATGCATAAAAAAACTGACCGACAAATTCCTAAAAGAATAAATTAGTTGCATATACCTATATGTCCGTGTTATTTTTTCTCCAGAAGCATGAGTTGTTGTGTGGTCGTTTTCTGTAGCAATCACCACACGTGTGCTGGCTATCGCATCAATGCCGGCTGTAACTGCAGACATCGAGTACTCAAGAAGTTTTACAGGAGCCTGTAAAACATATTTTAAAATCAGATATATTTAACAAGTTTGGATGTGTTTCCGCGGTTTGAAGGAGTAATAATTAGAAATTTAAAACCTTCACAATAAGATCAACCGCCTTATAAGCTGCATCAACTGGCCCTGTTCCAGTAGAACAAGCAATGTGTTCTTCCCCATCATTATCTATTAATTTAACTGTTGCTGTTGAAAGACCTAAAGTCCCACATGTAACCTGTAAATTATAATCAGTTTCAATTAGTTTCAATAATAAAAACGATACGCGTGCAAGTGGGGCCGTATACATACATACCTGTACATCTCCAAATTTCCAAATAACTTTGGGCTGGAAAACCTCATCTGATACCAATGCTATTAGATCATCATCAGTAATAACCTTTTTCATTTCAGCAACAGATTTAAACCGCCAAAAGAGATCATTAAGCTCTTTCCCGTCAATGTCATAACCAAGCTGTATAAACAAAAATAGAATATAAGTTTATCGAACAATAACATTTGAAAATCAACAAGCTAAGTATTACTCTACCTCAAGGAGTTTAGCCTTCAAAGCATGGCGTCCACTGTACAAAAGCATTTCAAAATCATTAGACTTATGGAGGGATGTTAAAAACATAACCAATTATAAGCAGAGAGCTACAAGAACCGTTTAACCATTTGTACATTGCTTTGACGACAAGACATAAGGCGGTTATGTAACCGCCTGCCCTACTCTCTTTCTAACTCCATTGCATATGTCAAGCACTAAGTAAAAGTGCATTAAACGGTCCCGACAATTCTCTACTCAAAATTGACTTTGCATTGAACGCGCATCTACACTTATGCATTGCAAAATATAATAAAGTAAATAACTATAATTAAGATTACCTAAGTTTTCCAAGTGTAAGACCAGCTTCATTTGATCTAAAAAGTCCGATATCTTCCGGAGACATGATTTCATATGTCTTTTTGTTCTTCAGCATTCCATCTTGATGGATTCCACTTTCATGAGCAAAGGCATTAGCACCAACAATAGCCTTGTGAGGCTGCACTAGCAATCCGCTGTATTCTTCCACCTAAAGAACAATACTCAAAGTGCTGCAGAATAACTACCAAACTAAATAAATAAAAAAAAAACAAAATGAAAGCTTTAATATACCATCTTGCTAGCCATGATAATATGTCTTGTATTAATCCCGGTGTAAAGACCGCCCAATATATCTCCTTTGCATTTTAAAGCCATTACCACCTATTTTCAATAACAATTAGACAGTGGATTAGATAACAAAATGTCACATTAAGATATTAAGGGACGGCTTGATTTACATCACACTCACCTCTTCCAGAGAAGCATTACCGGCTCTCTCTCCAATCCCGTTTATTGTTACTTCTAATTGTCTTGCACCATTATAAGCCCCCTAAGATCGACATATATCATCATGCAAATATAATCCATATTTAGAAAAGGAACTAAGAAATTTATGTGCATACCTCTAAAGTATTGGCAGTAGAAAGTCCTAGATCATTCTGGCAATGTGTAGAAATAATAACATTCTCAATGCCCGGTGTATTGGCTTTAATGTCAGCAATGAGCTGGCCGAATTCACGAGGCCAGTTATAACCAACAGTATCAGGAATGTTAAGAGTTGTTGCCCCGGCTTTTATTACCTCACCTAATATCTCATATAAAAATTCCTTCTCTGATCTGTTTACATAACACATATCTATATTCCATGAGAATCATACAATTAAGCACACAAGTTTTTGGCCTTTTGCACTTTAACCAAAAAAGTAAAAAAAAAAAAAAACCCACATTTTGCAAGAACTGGCAAACTTGAACAAAAAAAAAAGATGAGTACCGAAATTATGAGTACCATGGTTATTTTTTTTGACATTTTTGCAAGAAAAAAAGTTAGTTCGCAAGATAATTGGTTAAATTCACTATTACTCCTAACCAAAAGTCTTTTTTTACTATATGGCACCGTATACAAACACTACTGACCAATGTTGCAGAAGACGCTAGGCACGCTGTGAGGTCTAGCCTAGGGACTAGGCGAAATTAGGCAGAATTAGACGTTTTGGTATTTAAATACGTATTTTATATATACGCACAAATTTAGGTGTTTGTCATAATATCTATTTATTAATTGTATACCATATTTTCGAGGCTTGAATACCAAAAAAAATGATAATAAAGTAACTTAGACACAATTTATGATACTATATATACTACGGGTACAATCAAATTAAGGCCCATTTACAACAAAAATAGCTAAAGGAAAACAAATAAGAAAAGGTCAAAGTAATCAAGAGTCCCAGAGAAGAATGAACTGAAAATTCGAAAAGAATAAAAAATAAATTATTCAAGAAATATTATAATTACAACTCACTTTCTTACAGCCTAACACATAGGCTTAAGCTGTAGACTGTGGTCAAATACCTTTTTCAGTGAGTAGTCACTATTCACCAAAGACTTGTCAAACTCAAAAGCTCGAACAACTTAAAAAAGTCTTACCTGTATACTTATACTCATCTCCTCTCCCTCATACCATTATCGCTGCAATTTCACATCCAACAACCTGCAACTTCGCCAAAACTCTGAGCAACACAAACTCCGTCCGCCTAATCCCACGCCTAGGTCGAAATTCCGATATACACCCTAGCCTAGCGCCTAGGCCGACTTTTACAACACTGCTACTGACACACTATCCAAACACCACTAACACATCATATGAGCCGTATGATGGGGGCGAAAAGTGGTCATACGGGTTATATGCTTGGTTTAAAAAGCAATATGCGCACCAAAGTGACAACTCTAAAATCGAGGCCCGAAGCGCAAGAGGTGGGCTTTTCGTACCCGAGGCGCAAGGTGATTATGTAAGTTTTTAGCTTCCATTACCTAATATATAGCTATAAGTATAACTAAGGTTTTTATATGATTTCACCTACATGTACAAGCCAAAAACCCCAAGGTACAATATTTATGCATAAAAACGCCTTAGGTAAATAAGGCACGCGCCTCAGGCCAAAAAGTCCCTAAAATCTGCGCCTTTGGGGCACTTCTTTTGTTCACTCTAGGCGCCGAGCGAAAAAGCGCCAATACATGTGCCATGGTGCGCCTCACGCCTCAACACGCATGAAGCGCGCTTTTTAAAACCAAGGTGATATGATAGTCCTACGAACCGTATAATAGGACAAAAATGTTAATATGAGCCATACGAGAGCCAAAATCATACGCCCCGTATTACTTTCTTAACTAACAAAGAAATAACCGACGTGACCACCAACAAAGTTGAGAGGTAGTGCATCTTTAACCATAGTTATCAAAAGCCATCACCTTGGCCGCCTAGGTGACCAATTTCCTAGAAGCCACCAGATCCCACTTTTTACTCCTAGATAAAAAATGCCACGATCTAATTTTTAAAAACCTAATCCCCTGACCAATACTTACGAGTTATAGGGATATATATATAAATCTCAATCAAATCTTTTTTTTTTTAAATATATTTGATTTTTAAAACACTTATAGATAAAACAAATCCGCATATCAATCCCTAAATCAGTTCTATTGAATTATTCTTCAATATATAAACCATAGTTACCTAAATCACGGTTCACAACGGTACGGGTACGCAGTACGTATACGCAATTTGCTAGGCTAGACGAATTCGGTACGAAGGGGGGCAAGCTCATTTCAGTACGAACCAGTACAGTGTTCCATCGAGTCTGGTATAATATAGCGATAAGGTAGTAGAACATTTTAAAAATATAAAAAATAGCTATTTATAAATTATATTATATATAGTAATATAACGTTAATTTTATACTTTTTATGTACAAGCTTGTAAGTATAAGTACCAAATGTAAACTAGTGAAGAGAGTAGGGGTACATGTTTAAATATACAAACTAATTTTACACCTTCTATGTTAAAATTACATGTTTTATGGACTAAATGTTAAGTATTAAAAGATAGAGGGATTAAATGTTAATATTCTTAAACTTTTTTAACCCTAGAACCCAAAAGAAAATGCCCAGCCGTTCTCCTTTCTTCCTCATCCACACACTTACCAATCAACTCTCCCTCAAATCCCTTTCTTCTTCATCCTATCGATCCAATTAACATACCCAATAACGATCTAGTTAACATACCCAATAACGATTGGAAGTTCAAACGAGAGCACCGTACCGTCCGATTGAAGTCGCGTACCAAAGGCGATTCGGTACACACCGACTTTCGTTTGGATACAACGCGATCCAATACGGAATTCGCGCCTGTTTGAGCGATTTAGGTAACTATGATATAAACAACTCAACTCACTGATTTACCACCAATTGCTTTTGTCTACTACATACTACATAGTTATCAAAGACGTGTTAATTCTTTTAGCATGTATGGCTAAATCCATCATTTTATATTTATATAAGATGATTGTTATTTTCACAAATTTGGTCATTTTTTATTTGCGCTTTTTTTTTTCTTAGGGCCATGCCTTTTTTCGCTTCTTGACTAGGCCACAGGCGGAGCCTAAGTGCCTTGAGTGCGCCTCACGCCTTTGATAACTATGTCTTTAACAAATAACAACACCCTTAGAATACTATCGGCCGGCTAAAACATTTCACAACCTACAAATCACTACAAACTATTTACATACACTACAAAACATTAATCCTAATCCTTAATTCCTAACATAACCAATAACCAACAACATACATTTATGTATACCTTCCAGCATCTTCAGGACTAAACTCAACATCAACACACCCCAAACTCCTCGCATACGCCACCATACTCCTCGCCTTCTCAACGACTTGCTCTTTACTCATCTTCAACTTATCCTTCATATGAATCTCACTAGTCGCAATAAACGTATGTATCCGCGGGTATTTCGCATCCTTAACCGCCTCCCACGCCTTATCAATATCATTCTTATTACACCTACTCAATCCACATATCACCGGTACATATTCATTTTCCCCAACATTATTCCCAACTTCCTTAGCTATTAATTTAACAGCTTCCAAATCAGCTTCGGACGAGGCGGGGAAGCCGGCTTCAATAATGTCGACTCCTAGCTTTGCCAGCTGGCGGGCGATGTCGAGCTTCTCTTTGGTGGTCATGGTGGCGCCAGGGGACTGTTCGCCGTCGCGGAGAGTGGTGTCGAAGATGCGGACGTAGTTAGGGTTTGGGATGTGGTTTGGGATGTATTGAGGACGAAGGGTGCAGAGGAGTTTGAAGGAGTGTTTTGGGGTTGTTATTGTGGGTTTGAAGGAGAAGAGGGTACAGAGGGTGGTGGTTGGAGTGGTGGTGGTTGGAGAGAAGAAGGTGGTTGTGTAAGGGAGGTGCGCCGTCATGGTGGTGGTGGTGGTGGTGATGGCGGCGAGGTTCGGAAGATGAGGTTGGTTACGTGAAGGAGAGAGTGTCTAGTTTTTCAAGTGTCAAGTGGAGGGCTTTATTGGGTTTTGGGCTTTTATAGAATTAAATTAAAATATTAATTAATTAATTAAGATAATGGGCTTTTTCAGGCTTCATGTAAAATACTTGTGTAAGGCTAAAGAGTGTAGGGACACAAGGATGGGAGACCGGAGACGGGGGTGCGGGCGGTGTTGAGATGGTGGGAGGTGATTGGTGGTTTCACCTTATTGGTGCGTCCCTCGCGTTCAAGGGGAGACGAGGGAGAAGGGGGACGGGGTGGGGGCCGGTGTTGGGACGAAGGGAGACGGAGGGAAACGAAGGACGGGGGTTACACCGGATAGCCTAATGAGTGAGGACTTTATAGAATTCATAGAGATTAAAATTTTATTATTTTAATAATAATAATAATATCGCTTTATTTGGGTTGCAATGATTCAAGCCCTTCGTCATCACCATCAATCCCCTTCCCTAACATCCAACGTTCTATTTGTCAGTCATTCTCTCTTGCCATCTCCATAACAAGCATTGCCATAACGCCTCCATAGCGTCGATGAAGTAGATTTTTCCGACACTATGGGTGGCTAAAACGCCTCATGAAGCCCCATAAGCCCCCACTACGCTTGAACTTAATATTGTTTTTTTATTGAATGGCAAGTTGATTAATATTGTTAAGGGTGCTATTTGTGGTATATGAAACTATTAAACCATGTTTAGTAATATCATTATATTATTATTTTTTTCCTATGGTAGGCGATACATACTTTGTTGACTGGCATTTTATTTCAACTCTCTCATGTTACTTGACTTTTAGTGAGATTCATTGGGTTTTGTTTTTTAGGTAGGTTTTATTGTTTTATATTATATTATTATATACCTAAAGACTTCTGACGTATTCTAAGACTACACCGGCCTGGGGTAAAGGAGGTATAGAACGATATATGACAGTCACGTTAATCCCGTTCTAACCTTCCAAAAAACCACGGGTGGTGGTATGGTTTTTTTCGTCAACCAACCATTAAAAATGATATATAACCCAAAAACCAACCACAAACATCCACTTCATCCTTACATTTTGCCCCACACCCGTGAAAATCTCCACCCAATATGCCCTACACCACATACAAGGTAGTGTTGATGGCGTGAAGGGGCTTCATATATCCCCCTTTCATGCCCCACACCGTGTACCCTAAAATGGTTAGAGTTTAGGACGCCGCATGAAATTTGAACATTTATTGAAGTATAAAATGTTTGATGAAAAGTTCGTTTTATTTTATATACGAATGAATATAGACAAAAATTATTTGTTTATATAGGGTTTTTTTGTTAAAGGCTTAGTTCAGTGGAAATCCTCGTACAACCTTAATCTAGCGGTCCCAAGTTTGAACCCCTACCCACACACCGGTGTCCCCCTTGCCTAAGCTCAAATCGTCTCGGGAAACTTTTTGTGGTGTGCATGGATCGAACCTGTGACTTACCCCAAGAATGGAAACCCTTAAGGAAAACTCATCCTACCTCAAACCAGTTGGGCCGGAGATCATTGGCTTTTTTTTATATATATTCATTTGTTTATATAGGTAAATGAATGAAGATGAAGATATGTCTTGTTTATCCATTTTATGTTTAGGAAATTTCGTTTATTTGAATTCATTCATTAAGTTACAAGTAGTTAAGTTCACTCATTTATATATTCACTAGCCGATTACCCCGGGAAGGTCCCGGGGTTGAAAAATCTAATATGACTTAATAAAAAAAATGATAAAAAGAAGAAAACACACCAAACGTATTGAAAAAATGAATAATTCATTATGTCAACCATGAAAATAAATTAAATAAAATAATAAAATATTTTGAGGGATATCAATCATTTCTCCACCATCTTTTAAATTTATATAATATTTTTAATCATTATTTCAGTGCATAATATATATACTTTTATAGGTATGGATTCAAAAAATATCATAATTTCAAGTTTAGAAACCAAATTATTTTTAATATTTGACGATACAACTTTGTATTATTATACATTATAATAAATTTGTTACGATGGGGTAAAGATATACAATATGAAGTCAATAAATAAATCACGTTTTTCAAATTAGACACAAGTTCCAGATTCGGATCCTCCCCAATAATAATAATAATAATAATAATAAAGAACAAAACAATGGAATACCTCAAGCTTGAAGAGTCCCGGGGTTGAAAAATCTAATATGACATATCAATTTTACATATGAAATAGACTGATGCGCTTTACAGTTACATGCAGGAAAGTTTCGGGTAGCACCTAACCTAAAACAATTAACAATGTATCTCCAATGTTAACGCCTAACCTTAAACAATGTATAACTCTAATATTATAGAATTCATATTTACTGGTTTGAACATAATTATTAATCAATGACTTGTCTATACATGATTAATGAATAAGTTGAACACTTTGTGTTTTTTTTCATGTATGAACAAAACCATACAAAAAATAGTCGTTTTTTTCTTTGTTTTTTATATAGCACTATGGTATTCGTTGGAAAGATAATAAAACGCTCGTTAATTTGGTGTAATTTTTTTCTTTAAAAACTCTCGTTATAAAAGATACAAGTTTATACCCCGAGAGCGTCCCGGGTTGAGAAATCTAAGTAAAGTGAACAAAATTAGAAGTATCTGAACTATAAAAATGGTATCTGCCAATATATGATTAATAAATATTATTATTATTATTATTAATTTAAACAAATCTCTGCCATAAGTTATCATATTATAATATAAAAAAAAGGGTAATTGGGTCGGGTATCACCTAATCCCAGGCCCGACCCAAACCTACAATTTTTTTTAAACTAATTCCAAACTTAACACAATACCTGTCGGGTTACAAAAAATAGTCGTTTTTTTCTCCGTTTTTATATAGCACTATGGTACTCGTTGGAAAGATAATAAAACGCTCGTTAATTTGGTGTAATTTTTTTCTTTAAAAAATCTCGTATATAAAAGATATTAACATTTAAAAGTTATAAGAGGAAACATGAGAGAGAAAATAATAAAGTTTTAATATTTACATTTAGTAGATTAGATATTTAATATATTATGTTAAATCATATTTAAATCATATTTATTCCTTTTTTTAATTGGTTTAGTGTTGCCACATCACATCCTATGTGGCATCTCTAAAAAGAGAGATTGCATAATATTATGACATGTCATTAAAAATGCTTTGGTTTATTATATACTATACTAGCTTATACCCGGGAGCGTCCCGGGTTGAGAAATCTAAGTAAAGTGAATAAAATTAGAAGTATCTAAACTATAAAAATGGAATCTATGTATCAACCTACATTAGATATTTAAAAAAAAAAAAAACCAAAAGATCCATTTCACCTTACAACATCAACACCTAGAGCCGGCCCAACCATTTTGGAGACCCAAAGCGAAGATTAAAATTGTGGCCCTTATAAACAAAATAATATTTTACCCACCATTGTAATGATACATATTAATATTTATTGATTGATCGCTTAAGGAGTTGATAACATGCTAACAAAGACAAAGACAGATTCAGGACTCTATACTCGTGGGGGAAAACAAATTTGTTAATTAATATTTATTGATTGATCGCTTAAGGAGTTGATAACATGCTAACAAAGACAAAGACAGATTCAGGACTCTATACTCGTGGGGGAAAACAAATTTGTTAATTAATATTTATTGATTGATCGCTTAAGGAGTTGATAACATGCTAACAAAGACAGACAGATTCAGGACTCTATACTCGTGGGGGAAAACAAATTTGTTAAAATGATTTAGTTAAAATGATCTAGTGAAACTAAAAAAAACGTAGAACAACCCAAAAGTTACATCAACGTAAACCTAAACCTAATACCCTTCAAATATATAATGTAGTAAACCTAGAGGCTATAAACTCATTACAAACCAGAACAAAAAGGGGAAGAGTTAATAGCCATTTTCGTCCCTGAGGTTTGGGTCAGTTTGCCACTCCAGTACAAAAGTTTTTTTTTTTTGCAATTCCTTCCCTGAGGTTTGGATTTTTTTGCCAAATTCGTCCTTTTCACTAACCCAGTTAAAAAATCTCGTTAATGTCAGGGGTAGGGTTGTCTTTTTACCCCTCAAGTTATCTCTCCTATATAAAGCTTCCTTCTTCCCTTGTTTCCTCCTGCAGCCAAACATCACACACACACTTATGTGTGAAGTCGACGAACACAGCGTCAACCAGGGTCACCGGTCAGGTGACCGGACGACCAGCACCGACCGTCGCCGCCCATCTCTCCGGTAACTTCCTCCTCCTCTTTAGATCCGATAACCACAACCCTCTCTTCTGTCTGGATTATGAAACCCGATCGAACCCCTTCACCCCTTCTGAATAACCATCATCTTCAACCCCTAATCAAAACCCTAGTTGGATCCTGGTCCTCCGCCGCCTGTCACCACCCCAGTCACCGTCGTCGTCCTCCTTCTCCTGTTACTCGCGCTCTCTCTCTCTCTCTCTCTCTTCTGTCTGAATCCTCTCTCTTCCTCTGTTTCCTTCTCTCTCTCTCCCCCCCCCCCTCTCTCTCTCTCTCTCCAGATCTCAGATCGATGTGGTGTGGTTGTGTTTGTCTTGGGAGTGGTGCCGCCAGGAGAGGTGGGGTTGCGGGGAGCAGCTCCGCCGCTGATTCATCTCTCTTCCCAGCTTCCTCCCGCCGTTGGTACACATTCTCCACCCACCCTTGTTCCACCACCACCACCTTGACTCCACCACATGTTGTTGTTATTATTATTATTATTATTATTATTATTATTATTATTATTATTATTATTATTATTATTATTATTATTATTATTATTATTATTATTAAGTCAAAATCATTCTTCTTCATGTGTCTGTGTAGAGATTTAGAGAGAGAGAGAGACAGTGAAAGAGAAAGAAAGAGAGAGAGTGTGAGTGAAAGAGAGATAGATATAGGGTGGGGTGGGGATAGGGTGGGGTGGGGTAGGGTGGGTGGGGTAGGGATGGGGTGGGGTAAGATTTTAATTAAAACTTTAAATTGTAAGTAAAAAGACAAAAATACCCCTGACATTAACGAGCTTTTTTAACTGGGTTAGTGAAAAGGACGAATTTGGCAAAAAAATCCAAATCTCAGGGAAGGAATTGCAAAAAAAAACTTTTATACTGGAGTGGCAAACTGGCCCAAACCTCAGGGACGAAAATGGCTATTAACTCAAAAGGGAACAAACATTGAGATTAGATATTTTGGTCCTAGGCCTTACAGAGACCTCATCGTTTTAAAATGAAAAAAAAATGATCTTGAAAATGTTGGTATTAGGACTCGACAGAGAACAACGCATTGATCAACAAGGAAAAATCAAATGCCACCTGACTATATTGTCACATGCGTCAACTCAATAGAATTTCGTATTATATATAAATGCAATAGATTTCAAATGGGGCCCTAAGAATTTGGGGGCCTAAGGCGCTAGCCTAGGTTTGATACACTAACGGGCCAGCCCTGTCAACACCTAAAATAGAATATTAAGATCCCAAGCACTTCAAGGGGACATAGATTGTTTAGCACCAATACATTCAGTCAAAGGTCTTTAACTGCATACAATAAGATTTGAGCTATTTCATAATATGGTAGAAAAAGAAAACATAGCAATTACCTGTTGAAGAGCGTCCCGGGTTGAAATATCTAATATGACAATATAATTAATGACTTGCCAATATATGATTAATGAATATTATTATTATTATTATTATTATTATTATTATTATTATTATTATTATTATAAACAAATCTCTGTCATAAGTTATCATATTCTAATATAAAAAAAAGGGTAATTGGGTCGGGTATCACCTAATCCCAGGCCCGACCCAAACCCACAATTTTTTTTAAACTAATTCCAAACCTGACATAATACCTGCTGGGTTACAAAAAATAGTCATTTTTTTCTCCGTTTTTTATATAGCACTATGGTACTCGTTTGAAAGATAATAAAACGCTCGTTAATTTGGTGTAATTTTTTTCTTTAAAAAATCTCGTGTATAAAAGATATTAACGTTTAAAAGTTATGGGATGAAACATTAGAAATAAAAATATAATTTTGTTTTTAAATTTTAAATTATTATTTTCCTAAAATAAAGGTTTTACCACATGGGATGACACATGACACACTCAATAAAGAGAATACCATATTTGAATGCCATGTCATTAAAATGGCTTTGGTTTACTATATGTATAGATTATACCCCGGGAACGTCCCGGGGTTGAGAAATCTAATATGACATATTAATTTTATATATGAAATAGAATGCTTCGCTTTAGCTTCGAGTAGCACCTAATCTAAAACAATTAAAAATGTATCTCCAATGTTAACGCCTAACCTTAAACTATAACTCTAATATTAATAATAATATATGACCTAAAACAATGTATAACTCCAATGCTAACGCATGTTGAATATAAAATTCATATTTACTTATTTGAACATAATTAGTGACTTGCCTATACATGATTAATGATTTACCTGAACACTTTGTGTTTTTTTTTTTTGTATGAACAAAACCCCCACAAAAAAATAGTCGTTTTTTTTTTCCGTTTTTTTATATAGCACTATGGTACTCGTTGGAAAGATAATAAAACGCTCGTTAATTTGGTGTAATTTTTTTCTTTAAAAAATCTCATATATAAAAGATATTAACGTTTAAAAATTATGGAGGAAACATAATAGAGAAAAATCCAATTTTATTCTTAATTTTTTTTCTAAAATATCTCAATGCCACATGGGATGACACATGGCACACTCAAGGAGGAGAATGCCTCTTTGAGTGCCATGTCATTAAAATGGCTTTGGTTTATTATATGTATAGATATAGACTAGCTGATTACCCCGGGAGGGTCTCGGGGTTGAAAAATCTAATTTTACGTGATAACCTATTGCAAATGGCTCAAGTTAACTAACCACAAAATCTCTCAATCATTGCATGTTCATAGTATTCTAATCATTAATAACTCATATTCCCTAATCTAAAACCTAATCAGTAATCATCTAAAGAATCATTTATGTAAGCTGCAACTATTAATAAACTCATCACATCTTTCTAATTTCTCACATTCTAATGGCTCTTATAATTACTAACCTAATCAACTAAACAAACACTTAAGTTGGAAGTTGTAATTATTGTATCTCATTATGCTACGTGGCATAATCAAGAGATGGTTGAGGCCACCATTGAACGCCACGTCAGCAACTATCAATTCTTTTCGGGAGCGCCCCGGGGTTGAAAAATATAATCATTCTAATAATACTAATAGCAATAATTATTACTCTTGTAATTAGATAAATAAAAAAATAACCTTGCTATAAGGTGACACCATGTGTTGCAGTGTTGCGCGATTCTTTCTCCTAAATTCTCTTGATGAAGTATACCTAGTAAAATTCCAATGATAACATGGCGATTGGGCTGATTTTCAACATCGTAGATAACAACCTGGTTTAAAAGAAAAAAACATGATTAATGAATAACATGAACACTTTGTATGTTTTTTTCCTGTATGAACGAAACCCCACAAAAAATAGTCGATTTTTCTCCGTTTTTTATATAGGACTATGGTACTCGTTGGAAAGATAATAAAACGCTCGTTAATTTGGTGTAATTTTTTTCTTTAAAAAATCCCGTATATAAAAGATATAAACGTTTAAAAATTATGGGATGATACATGAGAGAGAAAATTTTAATTTTATTTTTAAATTCTTTTTTTTCTAAAATAACTCAATTTAATTTAGGGTTTTATGTTTATCTTTTTTTTAATAAAAAAGTAAATAGTTCAAAAACACTAAAATCTTTCAATTATGATGCCACATGGCACTCTCAAGGGGAGGTTGATGCCTTCATTGCACGTCATGTCAGCATATACGTTTTCTTTTATATATATAGATAGATAGATATAGATTAACGTTTAAAAATTATGGGATGAAACATAAGAGATAAAAATCCAATTTTGTTTTTAATTGGTAAAGTAAATCTTTTATTTTAAATTTTAAGATATACATATCTCGTATAGGGTTTTAATTAATTTTATTATTAGATTTAATAATAAAAAAAAAACAAAATAAAAAAATACTTTTACCTCAACGTGCCACGTGACACATTCAAATAGGGGTTGAGACTTGAGGCTTTCATTGAATGACACATTATCATAAGTCAATTCTTTTATTAATAGTTATATAGATTATAGATTATAACCTTTAGGTTTGTTACAATTTAGTCTAGTTTGTGAAATTAGAATATTACCAATGACTGTTTAGTCTAAATTTCTTGATTTTTAGGCTTATAATATTTATTTATGATCAAGTTTAATTTCGTTGAGTAATTTTTGTTTATTTATGTTAGTCTATCTTCGGTTATTGACTTACTAGCTGACTACCCGGGAGCGTCCCGGGGTTGAAATTTAATAATATTTAATTAATGTTGCTTGTCGTTGAGCATCATGAGAAAGTGGTTGACGCTAATTTTACATGTGCACATGTTGTATACAACATGCCATGGAATGAGTCGAGTTTATAATAATCAGTAATATATAATATGATACAAACCTAACTGTGAACAATGCATAAAGATAAAGACGACCAGTCATTAACAACAAATAATATCATTTATTTGTAGCAGAACAACATATATATAACCGCTAAAATATCAAATTACTATCCAAGTGATCAATAACAACTTAATTAACCAAATGTTCTTTCAGAATCCTTATCGACAAAGTCAGTTGTTTCCGCAAAGTGTATAGGAAATCTCTGCAATAAGAATTCAGTAAACATTACAATTGATAATATAAAGTAAAGTAGGGAAAAATGATATTTATTATAAAGTAATGTATGATTAAAAAAAAAAAAAGGAAAGATTACAAATATATGTGTAATTTGTTTGACAACGGCTGGATCTTCAACAAACATGATAAAACATAATCATTCCCATATAGAGCAAAAACCCCATATCATATCGATTCATCAATTATAAATCCATATTAAACCCACCATTCTAAGTGTATGTGTAGTGGGGGGTGTTATGGGGCTTTATGAGAAAAAAAAAGGTACCATCATGGTCGTCTCATCGCGCCGGCTAGGAGATCCACCTTCGGTCTCACTCTCCGTCTCTGGACTCGTTTTCCTCCCTAATGGTGCTACACATTCAAACAATACCAACAGTTAAAACCAACCCAATTGCAATATAGAGTATGGATAACACATAGTACAATAGTCTAAGCTAACCAATTCATTCAATAAGATCAAAGCATAGCCACCTCTACATCAGCCTGTGATCCTTTAAGCCTTGCGGCATGTGTACCTAAAGATTGACATTCCCAAAATGTGACAATTTTTTAGAAAAAAAAAGAATATTGCACCAGTACATGAAAATGATATCAACCTGTGCTATTGAAGCTGAGGCAAGCGGTGTAGGTTTTATCCCGCCCGTGCGTTGCAGCGGGAAACGGGTTTAACCCTGCCCACACGTGAGTTTTTACCCTGCGCGATGCCGTGTAATATGTTTTATACATAACAAAGTTTTAAATATAAATGAATACATGCAAGGAATTAAAGAGAAGCTACGATCATCCAGTGCTGCATATTGTTGTACTTTCTGCACATCTTTCATGTATGTAGTACTGTATGTCCACCCTAGCAAGAGCTTAACAAAAAGCTTGACGCCTAAAACAATAAATTGACCTCATTCATAAATGTAGCTACATTTATTACAATAGATCCATAATCAACAATCTATACCCCAAAAAATTTATCGCATTAATCAATCGTCGCTACATTCACCACAACAGATCCATAATAAACAAATTTTACGCAATAATTAATGATAAAACTACCAAACCTTTCTTAAACTGTCCTTGAATATGTGAGGCAGATTACGAAGATACCTCATGCGACCAATACCTGTCATCTTCCTCCAGATAGCCTTCTCGTTCATCAAAATCAAAATAAATCAACAACACGTTATATCAATACACCGAAGCAACCGTATGAATTACGACCAACTTACATTTCCATATAAATGAAGGCTGTTGACTTTTGAGAGTCAAACTGGAACATTACATACAACTTTTATGATTCAAGTGATATACACACATTAAACATGAAAAAAAGTTAGCACCACAAAAAAACTTAGTTTATCAATAATTATGCTCATGTGAATTTGATTACATGTGCAGTTAGACTCAAATTTTATATTAGACTCAAATTTATATGTTTAGTAACCATAGATTAATATCTTAAGTCTTAACCCTCTTAGCATGCACTTAGTGTTTACTAAATGTGTGTGATGATGTAATATTCTTACATACATTAACGCATATATCCACAGCTCCAAGTTCTTGATTAAAAATTCTGGATACAGACATTGTAGAAACATAAGCTTACTAACTAATTCTAACCCCATCTTAGGCAATTAAACGCTTTCTTAACCGGCTCTTCTAAACATGTTATACTTTGACCATTCTCTTCTACCATTGTCTCGATTAGTTGCACGTTTCAACACATAATTTGAGTTTTCAATGCTTTGTTGACTCATTAAACTATTTAGTTCTAGATAAAATTCATCCTGTGGAAATCAATTAGATTGTTGCAGCACGTGTAGATTCCCTGGCTAGATAACCATGCTTAAAATGCCATGCTACATCTTCTACAAAACCTCAATGAACCTCAATTCTATCACTATTTTGGTTCGTAGTCTTCCATGGCAAGTCATGATTCCATTTGTACGGGTCGCATACGCACACTCACTGGCTGCAACCTCTGCTCTGGCTACCCCTTTGGTTTCTCCGGGTACTCTTTGTTTGAGTCCTCGTGCAACCTAAGCGGATTGGCCAGGTCCGGTTTCTACACCAGTGAATTCAATCTTAAAAAGTCTTAGCCTACTTGCGAATGGAATCCATGTGACAAGTAAATCAAATGTATGTGATGGAATTATGGACAACAAATGCGTTTCACACTGTGATGATTATCCATTCCATGTTGACTTTCATTCCCTACATCAAAATCCTTTTACAACTTTGAGATGAAAAACTCTGACAAATATTTTTAGCATTAATAAATGTTATAAAATGTTCATCTAATAATCAATTTTAGCAAACTAAAACCATCAAACTTAAATGAATTCGTCAAAACCTTCACTTTTAGATAACCTACGATTCTACATACGAATATTTCAAAAAACTTACTAAACATCTAAACTAAGTAAAAGTAATATCAAAACATAATTAATTATCTAAAACTTTTCAATAATAAAGAGATCACTCCAATAAGACAACAAATCTGAAAACATGTAGCTATAAAAGGAAAAAGAAAATCATGTATGTGAATTACTCTATATATGAATCATGCTAAACTGAATTCTGGAAAACTATACTTACCTCTGGCTGGAACCTAAGCATGTCTGCGCGAGCCATTGCTTCTGCTTGAGCGATTCTTTGCCTGAATGTCTAGTATTGTAATTTCATGAGAACTACAGCTACATGAAATACATGCCTCAAAACGTAAAAACTCAACCACACTTTGTCGACTTCGAGTTCTAACACGTCACTTTAAAACGTTCCATAATCAAGTCAATTCATAACTGAAAAATTTATAATCTACTTTTCATTATCCTTATATGATAGCTATGACCTATCATCTAACCATCTATCAGCACTTAACATTATTCCGAAACAAAAGGAATCCGAGGGTAAGACGGTACCTTCTGTAAGCCGATCACCTCTACCAATCCACAACCAGCTCATCACACAAAATCAAATGCCCTGTAAAATCAATACCTATTACACATTGAATATAAACAAACACACGAAAAACATTGCAAAAACAATTACAACTCATACTAAGCGACTTAACCACTTAACTGTAAAGTTGTTTAACTATTTACAAAACAAACCTTCAACCCTATTACATATCTACCAGCTACTAAAGTTTAATTGACACGTAAATTGCATA
The DNA here is from genome assembly GCA_028751855.1 of Ambrosia trifida. Taxonomy (NCBI): domain Eukaryota; kingdom Viridiplantae; phylum Streptophyta; class Magnoliopsida; order Asterales; family Asteraceae; genus Ambrosia; species Ambrosia trifida. The sequence continues at coordinate 21,855,755 of CM054130.1, forward strand.
CCGTATCTATTCCAAGATATCGAACAATGTTCTCATGATGGAACTGACTTAATAAAGATATTTCCTGGAAAATTTAAAGGAAGACAAAATTAAAAACCATGTATGCAGGAACTCAAAATCTAAATGATAGAAAAACTCTAACATAGACAACCGATAAAAGTTTATAAATCACCTGTTCAAGCTGAAAAATACTCTGCTTTCCCTGGCTACCTGAATCAAGCAAAGAAACCTCCTTCACAGCAAAAAAAGTCTCGTGTCTGATAAACAGAAGCAAAAATTACATCAGAGGATGACATCCCAAATATAAGAAAACAACAAAAAAGACAAACGTGGTTTATAATCGTCAACCTCATCAACCAAATCCGCAAAAATATACAATTGGTACTGTAGTGTGGGTTCTCTAAGCGTATAAAACAAACTGATCAAAGTTTATTCTAGTTTAACTTACCAAAAGACAAAGCCACAATATATAGTTCTAATGGCTCAATCGAAACCCTAGACCTTAGCCGCCGCCGTCACTGTCATCGTCTTCCTCCTCTCCGTCTGTCTCTCTCTTTCTTCCGGTTTCTTTCTCTATATCTTCCCCTTCTAACAGATCTGAAACTCTTACACATACACCAGAAACATCTTTAAAAAAAAAGCAAATATAGAATAATAATAATAATGATGATGATAAGAACGTGATAGGACTGTAAAGAACCGGTTGGGTGGGTTTGTGTGTCGGTTGCCATCGGAGACCACCGTGGAGGGTGGTGGCCAGGGATCCTCCTCCGCCGCTCTCTCTCTCTCTCTAAAGTGTGTGTATGTGTTTTGTTTAATAAGAACAGGGAATGGGTGGGAGGGTTAGGGTTTTATCTAATTGAATTTAAAAACAAAAAACGCGTGTGTTTTTTTTCTTTTTTGGTTAAAAAAGGAAACACTTCAAAAACCTCAAAAAACATCTATTATTAAGCCACTTGGCACAAAAAAGTGGAGGTTGAGGCCTCCATTGGACGCCACGTCAGCAAAACCATTTTCTTTTATATATACTAGATATTTGCCCGCGTTGACACGCAGTTTACCAACGTACGATTATTTGGAGTAGTATAACGTATAAGAAAAATAAAGTAGAAACAGTTTATTAAAATTTAAAAGCAACGAATACACATTTATTCAAATATCGCTGAAAATTTCCTTATAAACAACATTTTTTGTTTTAGTCATCACTTTCCCATCAGCATCCAGTATAAGTAACTTCACGCCTGCCCTGCTTTTAACTCTTGACAATGCGACATAAAGCTGGCCATGTGAGAATACAAGGTTTCTTAAATACAATCCAACCTGAATAAGGCGACTTAAATGGTATGTGTTAAAAATAGACTTATGGCATATTCAACAATAAGAAAGTAATAAAAATAAAAATAAGAAACTAACTACCACCTAAATTTCACAATTTAATTTGACACGTCTGAGAAGATGAGCATTACCCATATCGACCCGCTAAAAAAAGCTTCGAGCACATTTTATTCTATTTGACACATTTGAAAAGGCAAACATTACCCAAATCGACCCGTTAAGAAAAGGGAAGATTGCCCCAATTCACCTATGGCCTATGTATAAGTAAAAGGAACATCAATCTAATCAAAACACCATAAACACACTGTTGGTGGCTTTTACCCTATTTGACCCATTGGAAAAGTTGAACATTACCCAAATCGACCAATTTATAAGTAAACAAACATGAACCTACACCATTAAAACAACATTTTAACCGACTATTACCTTATTTGACCCGTTTATAGGAAGGAACATTATCTAAAGTGACCCATGTATAAGTAAAAGGAGCATTACTCAATAATTTTAACCGAATATTACCTTATAGATGCTATTTATACGCTAAAAATAGTAATGTGACAAATGAAATAATTCAGCATTTATTTTGTGTTTAAATGTCTTTAATTTTAAAAACTGGATTTTTTTTTAAATTTTGATTTTGAATGTTTAAAAATAAATTTATAAATGTATTTATATATGATTAATAATTTTATGTTTAAAGGTTATTAATTAAATGGTAATCATAATTATTAACATTAGATGTTTCCAATATTGTGTAACTCACGATAAATGCTAATTATACGCTAAAAATAGTAATGTGACAAATCAAAGAATTAAGGATTTATTTAGTGTTTAAATGTCTTTAAATTTAAAAACCGTATTCATTTTTAAATTTTGATTTTGAATGTTTGAAAATAAAGTAATTCAATTGAAAATATACGTATTAATTGTGATGAAAAAAATTCAAATTTAACTTTGTTTATAAATGTATTTATATTTATATATGATTAATAATTTTGTGTTTAAATGTTATTAATGAAATGGTAATCATAATTATTAACATTAGATGTTTCCAATATTGTGTAAATCATGATAAATGTTATTTATATGCTAAAAATAGTAATGTGACAAACCAAATAATTAAGCATTTATTTGGTGTTTAAATGTCTTTAATTTTAAAAACCGTTTTTTTTTAATTTTGATTTTAAATGTGTAAAAATAAATTTATAAATGTATTTATATATGATTAATAATTTTGTGTTTAAAAGTTATTAATGAAATGATAATCATAATTATTAACATTAGATGTTTCCAATATTGTGTAACTCATGATAAATGTCAATTATACGCTAAAAATAGTAACGTGACAAATCAAAGAATTAAGCATTTATTTTGTGTTTAAATGACTTTAATTTTAAAAACCGTATTTTTTTTAAAATTTTGATTTTGAATGTTTGAAAATAAAGTAATTCAATTGAAAATAGACGTATTAAGTGTGATGAAAAAAATTCAAATTTAACTTTGTTTATAAATGTATTTATATTTATATATGATTAATAATTTTGTGTTTAAATGTTATTAATGAAATGGTAATCATAATTATTAACATTAGATGTTTCCAATATTGTGTAAATCATGATAAATGCTAATTATACGCTAAAAATAGTAATGTGACAAATCAAAGAATTAAGCATTTATTTTGTGTTTAAATGTCTTTAATTTTAAAAACCTATTTTATTTTTTAAATTTTGATTTTGAATGTTTAAAAGTAAATTTATAAATGTATTTATATTTGATTAATAATTTTGTGTTTAAAGGTTATTAATGATATGGTAATTATAATTATTAACATTAGATGTTTCCAATATTGTATAAATCATGATAAATATCAAAATGCAAGAATTGTTAACACTAAAGAGCAAAATCATGTACCTTCTGTTGATATTTTGGATCTCCAATCCTTTGTGCCCGTGCAACAATAAACTCCAATTGGTCTATGCAAGAATCTGCCAGAGTACTATTACCCTGAGCAAACAGCCTCCACCGTTGCTCACTGGTGCAACACAATCGTTATACACCTGCAACCGCCATAAAAAAGTATTAAAAAAACAAATCAGAATTTTAAAAATGTATTAAAATTAGTGCAATAACTTTACAAAACCAATTCCACCATCAATTCCATTCAACAACTTTCCAAACCAAGATTCATAATTATAGCAATTATAGTTAATACATTTGACTATGCAGTTAATACATTTGACTATGACTATATGGAAAGTGTACAACTAATTGTGCTATTAACTTTCCTATAATACAATCAATCAATGAATCAATCAATCTCTTACTAAAAAACTCGACCCTTCCTTTTAACATCCAAGACTTTTCAAACCACCATTTATAACAATTAATTCTTATAATTATCCTTCCAAACTTTAAGCCATCAACTTAGGAAACAAATAAAATGCTAATAAATGAGACCCGAATCAACAAACAGGATCCGGACCCGAATAGCTTTCCTAAGCGGATTAATCACTAAAAAATATCCAACATTCTTTTACCTTTCATCTAATATTATGATCCTCAAGAACACCTCGAAAAACATATGAACATTCAACCTCACCCGAAGACAAACATCATCGAGCCAACATAATATCATGAAGAAATATATAATACACGGAAAATTTTCGTGTTTTTACTACTGAGAAAACATGAAGGATCATATCACAAATCTGAAAATTATTAAAATCTAATAATTTTTTAAAACAACAAACATAATACCTAATCATTGAAAACAAATAACAATACCTAAACACTGAAACTGATCATATCACAAATCTGAAAATTATTAAAATCTCATAATTTTTGAAAACAACAAACATAATACCTAATCATTGAAAACAAATAACAATACCTAAACACTGAAACTGATCATATCACAAATCTGAAAATTATTAAAATCTCATAATTTTTGAAAACAACAAACATAATACCTAATCAACAATACAAAAATAAAAGTTTAATATTAGAATCTGAATGAAATATTAGAATATAAATAGGAGACGATCAGAGAAAAAAGAAAGACCTAATATCATTCATCACTTAAATCTGAAAATAATTACAAAAAAAAAAAAAACAATATATAAAAGGAATCGTATCAAGAAAGTAGAAAAAATGATTACCTTGAATGAGAGATAGAGGAAGACGAATGATCGGCGATGGAAACATAGAAAGAAACAGAGAAACCTAAAAATCGATTAAATCAGTAAATAATTATAAGAAACAACGATATTTAACAGAAATCGTATGAAAAACAATGAAGAAATCGTTACCTTGAATGATATACACGAAGAAAATGAACAATGATGATGGAAGCTTTTGATCGGATGGAGATAGAGGAATCACCGAGAAGAAAGAATAATTGGCGTGTGAGAGAGAATGAGGGTAATTGATTGAGTAGGTTAATTAGATTAGGAAAGTAGTAAGTGATAATTGTTACCATATGTATAGATTATTACTCTATTTTTAAATTTTTTTAAATGAAAAAGTTTATAAATTCTCACAATGAGACACTTGGCACAATATGATAGGCTACACAATTGAGGATGAATGTGGGAGTGCCAAGTGTCCTCATGGACTTTTGTTTATTAGATGTATAGATTAATTAATAGATTTCCATTCGTTTGTGTACGCATACGTTCGTGAATTCATTATCTAGTTTTCACGGTTGTCATTCAACACCTAGGATTTTCTCACCACAATCAACTTCAGCTTCTAAACATGCATATCTAAAGCGTATACCTACACTCGTGGATTTAGCCCGCATAACCTACCTGATTTCCTATCCCTCAGTGACTTCAACTTAGTAGTTACATATTTTAGGTAACAATATGATGTCATGGTGTTTTTTACATCTTTGTTTTTTTAACGAAATTTATTGTGTTCATGATTTGAATCAAGATTGGCATTTGGAATCTTACGAAATAAGGTGATTTTCTAAGCATGCGTAATTGTGAACCAAGGGTTTTGATTTGAAACTCACATCTTTTTTTTTTTTTTTTTTTTTTTTTTTGTAACAGCATTATTTTTTTCTATGCATGCGTAATTGTGAACTAATTGCATGCGTAATTTTGAAATACGCTTGCGTAATTTGGAACAGATTCTTCGTACGATAAGAGCCCTTTGTAGGTTAACTCACTCTGCTATTTAATTTCCGTGAATTTGTTGTACCTCTATAGTGACGTTTGAGAATTACAAAAATTGGGTGTTTAGAATTACATCATTTGAAGTGTGCTTTAACAAATGAATGGTGTTAACGAAGACGAAAGAACAAAAGTATTTTCACTCAGCCATGTCCACCATTAACAAGTATTAACAAATCAATGGCCTGTTTTAAAAACATGGCGTGGGTAAAAAAAATATCAATCGGTTACTGACGGATTTTACTAGCAGTTTTTAAAGTAAATACCGCTAACGAATTAACGACACTAGTGGTAACGAGTGATCAACAACAAATCACCAATGGAGGCTCATCATACTATTGAAGGTCATTTTCTTTAATTATGTTTTTTTTTATGTGAAAATTATAAAACCAATTGTAGTGGTTGAGACATGTGACCATGGCAACATGCTCTTTTTTACCATGTGATTGTCACGTCATATGACCCACTCACATGGTAAAAATGGAGTCGTGTTGTCACATAGCTGTCATCATTACCTCATTATCAATTCCCACACACACACGTAATTAAAAAGAACATAACCTCAAACTCACGAGTGTGACCAAGGTCACGAGATGGGGGCTCACAAGGGGGTGGGTATTTGGCGTGAGTGAGGGCTCCCAAGGGCCTCTCACGAGACCATTTAAGTAAAAAATTGTTGCAAAATATAATCACCCCACATAGTGACCCGTTTATTAAAATCATAACTCATAACTTAACCTTACACTGACTAGGTATGCTATAGCAAAATTTTATAAGATGAATATAAAAATGAGCATTAACTGAATGGCTATATACAACCACCACCTTACCCAATAGATCTCACGATTAGCAAAGCTAAGAGTAGGGTCTGTGAAGGGTGGGATGTAGGCAAACCTTACCCCTATCCTTACGGATAGAGATACTGCTTCCAGAGAGACCCTAGGCTCCATAACACATAATCGACAAGCAAACAACACTAAAAAAAGTAATAGAGAGCTACTTCAATTTAGAGAAACAGTGAAAACGTTACATAGTCAAACAAAGGTATATATGACATTAAAAAAACAGCAAAAACCCGTACATACCCAAAGACAAATCACCCCTACAGACCTTCTACTAGTGCAAGAAAGAGTCTAAGCTCCTAGAACCACGCTTCGATACAATCAAACCCTCCCCTAATAATCCTTAACCTTAACCTTAATCTTATGCCTTCACAAACACCTATCCTCGACCATGTCTTCAAAGAGGTGCATCTTTACTAAATCCTGCCTAATCCGCTCATACCAAGTCAATTTGAGAAGTCAATTTGAGTCTGCCTTTACATTTTGATGCAATTAACCCTTTAACAAATACAACTGTATGCAATGAAGCCATCAGACACCTTACCCTGAGTAAAAAAAAAAAGTAAATTCCTCCATATCTAAGTAGTTTGTAAATTATTTACACACCAGCTGCAGAGTCCCACTACAGACAATCATGCTAATGATGTTAAAACACATATATACCCTCATTAACATGTAACATTCAACAATGAAACTCATTTCTGTGAGTCTCCAGTGCCTTTTCAAGACAAAAAAATGAGGAGCTCAGGCTGGGTAGAGATCTGTTGCCATAGTTGCCACCTCTGCACGCGTCGATAAACAAAGCCACATCAACATTGGCCATAATATAAGATACGATAAGAAACAAATATGTGATAGCGAGTTATGTTTACCATGATTGGAAGTCGGCCCTCATAAGTGTGTGTGTCTTCATCTTCCTGCCATCCTGACATGATGGCTATTCGACCCCTGATGTGGGCCCACAGAGTTAAGCTCGGTTATTCGCTTATTCCTACTTCTCATTTGTGTAGTTGTAAGAAAGCCACTGAATATCCTGTCCAAATACCATTTTTTTTTAATTCTAAATACTAAAGAAAAACTATATATATGCATACCCTATTTTGATGATTTTGGATAGATTTTATAACCATTTCGGATTATATTTTAATGATTTGGTCATTTGAATATTTGATACTATTTTTTTAAATCGACTTGTCTTGACACGAACGACGAACCTATTTCAGTTAGACCCATTTTAACCCGAACCAAAATGAACCTTTTTGGCCTGTTCTGACCCGTTACCCAACCAGACAACCCCTTTTTGCCAGGATTACCTAAACAGGTCAGACAAGACAAATCTTGCAGTCTAGAATCAATGATTGGTAAAGATTAGAAAGAAAAGGTTGAAAATTTTATCAAGTCTGTAACAGAACTTTCTTAAAACGTTAAGCAAACGTGCGATTAGAATAAAATGTACCATGTAACAAAGGCTGTGTGATAACTGAATTGCTTCCTCCCATCTGTTGACTTTTACAAGGCCTTTGACCAGGTTGACCAAGACACTGAATTCAGGAACCGCGCCTTTACTTGTCATATCTGCGTACAACTCAAAAGCTTTCTCAACCCTATTTGAAACCAAAAGACTCTCGATCGTTGAAAAGTACATATCTTTATCAATCAAGGAAGATAACGAGCTAACTTCTTTAAGTAACTCCACAGCGACGTCCAACTTTCCCGCCTTTCTATAACCATCAAACAAAAGTTTGTAGACTGGAATGACTGGCACGAAATCATACTCGCTTATATCATCTAATAAACCAATATTACTCAGAAATTCCCGATTGAACCCTTCAATAACCTTTCGATAACTAGCCATATGTTTGGGCCAATACGTCATTTTCATCTCTTCTAAAAGACCATGGGCTTCATCCAGACGGCCCGAAGCACAACAATGATGAATCAAAACCCTGTAAGTAACATAATTCGGTGCACAACTTTTACTACCCATTTGTTTAAAAATTTCAAGACTTTTTTCGACTTTACCCGCTATTCCGAATCCATTAATCATAGCCGTATAAGTAACGACATTCGGTTTACACCCTTTTGTCTCCATCATCTCCATGAGCCGATAAGCTTCATCAGTCTTCCCAACTTTACAAAGCCCATCAATCATTTCTGTGTAAATTACAACATTAGGCGGGCAAGAATCTTCAAGCATTTGAGATAACACCCGTGAAGCAAGATCCAAGCGGTTATCCTTAAACATTTTATCAATCATAGCCCCATAAGTGAAAACATTTGGATTATATCCGTTTTCACACATTTTCAAATACACACGCTCTGCTTCCTCTAACTTCCCATCTTTTAGCAACCCGTCAATAAGAGCATCATACACAATATTGTTAGGTTCACACCCTTCACTAGACATAACATCCAGGAGTTTGACCGCCTGGTCAACTTTGTGCGCTTTACACAAACCGTCAACCATAGCTCCATATGTTACAACATTTGGGTCCAACGTGTTGCTTTCAGTACCTTTAAAGTACATATTTACTTCAGGAATTTCTTTACCCTTCATTCTTGTGTAGATTTGCAACGCCTTTTCAATTTGACCGATTTTACAGTGACCATCGATTAGAGCCGTGAGTGTGACAACATTTGGAGAGCAACCACATGATAACATCATCTCAAACAACTCATTGGCGTCGATTATCTTATTAGCTTTGAGATAAGCATGTATAAGTGCAGTATAAGTGACCACATTTGGAGCACAACCATTTGCAACCATTTCATCAAACCAAGTACGAGCTTGCGGAATCAATCCAGCTTTACAAAAAGTATCAATCAACATTGTATAAGTATGAACATTCGGAACAACACCATTCTTTTTCATTTCTTTAAATAACCAAAACGCCTTCTCGAATTTAGAGGCATCACACAAAAAGCTAATTACTTTATTATATGTACTGTTGTCCGGTACAAAACCGTTCTTCATCATCTCTTGAATAACGCTATAAGCTTTCTCAAATTTCCCAGCCACACAAAGACATTGAGCATAATTAGTAACGTTGACTCTATTCAACACAAATCCACCCTCTATCATTTGACCATAAGCCGTTTCAGCCAAATTCAAATTATCCGGGCTCGGCATCTCGTTCTTTCCACAAATCCCACCAATAAAAATGTTGTAAATTACATGACCAGGTTGAACACCGTATTTTCCCGTTTCTTTAATCAACTTATAAGCATAACTAAAATCTCCCGACTTACAGTAAGCATGAACTAGAGAATTATATATTTTAGGACTCGGATAACACCCTTCCGCAATCATCATACTAAGGATTCTCTTACATCTACCAAACTTTCCTTTATTCAAACACCCACAAAGCAATGTCCGGTAAGTAATAACATTAGGATAGCAAGAATCACATCTCATCCGGTTCAAAAACTCCATAGCTTCTTCAAAATACGAACCCTCGCACAACCCACCTATCATTCTTGTATACAACACAGTATCAGCAACAACTTTCCCCCTTTTTACCATATCAAGCGCATCCCTCCACTTCCCAACCTTACACAACGAATAAGCAAAAGAACCTAACGTATGCACATCCAATTCATAACCTAAATCCGTCATCTCCCGATAAACAAGATCAGCCGAATCTAATCTACCCGCTCCAAGAAACACTTGAACTAAAGCATTATACGTCACTCTCGAAGCTTTGCATCCAAACGCCTTAAGCCTACCGAGCTCCTCAATCGCCACATTCCACGACCCGTTTCGACAATACTTTCGAATCAACACGTTAAGCAGCTTTCCGAGTACTTTTTCATCATCATCCTTAATTTCCCGGAAAAAATGATCCGGTATCCTATCGTTATCACTACCATTATCACATCTCATTACATCTAACAAAGCATCATACACAGCTAATGAATGACTATACCCTATCTGTCTACCTGCCCATACAAAAAACTTTACACCTAACTCAGCATTTGGAAGTAACTTCAACACATCAACCACTACTGACTCACTCAATTTCTCCCTAAACTTTCCAAGATATTTCTGGGTTTTATCACTAAAATCAATATTATTATTCCTAACTGCATTACATATAATATAAGCATCTGAAGACTTACAAGTTTCAACCTTTTCAGTTAACAGAGAACTCTGCAAGACTGCAAATTCTTCTTCCAAATTGGGTTTTTTATCAGAATAAATTTGTGGGTTTGATTTGTTTTCTTGGGAATTGAAATGGGTATCGATCAATCCCTCTAATTGATCAGTGAATGAAGTGTTTATGGATTTCTTGAATATGGTGTATAATGGGGTTTGGCGGGAAATTAGTGATGAATTAGGGTTTGGTGTTAGAGAAATTGAGGAAGAGAGGTGATTAGGTAGATGGAGATAAATCTTTACTAAGCTTCTTTTCATTATGTCTGAAAATTTATAAGTTTTGGATTTGTGGAATTAGGGTTTATTAAGGGGTGGATACATGTGAATATGGGAGATTTTCCCATTTTTTTTACAAAAATATATATATATTTGTAAAACCAATGGGTATATTTGAACAAATTAGCGGGTATACATGATACCTGTGGGTATGCCCGACTAGTGATTACCTAACATATACCTGACGGATATTACGTCGGGGATGTGGTTTACTAGCGAGTATGGTGTTGGATTCACAAACAGTGGCAAAGCTTGAAAAAAATAGTGGTAGAAACCGAAAATCACAAGTATCAATTTTTTTCTTATCGGTGGGGGCCTAACTCAATTCATACAAAAATTACCTACGAAAATCGCAAATTTTCATCACTTAGCCAAAACACCGGAAGAGGGGTGTGGCACCCCGACCCCGTTATTCTTCACCCTTGTTCATAAATGCCCGTCCTATTGACATCCCTAGATCCTGGATCTTCCAATAAATATTATTTAGGTTTGTTTGACACATGTAAACAACCACTAACTCGCTCGAAATTGGCTCGTATCTGAGTTTAATTTGTGTCCATGTGATGCACCACGACCTGTATGACAATTGTAACACCAAGTGGTATTTGAGTTTGTCAATACTCTGATGATATGCTATTTAATATTTATCATCCCCGTTGTTTAGACTTTCTTATATTCAAGATAATCGAGTTGTAAGAAAGCTTACTTAAACAATGAGAAAATGGCTTAGTATAGCTTGTCAAATGGAATGAACACATGAAGAAAAAAAAATCATTTATCTTGTTTCATATAATCAAAACAAAGCATAACAATCAACTACGAATCAATTAAAACAAACCAACCACCTTAAAAATAGAAAACCCGACGAACCACTTCAACCAAATGCGTATAATTTATTCTAAGGTATTTAAACTTTAAAAGTGTCGCTCTTATTATTTAGTTAACCATAGCCAGTGACTTATGACCTTTTAGATATAAGAATAAGTGGGTGGTTTGAGACTTGAGTTATTTATAAGTTCCGGGACCAACCGAAGTACACATTTCTTAAACTAGTATAAATAAATACTCTTATTTCAAGTACAGGTAAACACGCGTTCTCTCACATCTCGCCTCTCGGTTTAGCGAAAAACCGGGCTCGACCATACGGTTTAACCCCGAAACCTATCTTAACTCTATAACCTTCCGTCCAACACTTGTAGCCTAGTTGGTTGAGGGCCTAAAGTTTCCTATGGGAGGCTTGGGTTCAATTCTCACTAACTACATTTGGAGGACATTGGTGGAGGGGAAATGAGGGATGACCCGGCCATTGGTTTGGGTTCAAGTCCTGATCCCGACCGGTTTTACCGATTATTTCACTGTCGTCCCTTCGGGCGGGTGAGTGGTCGGGTTTTCCCGGGAATTGGTGGCAATTGGTGGCTCGGGTACTCTCAAATACCTGATTCGCCAAAAGGGTGCCCGAGAGTGCTCGGAATTGATTCGTTGACCGTTCAAAAAAAACTCTATAACCTTCCAAACACCCTGATCACTTCAGTTCATACAACTGATAAACACCATGAACAGAGACAGAGACACCAACAACAGTAGCAAATTAAACTCTGTCTTCTACGCACAATCATACCACCCAATCCAAGCTGGTAGCATAGACGGCACCGACATCCTTCCTCACGATAACGCTGTTTACAGAGCCCTCTTATGTTCTTCTGCTGGCCTCTGTATTTTTTTTACTTTTTCCTCTTTAATATATATTATCTTTAATCTCCAATTTCTCTTTTTTTCTTTACTGAAATCTTTAATTCGTTGCAGATGATCCGTTCGGAGATCCTAATGTTATTGGTGAAGATCCTTATTGCATTCTGTTTGTCGGCCGTCTCTCTCATTTAACCACTGAAGATACTCTTCGCAAGGTCTCATTTTGCCCTAATTTTTTTTTTTTTATTAGTGTTGTTGTTAGCCCGCTTACGTCTGTGCGCATATAATGTATATATGCGTGGCCCTCGGGGGACACAAGTAAAGTTGCACTAGTTTTAACGTTATTTTACTAATTTCGTGAAAATAATGTTTTTACTAATTTCGTGAAAATAATGTTAAAAACGACGGATGGTTAATCATGCATCATGTGGTGGCGTTGATAGCCATAAGACAAGGGGTTACATGCACCAATCGGGCTTGTCCCGATTGCTAAGTGTTATGTGCCTTATGTCCAAGGCTTGATACAAAACCACTATCGAGCCGAGGGTCTCACCGGAAGCAGCCTCTCTATTCCCACGGGGTAGAGGTAAGGCTGTCTACATCTTACGCTTCTCAGACCCTACCTTAGCTTTACTATTGGTGGGATTAACCAAGTATATGATATTATTATTATTATTATTATTATTATTATTATTATTATTATTACTACTACTCAAAATTATGCATGATAATTAAATTACCGATATCCCACTGTAATAACCTATATCTTAAATATCAGCCCTTGACCGACATTTGATTTTAGAGCGCATTAACTGCTTAGATGCAATGATCTGCACATCTCTCTTGAGTTTCCTTTGAACATGAGAACAACATCTAGATTTTAGGATATAGCCTATAGGCAAAGTGATTTTAGGTATGTTCTTACTGTCATATCAGAATCTCCATCAAGTGGATGCCTTCAAAGTTTAAAAGAACGGAAACGAGGCTCGAGGCATTTTACCTTCGCCTCATGAGGTGTAAGCCTCGAGGCGAACCGAGGCGTAAGCTCGAAGCGCAGTCAAAAAATAAATATGAAAATTACGTGTCTATAAAAAATAAAATACTTGACCTAGAAACGTCTAAAACATCAAAAACACACATAAAAATAAAATAATTGACCCAAAAAGTCTAAAACACCAAAAAAAAAAAAAAAAACACATCAAAAACACCCTAAACCACCCGAGGCGCACATTTTAGAGGCGTATGTACAATCTAAACCCCATGAGGCACGCCTCAGACTCGTTTTCTAAGAGTTTCGCCTCGAGGCGTACGCCTCACCCATTTTTTAAACCATGGATGCTTTGTTACTATAAGTTTCTTAGATATAAATATATCCATGATATAGAAGAAGACTAATACATCGAGATATAAACACACTAATAGATCGTAAGTCATATCGTTACTGACCATGACACGTAGGACTCGACTAAGCAGTTCCACTGCCTCAAGCGCAAGGAATCCAAAAGTATTAATGACTATGCTTCCATGGTGTGTTCCATTCTTGTTTTTTGTATGGAATTGTATGCATGACACCGAGTATTTTCTGTTTGTTTTTGTTTTATAGGCTATGAGCAAATATGGAACAGTGAAGAACTTGCGATTGGTCCGCCATATTGGTAATGCATAAATATGATGCTGTTTTGAGAGTGCTAAAATAGGAGTTTGTTTGTAACTGTGTGCTCTCATAATCAACTAAATTAAGATTTTTTTTCTATATATTTTTAATCTCACAATTGCAAAATTGGCCAAATGCTGAGTGTATGACTTTTGCTTTCTTTTTATTGCATCATGTTGTAGATAGTTAGATACAAGTTTGTTCAGTTGGCCTTAAAATTCCAGTGCTCCTGTTCTAGTTTTTCTAATTTTGTTACAAGTTTTTGCATTATTAAAATTAGTGGTATTTCTGATTATATTGTTGGTTGTTTATACTTATAGTTACCGGTGCCTCTCGAGGTTATGCTTTTGTTGAATATGAAAGTGAAAGAGATATGCAACGAGCATATGAGGTAATCAAACCGGAACTTTTTCTTGTTGCTGCTGTTGAGTATGCATGCTGATGCAAAATCATTTTTTTCCGCCCTTTTCTCATGTGCAGAAAGCACACCGTTCAATTATTGATGATGCTGAAGTTATAGTTGATTACAATCGGCAGCAACTGATGCCAGGATGGATTCCAAGAAGATTAGGTCATATAAATATTCGCTCGTTGAATGTTACTTTTAGGTATTCTGCAATTAGTTGCTAACATTCTTTTTATATGTTTAGGAGGGGGTCTCGGCGGTAAAAAAGAATCAGGGCAGCTTCGTTTTGGAGGACGAGAAAGACCGTTTCGTGCCCCATTGTATGAATTCTCAACTTCTTTACTTTAAGTTTCAGAGCAAAGCTAAAATACATTAAAAATATACCTTTTGTGACTTTCAACCCGTTTAATCCGTTAGAGATGAAACTAACTTTTCTTTTGTTGTTTTTCCTGTTGATATACTTGAAAAGGCGTCCAATTCCGTTGGATGATTTGAAAAGGCTTGGGATCCCGCCTCCCCCTGAAGGAAACTACATGTCTCGATTTGAGGTATACTTTTCTTCATTCTCGCAATCATGAGAAGACATTAGCATGATAATGAATAATTTTCTGCGTCACTTGGAATAAACATGACATTCTATTGCACCTCTTATAGTTTTGACCCAAACTCTGTACCAACAAGATACCTTTCCTTCTTTTTTAGCAAAATATTAATTTAAATAAAGGAATAAATGTTTATGGTTTAATTACTTGCAGTAATTTAGATATATAACAAATAATTATTAATTTCGGATATATACACATTTGACCACTTTGCCCATTTGGTGCTTAAAATGATAACGTGGGCGCGTGGCGGCCTTGGTTTAAAAAGGTGCGCTGAGGCGGCGCCCATGCACCTCTGGAGCGGCACAACTTTCAGATGTAAATAAAGCTTATTTGGTAATTTGGTTATACACAGAGCAGCACTATGAGTTTTTTTTAAACCAAGATGATGGCCGACGGCTGACGGTGCCTGTAACTTTGACAATGCTAAAGACTTCTTTCTAGCATTGTTTTTCATTTATGATAAAATACTTTATTCTCTTGACATGACTTTGTATAATGGCTGAAGATTCCATCACCACCCAGAAGAAAAAGAAGTTATGCAGATAGGGAAGACAAGCATAGCAGAAGCCATAGAAGATCAAGCAGCCGTGACCACACGTATGATGAAAGGCGATCTGTAGATGCTGAAGGTGGGTCCCAGAAGAGCCACAGGCATGATAGAAGTCATTATTATGATGAACACGAAAGAAGGTCCAACAGCCGTGACCATCGGTATGATGAAAGGGAAGACAACTCGAGGAAGAGCAGAGATTCCCATAGACACGACAGAACATCATCGAGCCATGACCATCGATATGATGAAAGGGAAGACAACTCAAGGAAGAGTAGAGATTCCCATAGACACGACAGAACATCATCGAGCCATGATCATCATCATCATCGATCTGATTCAAGGCGTTCTGATGACAGAGAACAACGATCTCACAAACGACATAGACATGAGTAAGCTTTATTTTACAAATCAAAAGTCATGATTATATGTAACCAGTTAAGATTATAACATGTCTGAACTTATTAATTCATTAAATTTACAAGATAATATTATATACAGCATCCATAAACTCCTGCAGACTTTGTTTTCTTGTTCTGATTACATTTCAAAACCCCTCTAAATCTTTCTTTCTTTAATTCCGTATAATCAAAACTCCACATCCAGATAAGCTTTGTATGTGTTCATGATTTCGATTTTCAATTGCATAATTTGACTGTGCAAGCTACCGCTTGTGCCCAGAACTTCAATCTGGCTTTAACATCTTCAGGATCATCACCTGCACATATATTGAGTTCAAATATAAGCTTACAGATAAGAAGTTACCATCTTAAACCAAAATTCAAATTTCTACTTCAAAAGACTCACCAGGATTAGAAAACTTCCAATTAGCAGGCGGCGGTGATGACTCACTCGCCGTCGAACCACTCTCCAGCGACTTCTGCTGCTCTTCATGAAACTTCTGGCTCATAGAATAACACAATTCCAGCGCTGGCAACGTGTTACAAAGCTCCGGAATCTCATCATAACTGAACCCAAATCCTAAATCCAAACACCCTTTAAGTTCATCAAGATCTTCATCTGTTAAACTTTTGGCTCTCACAAGCTCATCTTCATCAGATGACTCCACATACCCTTCAAGAAAGACTTGATTTTTCTTTCTCTGGGATTGGTTCTTGAAGAACCCGGATCCGGTTTGGCGATCCAATGACCCGTTTGAGGATTGGAGACCCGGGTATTGAGAATCTTGAAATGGGGTTTCCATTATTGTGGGGAACTAGAAGTAGTTGCTTGGAAGGGGGTGGGGGGCTATATATAAAGAAGAAGAAGATGTTGGTATGATGTGCAAGTTAGTATATATGTCTTTTTCTTAATTATATAATAATTGAAGTGTAGATATTGGGTTTTAGATTCTTCTAGAGAACTAATAACGGTATGACAAATACTTAAGAGAATCAAACGTTTGAACACATTGCAATATAACTGTATCTGATATTTTTTAGGTTGGCATAATAATAGGAAATGTAATGAACTTAATTTTGGTAATAAATTTACATATTTCTCCCTGTTAAGATCATTTATTATATATTTATCTAACTTAAAAAGTCAATTACATATTTCCCCCTCCTAAGGCATACACAAGTAGCAAGTCAATTACATATTTCCCCCTCCCAGGGGGGAATATGTAATTGATTTTTAGGGTTGGGTAAATATGTAATTAAGATGATTAGCAGGGGGAAATATGTAAAAAATCCTTTTTTGAAAGGCGAATTTCTTGCTCTTGTGAGACTTGAACTCAAGACCTCACACATTTAGTGTATTAAAAGGCTTTGCCTTACCACTGGACCACCAACCCCAATGGCATATTTTTTTTTAATTTTTTTTGGGTAATAAATATCTAGAGAAACTATTTGAAGTATTTACTATTTGGCATAAGCCTCCACAAGAGCTTATTGCTCCATAAAATTTTTAGTCTTGCTTTTTCATATTAACTAGATAGTTGCCGTAGGCCGCGCGTTGCGGCGGCGACACATCCTGTGATGCGTTAACCGTACGAAAATGTATAATGATTCAATTTTACACCATCGAGTTAAAACAAATTATATTTGAGCCGACTCGTTTGTTTCCGAACACGGTATAAGTCAGAAACGTAGGTAACTCAAATTTTTACTGTCGAATTAAAAGATTTTATATTTAATCTAATTCATTTCCGAACAAAATTTAAGTAAGAATCGTAGACCAACTCATATCATACCTAAAACTAAGAATGAAAATGTTTTACATTTGACCAGACTCGTTTCAGTAAAAAAAAAACCTATGTCGAAACGTGTATTTATACTTGCGATAGGTCGCGCGTTGCGGCGGCAACGCCTAAGTTGTTTATCGGTGGTGGCACGCCATGTGACTTGTTAACTGTATGAAAATGTACAATAACTTGATTTATACCATCGAATGAAAACATTTTATATTTGAGCCGACTCGCTTGTTTTCGAACATAGTTTACGTCAGAAATGTAGGTAACTCGAATATTTACCGTCGAAATAAAACATTTTATATTTGATCCGACTCGTTTCCGAACAAAATTTACGTTTAGAATAGTTTGCCAACCAATATTATATGTTAAAATAAATAAAACGTTTTATATTTGACCAGACTCGTTTCAGAAAGGAAAAAACCCTATGTCGAAAAGTGACTTTATATCGTTTATAGAAAAGTTTGGTGATATAATGGGTTACACGTAAAAAGTTTGAGGGTTAAAAGGAAGTTAGAAAGTAAGAGTGTCTTTTTTTGTCAAGTTAGAAAGTAAAGGGGTCAATTCTGTGAAGCCAGAAAATTGATTTTGTCAAATATAAACTTAAAGGGTGAATATTGCCATTTTAATAAAGTTGAGGGTGGAAAGAATGGCATTTTTGTAATTTTTATGAAGGGTGGTTTTGTAACTTTTTATCATGGCCACCGACCATGGTTTTTAATATGTATATATAATTTTTGAGAAAGTTTAAAATATAACGGATAACGTGTGAAGGTAAAAATTGAGTGCGTAATTTCTGATATAACATGCGTTGTTTTGTGGGTTACTTGTAATTTTGAGAATATGCATGCGTGATTTTGTCTAATTTTATGTGTAATTTGTGCTATAACATGCGTGTTATGGTGGTGCGGGTTAGGATCAAATACACAGTTAAAGAAAAATAGGAAGTCGTAGGAAGGGTATCAAACGGACTCCGATTGAACTCATTCAATCGGCATTGAAACCGTCTCATCGAATCCTACGATGTTAGTTTTTAGGTCTTCTTTTATGGGGTTTTAGCTTGTAGTTTTTAGAATACACGTTATATCATTGTGTCTTTTATGTAGCATTTTGTCTTTTTCTTATTTTCATCATCGTGTCATTTTTTTCAATTCATTGTGTCTTTTTTCTTCAGTATTTGTGTTATATTTTTCGACACTGTGTTATATTTAATGGCTCATTGTGTCATATTTCATGATTTATTGTGTTTTTTGTATGCTTCTCACTCTTCTCATTTTTGTTACATTGTGTAGAATAACTTGACCCATGGTGATGTTAACCGAAAATGGGGGTCATGGATTGTGCCAGCACATTTGGACCCATTAAAAAATTTTAAGTTAACTAGTTTTTTTTTTTTTTTTTTTTTTTTTTTTTTTTTTTTTTTTTTTTTTTTTTTTTTTTTTTGTAAAAGTCACCAATTATATATTTTTAGCGACTTAAATTGATTTGTAGTATAATTTGAGTTGACCTGAATTAGCCCTTATGGCTTTATGCATTTTTTTTTATTCAAGCCAGCTAATTTTTTGAAAAATAGATGTAGCCACATATGTGTGTCCATGGTTGTCCTACACACATTTTCAATTTGTCAGTGACGGAGCAATTCATTCGGTGATTCACTGAGTTGTTGTTCATGGGTTATGTAATGTGCGTCCATTAATGCCCTGTTTCAATCTTTTCTTTTTTTAACGGCAAAGAATCTTATGTGTAAACTCATCCTTTCGGGGTTATGTTCAAAGTCGACTTCTCGACCATCGTGAGACCGTACCCCTGATGCGCGGGAACCGGAAGGAATCCGTAAACCCTACCCCCGTCAAGTTCTGAACCCAGAATTAAAGCCGTATTCGTCCCTTCACTGCGGGAACCGAACCCGTGTCACTAGGGAGGCCAGGCCTTTTAACCACTGAACCAACCTCTCGGCTGCCCTATTTCAACTGAGCTCCCTAACCCATTTTCTTTCTTTCTTTCTTTTTTAACAAAATTAATTTGTCCTTTTATCCCCCTGTTTTAGACAAACGAGATGGATTAATTTGCGATCTTACAGTCCTATCAATATTTAAGTTTTAAAAGGCTTAACAAAATAAAAAAAAAATCTTGAAATTCATTTTATATAATAATAGTAACTTATGTCAATATAACATATTGAAATGGTCAATTGTCCACTCATGGTCGTGATATACATACACTATACAAATACAACATACTTTTATTGGTGGTCCACACTCCACATACCACAAGGACCCATTTTGATGCTTTTATATAATACACACAACCATAGATCAGTCCTCATCATGGATGTGTGGTCTAATGTAGGATTGTAGGTAGGTATGTTATTGTATCATGCATACACCATCTTTTTTTAATGTTTCCAATTTAAATACCACGTAATCTTGTACTTCCAGGAGTTTAAACCCACATCATTTTTGTAGGGTAGGCACCATACCACTAGATCATGGGTGATGCAACTTTAAACCCGTCATTTTTTAACAACAACGTTTTACACATAAATATCACCTAATCTCAAACTTGTAGGAATTTAAAGTCGCACTGCTTTTGGGGGAGGCACGATACCACTTAGTAATGGGTGGTACATTTTAAACCCACTTTATTTATAGAATCCCATCACATAATGTTTGATTAATGATTTAGTGAGTGTTTAACTGCATATGTCTGAATACAAGTCTCTTCAACTACCTTGATGTGTATGTATTATGAGTATTCGACAATTGATAGTACCCTTTCAAAAGAAATTTTATACATTGCTGACAAGTTATAACATGACATGTTAACACAACATGATCGACATAAAGTTTTCAGGGTTAGGGTTTGAGTTAAATGAGTACAAATCATAAACGTTCTAACACCATAAAAATTGTGTCAGACAAGTTCAATATGCCTATTCACCTAAGTAATTTTCATAACAAATTACATGTTTAAATGAATGTGTCATAGGTTAACAGCTTGACACAACACATTATGACCGATATGTCAAAACACGTAAATAGATAGTTTTATAAATATTAAAACACATCATAATTACTTTCCTCCCCTAACTAGCTTTTTTTTTTTTTAAAAAAGGCAAATTTCTTATTCCTTGTGAGGCTTGAACTCAAGACCTCACATTTTTTAGTGTATTAAAAGGCTTTGCCTTACCACTGGACCACCAACCCCAATAGCCCTCCCCTAACTAGCTAACTAACATAGTTTGTTAAGGATTTTTTTTGGATCATTGTTTTTGGTAGCTTTTATTTTATTGCGTTTGTTATGACTAAATGTTATGCTAATTGCTAAGTTAGTCGTTTTAATAATCATGTTAAATATTTGGTGTCATTCGTATTACTTAAATTCTATTTAATCATGTTAAATTTCGTGGTAACTCACTTGTTAAACATGTTCATGTTAGACTATCAGGAGTGGGGGCGGGAAGGGGGGGGGGGGGGGGGACACCGCCGCCGGTAGGGGCGGGAGAGTGGCGTGGGGCTTGGGGCGGGGGTGGCTTCACCGGCGTGGGGCTTGGGGTGGGAGTGAGGTGGCATGCGTGGATTGGCCAACTTTTTTTTTTTTTTTTTTTAACTTTAACACAATATAATATTATTTCCTTCCCCCCTCTTTTCCCCCCTTCCACTCCCCACAATTTTTTTCCCCCCCACATGGGTCCCACAAATGCCACATGGCGCTTCATCCCCCTCTTTCCCCCACCACTCCTTATAGTCTTAGTATGTTACTATTTGAATAAATGACATGTGTAGTTAAAGGTGGTCGTGTTTGAATTGAATAGTCATGTTACACATGTGGTCTCAAACACTACGATTTTAACACGACACCACACGCTAGCAAAGCTCTAATATTAGATCTACAAGTTATTGAATATCATCTTTAAAGAATCTGATTATAGCTATCAAAATTTGATGCTTAATGAGACATAAAGTCAATTGTTTGTCGTTGGAAGACACTATACCATATAATCTTGGAGATAGATTCTACATTATTTAATCAATAAATTAATATAATCTTTAAGAAACTAATAACATATATTGTCGAATCAAATATAAGCATCAAGGGAATTGACAACTATCAACACTTACATACCACAAGATGGAGATAAGACAATGAGGTTGTGGTCCATATGCCAACGAATCACATGGCCTAATCACCATATTGGTCGATTCTTTATGCACAATGCAACAAACAATCCAATCATCGATTTGGTGAACCACCAACCACTACTTTTTCTAACATATATAACACCACTTATTGGAATTCACTCTTAGACTTGATAGTAACTTGTATCAAAAGCAATATTGTATGTTTAATAATACAAATATATTATTATTATTATTTTGTCACTTCAAAACGCAATAGTCATGTTTATGATACATATGAATGCCATGTGAACCTAGACCGTCGATGCTAGTCGCTTCATCATAGTTGACAATTAACCGATTGTTATGATAATGATTCAGTTTGATTTGTAATTCATTGATGATGATTAAACATTAAATATGGAAATAAAAAAAAAAGATTAACTGTAAAGATAACAAATTATAGGGATAATAAAAATTGACTTAATGTTTGCTTCTTCTTCTTCTTTTTTTTTTTAATAAAACAAATCTATTTCATCCACAATTAAAGTTTTGTAGTAAAACTAATACACTGATTGATTATACTTTTTTTAATAAGATAAAAAAAAATAATATGTTAATAATATGTCAATTTTAATGTTTACTTGTTTTTAATATTTCATGATACTACTGGGCTTGGAGTTATATTGAAGTATGGACCTGTAGCTGGGCTTGGAACTATTGGATCTCGTAGCTGGGCTTTAGATTGCAGATTGGAGTTGGAGCTGAACTTAGCTTGGAGCTTGGATGGCTAGCCCATGTTGGCTTTCGGCCCATGGCCCATCTGATAGATTATAATTTGCCATATCAAATTTTAAAGGAGGGTCAGGATATTTTGCTTTTTGTTCTGTCTTTTTTATCTTCTGGAACTCTGTTTTCTCTCGTTGATGGGTTGGTAAAAGTTCAAGTTTTAATCGGTGTAATTGTGCGTATTCATGTGAGATATACTTTTGAACTGCACCACGTTGATATGGTTTATGTTGTTTAGGCCTTGACATGTTTAAGGTGCGTTTGGGAGGCTTTTCGTAGCAAAAGCATCGAAGACGGGCGAATCGAGGTGAGAGAAAAAAAGGCAAACGGAGCTGAACACTACGCCAGAAACAACCAGAACTTCATTTAGGCATATCTCTGGCTAGGAAATGAGTTACGAGAGCGACAAGATATAAATATTTTATTATTATTATTATTATTAATTCAATTTATTCAATCATTTAATTATTCATTTAAATAACATTAACTAAACTTTTTACATTTAAAATCTAATTATATTATCTAAAAATTACTTACAACTGATTTATTTCATTATCGTTGCAATTAGAGGGAACTACATGAATAGTCTCTATGATTTATAGAAAGTAACATTTTGAGGTACTAACTTTATTCTTTAACATGTTAAGAGTTTATGGTTTCGGTTTTGTAACATGTTAGGGTACTAAGACTAACTCCGTTAATTTTTCTAGATAAGTTTTGATAAAATGACTAAAACGCCCAAGAATAACTAGATGGATCATTCTTGTAATTAACTCTATTTGATTTACAAAGATACTTTTTGCAATTTATTGAAATTAGAATTATCTATTAATATTATTAATTTTAAAATTTTAATAATATACTAAATTAAATAATTATAATCTACACATTTTAATATATATTTTTATAAAACAATACTTTTATCCATATAAACCACCGCCGATAAGCCTAATTTGTATCTACCATCAAGCATCACATCAACTCTCATTTTGACCGCCATTGCCGCCATGCGTTATCTATATTTGACAAAGTCAACTATATTTTTTAATATATAGAATTATCTATTAATATCATTAAAACTTAGAAATTTTAAATTATAAAAATATACAAAATTAAATAATTAAAATATATACGTTTTAGTATATATTTTTTATAAGACAATACTTCTATCCATGTAAACCATCGTTAATAAGCTTAGCTTATATTTGTCATTAAGCACCACGCATACTTTCATCTCCATTGCCATTATTGTCATACGTTATCTATATTTGACAATGGTGTCTATATGTTTAATACATAGAATTATCGATTAATATTATTTAAAAACTTTAAATTATATAAATATATTAAATTAAATAATTATATGTACTCTATGCGCTTTAATAATATTAATAGCTAATTCTACATCAACCAACACATCAACTCTATGCGATTTAAATATAGATAACGCATGGCAGCAATGGAAGTAGAGATGAGAGGTGACGTGGTGCTTGATGACAGATACGATTTACTCTCATAGACGGTGCTTTATAGGGATAAAATTATTGTTTTATAAAAAGATACATACTAAAACGCAGAAAGTATAATTATTTAATTTAATATATTTTATAACTTCAAATTTCTATGTTTTAATAACACTAATAGATAATTCTAATTCTAATTTCAATAAGTTGCAAAAGTTATCCTTGTAATCAAATAGAGTTAATTACAAGAATTGGTCGTTCTAATTAAACCCCCCAAACTTCTATTTTAACCCCTTAAGCCAGCCGCCTCGCTTAGGCCTAAGCGAGGCGTCTGGAATAATAGTTTTGAGGAATCTGGAGCTTTATGTCTAATCAAGCAGTCAGGCGCCTCGCTGAGTCTGCGTTGTACCGGGACGCTCTCATTACGGTGGATAGGCCGACCCTGGTCAGGTTTTGGAGGTTCATCGCCAAGTCGCACTTTGGTAAGAATACTGCGAAGGCGACGTCGATTAGGGACCCCATGTACTATTACTTTCAGCATGCGATCGCCACCTCTATCGCAGCACGGGGGAATAGTCGGGAGAAGGTCAACCAGACTGACCTTTTCTTTTTGTACTATTTGATTATGCGGCAGCCGTGCAACCTAGCCGCGTCCCTGGTCGACTACTTTAAGTGCTGCCACATGCGCCAGGCTCGCGCACATCTCTTTGGCGGGGCGTTCATCACTTACATCGCGCGTCATCTGGGGCTCTCGCCAGATACCGACCATCACTTGCTGCCCTCGATCCCATCGGTAGTGCTGGGTGAGGCCAATGCCCGGAGCATGGGGATCCTCTTCGAGGTCTCGAAGGGTGTGCATCGGTTTCGAGCTATCGGAACCAGGAGGGCTTTTGCGCCGGCCCCCTTCCTACTTTCCAGGATATACCGCCCTACGTTGAGGTGCGTCCGGGAGAGCCTCTCCTGGTAGAGATGGCGGGTCAGGACGACGAGGCTGACGACGATGACCCCCCCCACCTCCTCCGCCACCACCACAGCAGCAGTACCCCCGTCATATTTATGATGACCTCACTCCTGCTGCGCGTTTCGTGGCAGAGGACATGGATCGCCGCATCGGTGAGCTCCGGGAGGTTCAGGAGTGGACGGTCGACGCGATGCAGGCGATGGCGAGGCATTGGCAGGTAGAGTTACGCCCACCACCACACCGTGGACCAGCACAGGGGGCCCCACCACCGCCGCCGCAGTAGACTCATTTTACTTGTATTTTTTTATGATGTGTATGGACAAACTTATTACCATTATTATTATTATGCATCTTGATCGTTTCTTTATATATATATATATGTGTTGTGTGTTTTGAATGTTTAATTGTCTAATAAATACTAAACCCATAAATAATAAACGAACAAAAACCAAATTATAAATTGCAAGCCAGTAAAACCAATGAGATCCAAACAGTAAACATTCGATTATAAACGTTAAAAGATCACTCAACCCTTTCAATCCCAAACCAAATAAAAATTACATGTTATGAACCAAAACGACGCCACGTTGACCATCAACCACCATATTCGTATCAAAATTCGCGAATTCGTTCAATCTTTCTTCGACGAGGTCTTCTCCGTGAATAATTTATCCAGTCACAGTGACAAATCGAACACTTTATTAATAGGTTAAAGTTGGGATTACTTGATTAATTATAGTTTGATTAGGGTTATTACGTTGTTTTTTAAATTTTAAAAAATTACAATAGATAAAGACCCTAAATCAATAAAAAAGATTTAAAAAAAACACGGGTTATTTCGGTGTTTTAAAAATTTTTAAATTTAAAAAAATTACAATAGATAAAGACCCTAAATAGATAAAAAAGTTAAAAACAAAAAAAAAACACTTAAAAAAAAAACTTCAAAACAAACAAAAAAAACAAAAAAAATCCAAACCAAAACCTTCCCAACATCAAAATGTCCAGATTCATCCCCCCTGTTGCCAAGCACCTCGCTTTGACCAAAGCGAGGCGCTTGGCCCCTTTTTTTTTCAAACTCCCATGCAACCTCGTACTGATTTGTAATTAATGTGGCCGAAGCGCCTCGCTTTGGCCTAAGCGAGGCGCTTCGGAGGGGAGTTAAAATAGAAGTTGAGGGGGTGCCAATAGACAGACCCTACAAGAATACCTAGTTATAATAGAGCATCTTAGTCATTTTATCAAAACTTAACTAGAAAACTAACGGAGTTGGCCTTAGTACCCCAAAATGTTACAAAACTGAAACCATAAACCCTTAACATGTTAAAAAATAAAGTTAGTACCCTAAGATGTTACATTTTATAAACCATAAGGACTATCCGTGTAGTTCTCTCTTGCAATTATTCGATTTCAATTCAACTACAATTAAAAAGCCCTAATCTCCTAATTAAGTCTATAAACCCTAATTGTCTAATCCTAGAAACCCTGGACTTTTTAAGTTCATACATACATAGACATTGTACATATATTTAGGTTGAATTCTTAAGGATTCTCCATGCCTTCAACTCACCACTACTTGGGTAGTTTTCTGCTTAGAAAACTGGGAGTATTTCCTTTTCATATTTTACACTTTTGGGATGATACACATACCCTTATACAAGTACAATTCATACATTT
Source organism: Ambrosia trifida (assembly GCA_028751855.1). NCBI lineage: Eukaryota > Viridiplantae > Streptophyta > Magnoliopsida > Asterales > Asteraceae > Ambrosia > Ambrosia trifida. The sequence goes on from CM054130.1 coordinate 21,882,642, forward strand.
GCAATACTACTTTATATGCTATGTGTTTAAACAATTATACGTAAATTGCACTTGTACTTAGCAAAATCATTAACTGTGACATCCGTCACCTTCGTCTTTCACCTAATTGACAATACTAGTCCTTCAAATATTTTCATTGTAGTCCCTGTAAGTTTCGTCGCTTTCAAGTTTAATTTTAGAGCGAACTAAAATTTAGTCATTCATATTTATTATGGATCGGGTATACATTTTTTTTTAGCAAATGCGTATCTTGAAATGTTTTCGGAACGGATTTTATGAAAATTTCAAGTTTTGTAAAAATTTAGAAACTTTTGGGTTAAGTTAACTTAGTTAGTTTTTAGAAAATTTAACCAAGTTACAATAAAATTAATTATGCTAAAACTAGAGGGACTAAATTTGCCAAACAATGAAAGTTCAAACTTTGTTTCATCCCTCCCTGCTATACGGTTTTCCGGCCGAGCAGAATTCCGGCGATCGGAATAAAACTCCGGCGACCCGTGGTTTCTTTTTTTTAATGCACTTTAACGTTCAAACTTGATACCTATACGTTTCTCCTTGTATTTTAAATGAATTCCAGTCATAAAGGCGTGCTTTAATATGCGTTTAATCGGATTTTAAGATGATAAGTTTTGTAACCGCCGGAAAATTTTTAACCACTTTAAAACGCACTTTTATACTCGTTCATCATATAAATTGATCTTAGCATTGCGTTTCTGCATCATTCCACATTCTAAACCCACAAAAATCTTAATCAAATCGCGTCCGGAAGTCTTCCAATTCGTGATGATCAGTTCGGAGCTTGAAGCTTCAAAATCGAGTCATTAAAGTGATTGTAAGTATAAGTTTTTGTTGCCATTTTGTTAGATAATCATACACCTTTAAAACCCCTCTGAATTCGTACCTTATTACCCACGAATTGAAGGTGATGAAAATTAGGGTTAGGGTTTGATAGATTTGGGGAAGAAGATGAATGAGGCATATTATATAAATACTTTCTTATTCAGATTATTAACAAACTTGTTGAGTGGTGGAGTGGTTGTATGGTTGTTGGTGACTGAAAAGGGGGCGGGTTCGATTCCTTGCACCAGCGCCCCATTTCCCATTTTTTTTGCTGTTAGGTATTAACTTAGTATTAATATTTATATATTAATATATAAATACATCAAACTTATAATATTCATTATAAATTCATTTTTGCTTCAAAAATTATGAAAATTTAGGAGTAGTATCTTGACACCATAAAGAAAATTACCACATTTTTATTTTCTGGAAAATGTTTTATTTTTATATTTTATTGAATTAACTTGTTTTAATCATATTTAATTGATTAAAAATTCATTTTTAATGATTTTAATCTCAAACTTTTTGTGAAACTATTCCTAAACATTATGAACTGAAATAAAAATTATTGGTTCAGAAAATTTTTATTTTTATTGATTTTCCTATTTTTAATCATTTAAACATGATTTAATCGCATTAAATCAGTTTTAAATATAAATAAGTTTATAAAAATTATGGGAAAATTATTGTTGTTAGTTTACATCAGAAATTGTCCAATTCCTACAAAAATAGCATTTTTGGATCATGTCTTGTATTATTAACATTATTTATGTTTAATTAGATATAATTAAACATTTATTTATTTACACTATTTAAACATCTATTTTATGAATATATTTTCTTATAAAATAGAAAGGTCTTATGGTTGAAAGTCTTTATTATCATTGTTGAATCTTTGAGTAATTCATAACTATTTATTTCAATATTTATGATTATTGTATTTATTTACAATAATTAGTTAAAATAACTAACTAAATTATTTTGTTTTAATTATTCAAACATATTTTTATCTAAATATTCAATAGGTAATAATTATATTATTCAAACTACATTTACAACCTTTCATATATTATTTGTGAAATACAACTTTTACGTTAACGCGACTTATCATAAAAAAACTCTAACTCCCCAAATCGACTTAGCAAACCCTAATGCCTTAGACCCTAGTTACCTTAGACTTTTTAGACACTTCCTTATTAGTATTCTTGCACATTATAGGTTGAATTCCTCGGAATTCCCATTACTTAACTCACGACCGCGTAAGTTGGATTTTGCTCGCTTTCGCAAACTGTGAGTATATCTTTCCCCTTTTTACTATCTTACTATTTTGGGGTGACTCATGTACTTACTATCAAGTTTCTATTTCATTTTACTAAATGAAATTCTCATGTGTGTTTGCTTTATGTTAATTTGTGTGTCTATGACTTGTCAAAATCATTAACCTTTGAGGGCCTCGCATTTCAATGAATAGATCTATGGTATATACCCCTTGTGACTCTGTTGAGAGACCTTGGTCATTGTCTTGTGATTCATATTACTAAAAATGTTTTTGATTCTTGATTCTTGATACTTATTTAGGGTTGATTTTGAACGGATATTACTTATTACATAAATTGCAAACAGTATACAACACATGAATTGCGAAACACTTTTCTACTATATGTATACAAACAGGATATGCTCACCAATACAGTTTTTGTATTGACCAAATTATTTTGTACATGTTTCAGGTTATTTTGAGATGCATTCTTTAAGCTTTCGGATTTATATTTAGATTTTGATTCATTGTAATTCAGATTAGTTAGCATTTAGAATCGTTGTATTTCACTTCATTGTAATAAACTATTTAATCAATGTATCAAAATTTACACTTTAGTCCATGAGCTATTGAACAATCGTCACTACGTGACACCTCGATGTTTCCGCCATCGGTTGGGGTGTTACATTAACTTAGCTAGCCGACCTTAACAATGGATAGTGCTATTGGATTGACAACCGACATAGATTGATTCCCCCATTCAAGGGAGAAACCTTGGCCATTGTATTGTGCAATTGGCCCCAATTTGCTTTGGGTGTACACAACGTCTTACATTTATTTTTGTTTCTTTCCTTTTGTGTTTACGTGTTTACACAACCGCAATTATTATACTTAGCACTGAATCGTAGCTCTTTTCAACTATATACTACATGTACAAAACCCTAAGTAATGCTTACTAATATTTTGTTGACAAAATATTTTGTACATGTTTAAGGAAATGCAGACTACTGATCACTTAAGTCTTGAACTTGGTTAATTCAAATGGACCTGTTTATGATTTTAGGTTTTTTTTTTTGAACAATTTTTATTTTTCATTTTCAGTTTTGTATGACATTTAACTTCAATATTTAATAATATTCAAACTTTTATAGTGCCATGTGCTTATAAACAATCATCACTACGTGGCACCCCGATATTTCCGCCATCGGTTGAGGTGTTACATCTATAAAAACACATTTAACAGGCATGATATGATTTTTTTAATGCCCAAACTACCTACAGTAAATGCAGAATTGAAGCTAGAGAAGAAACCTGAAAAAAATCCCATGGTAGGTGTAAAAGTGAAGAGGGGAATACACTTGAAACAAATCATTGAGTAGGTGTACCAGTGATAGAGCAAGATACACGAGAAACCTATGATGTGTATGATGAAAAATAGTGGGCAAACAGTATTGATAAGGTAATTGAGGTCTGCAAGACTAATGACTAGAGAAATAATATTTCTTGGACTAGCAATTCATCCATTGCAGCGTTAGCATATAAAACTGGTGATTTTTAGACACGAAGATTGATTGATTTGATGTATTATGGAACGTTTGTATTTGTATATTTGCACTTTGTATTTGTTGCGTCTTATATTTCTTGCTCTTCGTATCTGTTATGGGTACATTTTATGGAACCGATAATGAAAAACTGTGACATTGTTGAAGATTTCTTGTGCCTCAAGTAGTATAGAATTAGGGATTCTATGCTATATTTGTTTACTTCAAATTTACCTGTGAATAGATACACATGTCGAATGTAGCTTGTAAGGAATAAGTAGAATAACTTAAGTATGAAAAGAGATCATTTCTTTTTTTTTTCCTCATAGTTGAGCAGCTCAGTCCATGCATCCAGTGCGTTTATATGAAGCCAAATACATGGGTGGAAACTTTCAAAAATAACTTTGTAGGTTTCTGTCCCAGTTTCTGCTTTGTGCACAATTTTCCTAAATATTATTAATCAAAAAATTAGTTTCGATAGTAAAATATATTTATATTTATACAAATCACTTACATTTTATCCTTTACCGGTGCTGTAACACCCCAATCGATGGCGGAAACATCGAGGTGTCACGTAGTGACGATTGCTCAATAGCTCATGGTACTAAAATGTAAATTTGAATACATTGAATTGAATAGTTTATTACATTGAAAGAAATTACAATATACAAAATTCTAAAGTGGCAACTAAAACTGAAATACAATAACCCAACATCTAAGTAAAAATTCCAAAAGCTTAAAAGTCAACTCATAGATAACCTGAAACATGTACGAAAATAATTTGATCAATACAAAATGTATTGGTGAGCATACCTAGTTTGAATACATATAGTAGAAAAGTGTTTCGCAATTCACGTGTTGTATACTGTTTGCAATTACGTAATAAGTAATATCCGTTCAAAATCAACCCTATGTAATGAAAGGAAATATATATAGTATGCGCTAGTAGTAATGAAATACATAGCAATGACAAGGACTCTCAACAGAGTCACAAGGGTATATACCATAGTACTATTCACTGAAATGTCATGCCCTCAAAGGTTAATGATTTTGACAAGTCATAGACACACAAATTAACATAACGCAAACACACATGAGAATTGCATTTAGTGAAAGAATAACATTTAGTCATAGTGTACATGAATAGCCCCAAAAGAGTAAAACATGAAAAGGGGAAAGATATACTCACAGTTTGCGAAAGCGATCAAAATCCACTTAAGCGGTCGTGAGCTGAGTAATGGGAATTCCGAGGAATCAACCTATAATGTGTAAGAATACTAATAAGGAAGTGTCTAAAAAGTCTAAGGTAACTATGGTCTAAGGCATTAGGGTTTGCTAAGTCGATTTGGGGAATTAGAGTTTTTATGATAAATTGCGTTAATGTAAAAGTTGTATAATAACATACCAAAGTTTGTAAATACGGTTTAGGTAATATAATTATTACCAATTGAATATTTAGATAAAAAAATATGTTTGAATAATTAAGACAAAGTAATTTAATTAATTACTTTCACTAAGTTATTATAAATAAATACAATAATCATAATTGTTTAAATAAATATTTATGAGTTACACCATGACCCAACAAATGGTAATTAAGATTTTCAACATAGAAATATTTCTATTTTATAAGAAAAATATTTATAAAATAGATGTTTAAATAGTATAAATAAATAAATGTTTAATTGTGTATAATTAAACATAAATAAGACTAATAATACAATACATGATCTAAAAATTCTATTTTTGTAGAAAATGGATGCTTTATGATGTAAATCAATGAAAATAATTTTCTCATAATTTTTATAAACTTATTTATATTTAAAACCGATTTAATGAGATTAAATCATGTTTAAATGATTAAAAATAGGAAAATTAATAAAAATGAATGTTTTCTGATCCACTAATTTTTATTTCTGTACATGATGGTGAAAAATAATTTTCCAAAATGTTTGAGATAAAAATCATTAAAAATGATTTTTAATCAATTAAATATGATTAAAATCAATAAATTCAATAAAAATATGAAAATAGGACATTTTCCAAAAAATAAAAATGTGGAAATTTTCTTTAGGGTGTCAAGAAGCTACACCTAAAATTTTATAATTTTTGGAGCAAAAATGAATTTATTATGAATATTTTAAGATATAAATGTATTATATATAAATATATATGTTTCAAATCTCTAAATGAGGAAAAAAAAATAGAAAGATAAAAAAAACAAGGACAAAACGCGCCCCAACTGAGAGTTGAACCCTAGTCTATGCCACAACAAAACACAACCTCAACCACTTCTCCACAACATAAGTTTGTTATAAGTCTTGGAAAAATATAGTTTTATCTAATAACCCCAAGGTACCATCTTCCCCAAATGAACAAAGCTAAGAACCCTAACCCTAACACAATTCAATTGAAGCCCGATTCAGAACTGATAACACCAATTTTTAAGGGGCTTTTAAAAAGGAATCAATGAAGAGTAAAACGGCATGAAAATTGTACGCTTACAACAAGGGATATGATCGAAATAGAGGTGTGCAGAGACCGAAAATGGGAAATCCGATTTTACGCCCTCTTGACTCGAGTAAGCTGTTTTCGTTGTGGGTTATGATGCGTGAATGTGCAGAAAGGTCTTGACATGGTCTATTTATACACAAGTCGTCTAAGAAACGGTCAATTGAAGCTTTCGTTAATTTCCGGTCAGTTACATTTGAAGACCCGATTAAAACACGTTTTATACATATTAAATGCTCGTTATTAGTTATAAATTCGATTAGGAAATGGTGGAGAAATGATTTGGTACAATAATATTGAATGTAGGGGGTCATTAAAGGGGTTTTAGGACTTCGCCGGAGTTTGGCCGGAAAATAATCCTGTGAACGAGAAGGAGGAGGAGCAATACATAATTGAAATTTTTTTAAAAATGGCACATATGACCCTTCAACTTTAACTAGGTTAAATTATTACATAACTAGGTTAGTTTTTCTTTTATAAAACTTAACCAACTTAAGTTACTTTTAACTTTAATTAATCCAAAACTATTTAGAACTTAAACTTTTTATCTTAACTTATCAAATAACTAATTAAGTTTGTATTTCGTAAGTTTCGACAAAAAAAAAATCACACATTCAATAAGCGTTTAAATTTTCGATTTAAAGTAACTCACGTTCTAATAAATTCAAAAACGTTGAAAAGTATAGGGACTAAATTTGGCAATTGATTAACGATGGAGGGTGACGGATGTCACAGGTGCCATCATGTACTGTGATATTAATACTTCATCATCGGTTAGCTTCTCAACCACGGACACACTTTTGCCAACATAAGGAGATCTTAACGCCCATGATGGATTTTTCTGTCTTTGTGGTCTTCCACCATCATCTATACATTGCCCCTTCCCCTTCCCCTTATTCTTTTGAATTTGCTGGTCCTTTGGTGTTTCCGGCTCTTTTTCAATTTCGGGTTGTAGCAAAGGGAGTTGGGCAAGAACTCCACGTAAATCCACCTGGTCTTCAACTTCTTTATGTTGTTCTTTAGCGGGGTTGGATCTGGTTTCAACAACTTTTACACCATATACACCGGGCGTTATCGTCTGTAGCATATCAATGGCTGTATCAGTTATCTCTTCATCCTGAATACTTTCACCAACAACATCCTCTTCAGCAACATTCGCGGCAACCCTTTTTGATGTATCATCACCAATGCTAACCATAAATCTTTGGTTAACTTTTGTTGATTTTGTTATCTCTCAACAAATTGTGTTCTATAGCACTAGGAAATCCAGTTTAAACATCCGTCCACCCTTTCCATCTCTTTTTATCAATGGCAGAACCATTGAAACACTTGGTTGAGATGTGTTGAATTGATCCTTGAACTCATTTATTGTCGAATCTACCATTTTTTAGCCTATTATGTTCTAAAACAAGAATATTTCCCATTGGAATGCCGAAACTTTCGTGTACCAAAGAAGTTGTTATCTTGATCTTACAATTCCCAACATTAAGTCTTTGTCTTGTTTCATCATACTTCGACAACAACCAGTAACTTAACCATGTTTGAATTGAATCTATCTTCATTTCGAGCACAGATCCAAAACCCATTGTCCTCGCATCATGTTTTTGTTCTTCTGTGTAATCCTTGATACTTTTTATAAAATCCGCTGGAGAACATCTTAGTTTCAACTTGTTCTCTGTATTCAACGAATGGTCATTCCGTTGATTTCTTATCTTCTTTGTGTTTTCCTTTCTCAGAAGGCTTCACAAAATCATCATCTGATTCACTCCATGCATCTTTCAAAATTTATTTCTTCCTTTTTTTTCATTTTCTGTACATTTTCCTTTTCAACAACTTTTTTTCATTTTGTTTCCTCAGTTTATGTAACACCCGGCCCCTTTCACCACCAATATTGTCCGCTTTACCCCGATGGATTGTCCATCCAGAGCTCACGGATTTGTTTTTTGGTTGCCCCGGTGGAGACTTCCCAGTAGGTCACCCATCCCGAGTTTTCTCCCACATGAGCACGCTTAACTATGGAGTTCTCCTCTCATCCACTAACATTAAGCCCCAAAACGCGTTGGTGATATAAGAGGCATTAGATTACATATGAACCAAGGATCTCTCTTGGCCACGGCCGATGTGAGACTTTCCTGGGGTGTCACAGTTTACTTAAATCTTTTTGTAGGTGTCTGGAAATCATCATCAAAACAATTTTGAATTATAACATTCTTTATTTCTTCTGCTTCACAAAGAAACAAACAACAGTGAAGAAAGACAAACATTACTGTCAACATATAAAATGTGTTTTATGAAAACATTAAAAGCGTTGTAACACCCCAACCGATGGCGGAATCATCGAGGTGCCACGTAGTGACGATTGTTCAAAAGCACATGGTACTAAAATGTAAATATTATTGAATAAACCAAAATTGTCTTACATGAAAATGGAAATTACACTGTCTAAATGAAATGTAAATATTGAAATAACTGAATTGAAATAAAGCACTAAATGTCTCTTGCTAAAGCACTAGATCAAACTGCACCTGAAACATGTACAAAAATAGGTTTGGTCAACATATGAAATATTGGTGAGCATTCCTAGTTTTGATATATATAGTAGGTTAAAAAGTTATACAATTCAAGTGCAAGCTACAGTGCAAATATGTAAACTATGTATCATACAAATGAGCGAAATCAACCCTGTGACTGTATAATGTACTGTATGAACTGTAGTGTACTTATCCAATAAATGGATAAAAAGCTTAACACTGGCCACGGATTCTCCGATGAAAAAGGGGGAGAGTCAATCTAGGCGGGTTGTCAATCCAAATAGCGCTATCCAATGTTAAGGTCGGCTTGTACCATGTTAATGATTTCACTAAGTACAAATGTATTCCACATGTATTGTCTAAGCATAAAGCACGTTGTAAGCAAATGCACATAGTACTAGAATTGTATTTTGAAAATATAAACTTGTATTTGTAATTTGTAATAATGTACATGTAACACCCCAAAAATGAATAAAAGCAAAAAGGGGATAGGAAATACTCACAGTTCACGTAATAACTTGAAATTGGACTTGGACAACGAAATATGTGTTGGAACTATCTCAAAGTATCAACCTAAAGAATTTGATAATGCGTAAGGGAAATAACTCTAGGATACATGTATTTCTAGGGCTTCGAATTGGGGATAAATGTTTATTTGATTAATTATTGAATTGTTTATTAAATATATGAAATTTAATAAATAAATAAATAAAAGTCTCTTTGTAAAATCTTAAGTTGAATATAATCATAACATAGGGTTTTGAGTATGAAAATAATTTTTATAAAATTATTTTCTTGAAAATAGGATATTTAATTTAATTATTTCAAATTGTCAAAATACGACTTTAATATCTAAAAATATTAAAATCAAAGAATTTCTGAATTAAAAATTGTATTTCTGTTTTAAATGAATAGAAATAATTTATGTAAAATTTTGGTACAAAAATATTGTAAAATGAATTTATTATGAATTAATTATGATTAAAACTAACAAAAATTGATTAAAAATATTAAACAAACGGTTTTTCAGAAATAAAAATAATTTCTGAAATGTTTAAGGATGTATAAGTTTAGAATAATTTTTGTGAGATTTAATAAAATCGTTTAGATATTTTTATTGAATTTTATAATTATAAATGAATAAACTTGTATTATTAATAAAATATATTAAATAAATGATTTTTGTAAAACTAAAAATTGGATGATGAACTTTATCAGTGGAATAACATAAACTAAATTTTGTAGAATTTATAAAATAGTTTTAGTATTTTAAAACGATTTTTAAAGGAATAAGGATTATAATTATAAAGGTTAAAAACAAAAAAAATGGTTGTTTGTTGTGGGGTTCGAACCTGGGCCCTTGGCCGGTTCAATGCCCTTAGCAAAACACTCCAACCAACTGGTCTGAGCATCAGATTTGTAATAGATTCAGTTTCGAAATAATTATATACATTAGTAGTGATGGTGTTCTTCCCCAAATCCTAATAATCGAGCCCTAATTCACCAATCACCACAATTAGTGATCAATAGCCCCTGAATCCTTGGGGCTATTGATCACAGAGGGCCGATGATTAAAACCCATAACAAAAGTTGAACTTACAATGCGAAATCGATGGTTTAAGGGCGGTCAATCAAAAAGTCAAACTACGAACAAGAAGACTTCGTATGACGAATTACTACAGAAATTGAAGGTTGGGAGAGAGTTTTTGGCGAGTTGGGATTGTTCTACAATGATCAATTTATAGTATTACGCTCTGGATCAATGGAATGGTAAGGTTGACTCGTTGTTATTGCATACGCGCAAATGGCTAGAATTTTGGTATGAATTGATAATGTTAATACGCGTCTAAGGCCGATAATCACGATTCCAAATCAAACCACGGTTAATTACGCGTAAATCTTGCTACTTGATTGGTCAAAGGTGAAGCAAAAAAAAAAAAGAAAAAAAAAATATATCTGCTGCTGTCTCGCGTAACAGTAGCGAAGGGAAGAGAAGGAAAGCAGCGATAGAAGGGATAAATATAATTATGTTTGGTTTTAAATCAGGAACAAGGGTTGGCTCAAGTGGTGGAGTGTTGTGCTGCTTCCTGCTCGGCTCGGGTTCGATACCCGGCTAGAGCAAAAGTTTTCCCCCTTTTTTTTTAACAGGTTAAGGGAAAGGAGGAATGGGCTGGGCCTGCTGGTCAGATGGGCTTGGGCTCAGGTACAACACAAGGTGGTTGGGTTTGAGCTATGGTTTGGTTAGCCTTGATAGGTTAATGGTTTGGACTTAAGAGGTGTTTATAGATATGTATATATAATCTGATTTTTTTTTATTTATTATTATTATTATTATTATTATTATTATTATTATTATTATTATTATTAAAAAGTGACGGATGTCACAAGCGTTTTATGTCATACTATGTGATTTGAATACTATCAACATATAAAATGCGTTTTATATAAACATTGGTAGCGTTTTATGTCATACTAAGTGATCTGAATACTATCATCACATTGAAAACATTTTATGACATCATTGAAAGTGTTTTATGTCATAATCTGTGATTTCAATACTCACAGATCTAAAGTGCGTTTTAGGATATTGTAAGTTCGTTAAACATCATAATCTGAAATTATTATAATCAAACACAAACATAAAAAGCCTTCATAATTTATACCAAAGGCACAATCAAAGCCATTCGTTCAATAATATTCAACCACACACATAATAACTCATCTTATTCATCTTCCAACATAAAACACACATCTAAAATAACAATCACAGACATACCTGTATTTTATACATTTGAAGACCTGTTATTGTTCTTTTTGCTTCTTCGTTCTCTTGCTTCACCTGTTTCATAGAAACGTAATCTTAAGTTTTCCATTTCTTCATCATAAACGATCAAAATTAAAGTACAAATATGAAGATTTGCTTACTTGTTTTGCGTTTCGGAGCCATAATCGGTTGATCGCCTGTCCTTTGATGTCGTTTGAATGGTTGTTCTGTTTTTTTTTTTGTTTACAGACTATCGTGTTTTTGGAGTTTTGAGCTTTATGATTTTCATGATTGTAGCAAATAAAAATAACTGTCAATTAATAAGATGATTTGGGCGGTATAATTATAAAAAATTCAAATTGATTAGGTGTAATTTGTCTAAATTACCTTTGAATCGTTAACTACTTGTTAAAACACATTGGTTAATTACGATCGTGCCATTGTTGTTTTTAAACCCTAATTAATAACTGGAAGTCCTTCTTACACTTTTTATGTTAAGAACCCTTTGTACATAGGGGCGGAACCACAGGAGGGTAGGGGGGTAAGCTGACCCTCCGGCGGCTGAACTTTTAGTTAACAAGATTTATCGTTGAGATAAGTTTTATTATAGTTGGACCCTTTAACATGTATCATGTAGAACTGTTAAAGTGAAGAAAAAGAGTAGAAAAATGAAATTTTCAACCTTTTCCGGCCAGCCGCGAGTGAGTTCTGTAACTTAGGTCTGAATGAAGTTTGTGTTGAAGGGGAAGATGTTGAAAGATGAGGGCAAGACTTTTGGGTTTAAATATATTTTTTTAAACCTTGTCTGTAACTTAGGTCTGATAAAGTGTCTGCCATCAAAGCCTTGTCTAATCAATTGCCTAATTCAATTTTTGAAGTAAACTATTTATTTTATTTTTTAGTTTATGTACTGGAATTTAAGGTTTTGCAGTTTTTTTATTAGTTTTGTACATATAATTATCAGCTTATCATTTATTTGGTTTGGATCTTCAATTTATACATTTTTTGATCGTAGAATAAAAAAATATTTAACTAACACATAATAAGGAGATCTCTTTATAAAAGATGGTTAGGTACAAATCTCAAATCAAAGACTGAGAATTCACCTTAAAAAATTGAGGTAATAAAAAAATTGAATTGTTAATCCACCTGACAAATACAAGGAAAAAAATATATAGCGAAGACTAGGGATGAGACCGATACCGAACGGTACCGAACCGATCCTATATTGAAAATACTGATACCGATTTTTGTCAAAATTTGGTACCGATACGAACATATGGTATGGTACCGGTACCGTATTGGTATTTAAGGTAAAATACTGAGCTGATAGAGAAGTGAACCGATACCAAACCAAAGATACTTATACAGATTTTTGCCAAAAACTGGTATCGAATTGGTACCGAAAATGAGCCGGTATCAGTATTCCGGTATGTAATACCGAAATGCTCATCCTTAACAAAGACTACACTTTGACCCTTCACTTAAAAAGTTATGGTTCTGCCACTGTTTGTACAATAGCTGCTCTTACATATTATTATAGTAGATAGTAGATACTATGGAACAGTGGATAAAACTTATATAGCAAGGAAATTGGATAGATTGGGTAAACGATTCGGGTTCGTGTCGTTTCAAAACGTGAAAGATAAGATGGATCTGGAACAACAGATGAAGGACGTCTGGATGGGTAGTTACAAGTTGTTCATCTCTTTGGCTAGGTTTGTAGACGGGGAGAAGATTCAACGACCGGATCGAACGGAGGAACAACCTAAGAAGACTCATTATCAAGAAGTTAATATACAAGACGTTAATGGAACAGTACAAGGCGCAACAAAGGTGGGAGAACGTTCGTTCAGAGATACTCTAACTAATAAAAAGATGGTGGACACGGTAGAGATTGATGAAGATACACAAGCTTTTCCTCAGTGGTACGACTGTGCTTTATTGGGTAAGGTGAGAACATATGATTTTTTTATTTCTTTGAGATCTTGTATGTTGGCTGTGGGTTTTGGGTCTACGTCAATTAAATACATCGGTGGATTTGGGGTTCTATTGGTGTTCAAGGATGAGGAAGAAAGGGAGAATTTTATCAAAACAAAAGACATTTGGACAACTTGGTTTGAAAAGATGGAAAAATGGAATGGTCAGTTATGGAATCTAGAACGTTTGTATGGTTGAAAGTGCATGGGGTTCCTTTACATTTATGCATGAGCAAAGTGTTCTCCAATGTTTGTGCAAGATATGGGAGGATAGTGAAAGAGGCCAATATGGATAGTAATGAGATTTTTTTTTTAATGGGCTAGTGGCAGTTTTATGTAATAAAGTGGTAAAGATTCAAGAGAAAATAATGCTCAAATGGAAAGGGATTGAGTACCCGGTTTAGGTGGAGGAGGACGTAGGGGAGTGGATTCCCGATTGTTTGTACGAAGATGAGGAGGATTCTCAAGCCTCTTCGGGTTGTGATAGAGAGGAGTATGTAGATCATGAGGTGGAAAATAACAACGAGATCGAGAAGGTAGAACTACAGAAAGATAGTAACGAAAAAATTGATGTGCTATGTATGGTCTAAAAATAAATACCTAACCTGGACACCTAGTAATATAAAATAGACTCAACTAAACTAGACCACACGACAGGCAAGTGTACCTAGCAATGCAGTACAGACTAAGTAAGTCCGAGTATCGAACCCACAGGACACTAATAGAAAACAAAACTAGACTCGACTAAGACTTAACAAATTTGGTTTAAAAGTTGATTTTTTTGGTTTTTTAAATAATTAATTAAAATAACTAAAATAATTAAATAGGATAAATAGACAGCAAGGATAACTAAGGAAAATATCAGGATAGGAAGGCAACTACCTAGGTCAAGAATCCTACATGCAAACTCACAACTCTCGGTAATGGAAACCTGAATGGATACCGGATTCTAAAGATAACTTAAGAAACCCTAAGACGTGCTAGATCTCCTCCCGGTCTCACCAACACACCCCAAAGAATCCTAAAGAATAAAACACTGGCTATCTAGCTCGGATCACCTCCCGGTCTCACCTCGCTAAGAATGTAAAGGTACTCTAATGACTCGATCACCTCCCGGTCTCTCTAATCACAATACACCTGAAGATGTAAAGGAGTAATTTAATTGGGTTAACTATGACTTAGAATTGCACGAAACTAAAGACAACTAGGATAGGATCACCTCTCGGTCTCACCCAAAACCTAACACCTAAAGCTCTAGACAACCCAACATTCCATCACCTCCCGGTCTCAAGAATGGAAGAATACAAAAGTCCTCTAAATTCTCTAATCAAGTTCCTATGGCTTTTGGTACCAAAAACATAAACTAAGCTACGAGCACAAAGCAGGCAACCCTAATAATCATCCAAATATGAAAGACATTCACTAAGACGATTATGGAACTATCAAAAATAATAAATTAGACTTAAGTACGCACACACATCATAATAAACACCAACCAAATCATTACCTAAACATTAACCATTCAAAAATAAATCCAAAACCGAGAACTATAAATTTAACACGCAGTCATCATACAACCTAGGTAGCCAGAAAATATTTAGCCAATAATAGTCATGGAGAACGAGAAAAACATAGGTTCAAAATAATAATAACACATAGTAGCGAGTATTTGAGAACACAAAGTAATCATAAATCGAAACTAATGTTTGAGGTAAACGAACCCAAGCCTTCACCAATCGTTCCAAGCCTTCCCCCTTCAATTAATCCTCACAACTACTGCGATGCTCTTGTTCAGAGCCTTCCCTTTGCGGCGACTGTGATTATATCTTTTCCTCGAAAATAATATGTTCCCCAATTTATAATGTGCCGTCCAAAATATACTATGATGCCACACAAACTTTTGACCTCATATGACTTGGGCCACGAGCCTAAGTGTCACACCCTCAAAATCCACTTGCGGAGTTTTACCGCGAGGCGCATGACAAACCAGGATCCAAACCAACGATCACAATAAACAAGTCTAAATGAATTAAAATGTAATTTCAAAACACAGTTTAATATTCCCGTTTACAGCGGAAGCTTATTCAAATAAAATCCAACATAAATAGATCAAGTTCAATGTTTGTGAAATCATGCAACTCTATCTAGACGCCGTGTAGACGCGTGCGCCCTAGTTCCATTGTGCTACTTTAGCGACCTGAGAAAACATGTAAAAGTTTACGTCAGCACAAAAATGCTGGTGAGTTTACAGGTTTGCAGTTCAAGTACCAAGTCCACCTGTCCATACTATAACAAATAGAAAACCAGTATACGCTAGCTAGGCGTACGTTTTGTTACTACCACGATTGGAAAACCATTACTAACTCGAATACCAGTTGTTGTGCCCGAATAGTTCCAAATGTTCCTGTTGTTCCTGTTTGAGACAATATGCACTCGCCCGGCCCTCCAAGCCGACGAGCGGGGTTGGTCACTCCCAATAGCGCTATTCACATTTCCCCGTTGTGCAAACCCGCACATTCATGGTTCCCCCCGGGACTTCCAAAGATCGTGTAGTACACAGTATAAACCCATAGTATGACAGTAGTTACCAAACAGTTGTTTTAACACATGTTTTCTCCCCCGAAAGTATAAAACCAGTTTAAAAGAGGGGCCGTAAACTCACCTTAAGTTCCTTTACTCCTTAACCCGAGTAAACTCAGCTGCTATGCTAGTCCCGTAAAGTGGCGACCTAACATACGACAGTTACAAGTACTTAGACTAATAACCCGCAGGTTAATTAGTCCCTAGATGTCCAGACCATAACCAAGTTCGTTTGAAAACACCGTGACTGTTTAACTGACCCAAAGTACAAGACTCGACATCCCATTGGTGACCCGAGACTCCCCGTGTTATGTTTACGCTCCAAACCATACAATAACGCGATTACACTTAACACAGGTTAACGTACAACAAATTATAGCACATAGTTCACGTATCACCGAAATACATCCAAATATATGTTACCAAGTTATTAGACATGTTACGAGGTTCCTAGCATGTTACTATATGTCAAATCGGGTCTCGGAATGCTAATATACACTTACAGCAGCAGTACACGCGATTAGGGAGGCTAATCGCATGAACAGTCACACGATTAGGGCTAATCGCCCCTTAAGTCACGCGATTAGGGGCTACTCGCCCCTGTTGTCAGGCGATTGGGCTAATCGCCCTTACTGTCATGCGAGTGGGCTACTCGCCCTTAAGGTTATGCGAGTGGGGCCTACTCGCCCCTAATGTCATGCGAGTAGGGCCTACTCGCCCCTAGCACAGGCGATTAGCAAGGCTACTCGCCTGTAACCTTGCTGTTCCGGTTTTTCGCGCGTTTAACGCTCCAAATCAGATCCAGAGCGTGTGTAACTACCCAATATCATCCCAAACACTATCCTAAACATGTATAACCCAAAACCCTTCGTTCATCCTTGTAAAATCAGTCCTGCATGCAACCAAAGCAATCCAAACACATACACATAGCATGCAACATTCAATTAACGAATGTAATCATAACCCTATTATCCAATTACTGAGATTTCTATCATCATACTAACAATATTAATTCTGACCTAGCATGATAACACATCAAAACATCATCAAGATTCATAAAAATCCTATCTTTCTAATCATACATACCCATAACGCATGTTTATTAGTTATAATCCGATTAATAACTCTTATTGACGATTTTCAGAAAGCTTTTTCGTTTATGAACAGGTCTGGACCATTAGGGATTGATTAAAAACGTTTACAAAGTGTTATGGATGAGAATCAAACCTTGGAATTGTAAAAGGATGATGGTTAGACCTTGAAACCTTGTGTTTTTGATCAAAATCGCCTTCCAGAGGTTGTTTAAGTGTTTGGGGCGGTTATGGGACGACTAGGGTTGATATTAGGGAGTTTAGGAGGTTAAGTATTGTATTTATAGGCGTTTCTAGTCGTCCAGCACGTTATAGGCGAGTATGCAGCAGTTACATGCGATTAGGGCTGCTAATCGCATGAGATTGGGCCTAATCGCCCCTATGTATACACGAGTAGCCTCCTACTCGTGTCTAATGTCCCCTACTCGCCTCCCCTATGGGCGATTAGGCTTCCTAATCGCCTGTAGGGGTTCCTTTTGTGTGTTTTGCGCGTTAAACCCCGTTTTAACATATGTTAACACATATTAATGTACCGACAAGTCACATAATGATTGTAAACACATAACACCAGTAAATACACATATTTACACTCGTTCACCAATTCCCGGGACTCGAGACTCGTACGTTCCGTGTGCCCTGACGATCCTACCGATCGTCACCGTTTGTACACTTGGTTAAGGACCGACATCTAATGAACCTCTAGACCAACATCCAATGATCTTCTAGGCTAACCAATAGTTCCAGTTAAGTACAATATACGCGCGACTCGCTAAGGTAGACTTTCATCTAGACAACGTTGTTAACCAGAATTTGCCGGGTGTCACACTAAGCTGTTCTTTTCTCTCTTTTTTTTATAGTTATTATTACTAATATTATTATTATTACTATATCTTGATGTTCCCGACTCGGGTATTCTTGGCTCGACCAAAATTCCTCATTTACGCTCCAACGTTCATGAACACCTGCTCTCAAGTGTTCGTGCCTCGATTAAAATTCTTTCGTTTTGAGCTCATTTTCCACGAACACCTATAAAATAATAAAATAAATAAATACATGATAAAAATGACATAAAACGGATAAAACCTGACCAAATAATATACAAAATACATAGGAAAAGAGATGTGTTTTGTAACACCTCAGAAATCGGTGGATAACAATGTTGAAGAAGTCATTATGGGAGTTGGTAACCAGGAAAATAATGACGAAGAGGAAGTAAATGGGTTGGAGAACACGACAGTTGAAGACTTTTCAACATCTTCACATACGATGGTAGACGGGTCAAGGAAAATAGGCCAATATCGACGTAAAGGATCAAAGAAAAGCGGCTCCAGAGTTTCACCGGATCAGGATAGACCAAAAAAACGACCAAGAGAAGATAATAGCGATCCGTTTGATGTGGTTCGTCTTATGGAAGTGATAAACCCAGGACCGGTTATGATGCAGGAGTCTGAGCCGATTGATTTTGCTACTCCGGACCTTAATATGGACCTTGAGAAGGAAGGTTTTGATTCTAATGTTGAGGAGAACCAGATTGAAGTTCGATCAGAGGCTGTTAATGACGGGGCTTATGTTGAAAGAGATCGGCTTTTTGAAGCAGATGAGACGATTAAATTAGGTAAAATATTAGGAGCAAACGACATTGAAGATTTTCATGACTCGGTTGTCAAGGAGGTTCAGGTACAAGGTTTTCAAGGGGTGATTAGATGAATGTTTTATCTTTAAATATTCGGGGTCTAGGGAGGTTAGATAAATGTGACTGGGTTCGCGGGTTACGTATTAAACATGAAGTTGGTTTCGTTATGCTACAAGAATTGCAATTTGCTTCTCTTGAAGGGGTATGTTTGGATCGTTTTTGGGGTAAAGGTTTATATGATTGTGATTGGGTTGAGGCTGTTGGATGAGCAGGAGGTGTGTTATCGTTATGGGGTCCTCAAATTTTTGTTAAAGAAGCGGTGAGGAAGGGAGGAAGGTTCTTGTTGGTCTCTGGTGTATTAAAAGAGTCAGGGGATAGATGTCATGTTCTGAATGTTTATGCTCCGCACGATAGTCAAGGTAAAGGGGATTATGGAGAGATCTTATTAGAATTATTAGTGGTTTGGACGGATTAGTGGTAGTAGGGGTGACTTTAATTGTGTACGTGACAAGGAGGAACACAAAAACTCGAAATTTGATGTGGTTGAAACTAGATCTTTTAATGAGTTCATTGATGGAGTGGGGCTTGTAGAGTATCCTCTTCGGGATAGGAAGTTTACTTTTTGTACGGGTAACAAACTTAGTAGAATAGACAGAATCATGGTTTCTTGGAGTTTTGTCAACAAATGGCCCAATGCAGTGTATAGAGCTTTATCGAAGGAGAAGTCGGATCATTGCCCTCTATTGGTGAAGGTGGGCTAAAAATTTTTTGGTCCCAAACCCTTTCGGTTCTTTAACTCTTGGTTAGACAAAATTTATTTTAATAAGTTGGTTGAAGACTCAGCGACCGAATTCATTGGTGAAGGTTTTCCCGATGTGGTTATTCTGAATAAGCTTCGGTTTCTAAGGTCCCAGATAGTATCATGGAGAAAGGAGCGTCAATCGGTTGAAGAGGAGGAGATTAAATGTTTGAAGGAAGAAACGGAAGAGATAGAGATCACTTTGGAAGTTAGAGACTTATCGGAGGAAGAGATTTGGGTTTTTGAGGAAGCAAAAAAGAAACTTGGAGAAATAGAGTTTGGGAAGGTCAAAGATCTTAAGTAAAAATCTAGGGTGTTATGGGCTAAAGACGGAGATGAAAATTCCAGGTTTTTTCATGCTATGATTAATAAACGGAAGGCTTCAAATTCGATTACCGGGCTTCTAGTGGATGGTATTTGGGTTTATAATCCAAACTCTATTAAGAGGGAGGTTTATATATTCTTTAAAAATAAATTTCGGGAGGATTTAAAGACTAGGCCGATTCTCACATTTGAAGGTTTGAAGCATATTTCAGGCGAAGACGGTAATATGTTGATTGCTCTGTTTAGCGATAAAGAAATTAAAATGGCCGTGTCCAATTGTGGTGATGATAAAGCCCCAGGTCCGGATGGTTTAAACTTTCGTTTTCTCAAAAGGTTCTGGCACTTATTTGAGGTAGACTTTCGAGACATTTTTACTTTTGGGAAGATTAATAAGGGGGTTGGTTCTTTGTTTATCTCGTTGATTCCGAAAGTTAAAGACCCGGTGGGCTTGGGTGAATACCGTCCTATTACTTTAATTAGGATTGTTACTAAGGTGGTCTCCAAAGTTTTGGCTAATAGATTAAAGAAAGTGATGGGTAGTATTACTTCGGAATCTTAATCAGCTTTTTTGGCGGGGAGATACATTTTAGACGGGCCGTTGATAATCAGTGAAGTTTTAAATTGGGCGAAAAAGACGAAGCGAGAGATGTTTTTGTTTAAAATAGATTTCGAAAAGGTATATGATAATGTCAACTGGGGGTTTCTGTTGAGTATTTTGAGACAGATGGGTTTCCGGAGTTATGGTGTAGTTTGATTTATGGTTTGGTATCCTCCGCCCGATCGTTTGTTTTAGTTAATGGTGCTCCGACGTTCGAATTTGATTGTGAAAAAGGTTTAAGACAAGGAGATCCGATTTCTCCTTCTCTTTTTTATCATAGTTATGGAAGCGTTTTCTGCTTTGTTCAGTAAAGCGGTTCGGATTGGGGTGTTCGAAGACATTAGACTTTTGAATGAAGGCCCGATTTTGAGTCATCTTTTATATGCGGATGATGCTATTATTATGGGGGAGTGGTCGTATTCGAACTTTAAAAATCTACATCGGATTTTAAAGATTTTTCACTTGTGCTCCGGTCTTAGAATAAATCTCTAGAAATCAACTCTATTTGGCATTGGGAAGAGTAATGTGGAGGTGCAAGCTATGGCGACGGGTTTGGGTTGTAGGATTGGTGAGATCCCTTTCGTGTATCTAGGGATTTTGGTGGGTGCTAATATGAATAAAGAAAATAGTTGGGAGACGGTGGTGAAGGTGTTCATGAATAGATTATCTAAATGGAAGGCGAATTTGATTTCCATTGGGGGGTCGTGTCACATTAATCAAGTTGGTTCTAAAAGCTCTCCCCACTTATTATTTTTCTTTATATAAAGCGTCGGTTTGTGTTATTCAAAAACTTGAAAGATTGGTTAAGAAATTCCTTTGGGGAAGCGGGGAAGGTAGGAACAAAATTCATTGGATGGGATGGGATTTGGTTACCGGTTCGAAAAGAAAGGGAGGCCTTTGTTTATCTAGACTAGAGTGGTCGAATAAAGCTCTATTGTTAAAGTGGTTGTGGAGATATCGAAACGAAGTAGAAGCTATGTGGAGGAAGGTTATTGACGCTATACATGGTTCAAGAAGAAAGTGGGATATGATTAAATGTAATAATCGGATGGCGGATACTTGGTCGAAGATCGTTTCATTCGGATTTAAAATAAAGGTTGAGGATGCCGATTTCAACTCTATGATTAAAGGGGTGGTAGGTAATGGTGCTTGTATTCACTTTTGGGTAGATAATTGGGTTGGTGATAAGTCATTGAAGGAATATTTTCCAGCTTTTGTTTAGGCTTGAGAAAGATAAGTGGTGTAAAGTGAGAGACCGGGTGATTAACGACGGAGATCATACGATGTTAAGCTGGGATTGGAGCCGCTATGCGGAAGGAGGTTAGGAGTCACAAGAATTGGTTGAATGTCAAAGAATGGTGGGGGCTTGTAATTTGGTAGACTCCCAAGATCATTGGAGATGGACGCAAAGCTCTGATGGTGGCTTCTCTGTTTCTATGATTAAAAGGTGGAGAATATTAACGAGCAAGTCAATGATAATCAGCCGGCTTTCGAATGGTGTTCATGGGTTCCGAAAAAATGTAACATTTTTATGTTACGCGCGGTATTAAATCGTATTCCTACTAAATTGACGCTTCAGAGAAGGAATATTGCGGTGGAGGATGCTAGGTGCGTTCTATGCGAAGATCAAGAAGAGTCGGCGAACCATATTTTTACCGGATGTGCTTTCCCCATGGGAGTTTGGTTTGGTATTGTGAGATGGTGTGGTTTGCCTCCGGTATACCTTTTTGAGACAAAGGATGTGTTGGAAGACATATAGATTGGTATAAATGGGGTGACGGAGGTGGTGGCGGATATCAAAGCTTTGGGATTTCTTTGGTTTAGAAGTAGATATAGATTGGACTCTATAGATTGGTATAAATGGTGTAATTTCGATTTTGTATAGTTTGGCGTGGTCGTTTAATTTCTTTCTTGGAGATTAATCGTCGACCGTTTTTAATGAAATTTGCCTTAAAAAAAAAGATAGTAGATACTATATTCTTGTCGTAAGGACATATGTGAAACAAAACTAATCCCATAGACACGTTATCATTTGTCACTACTGTAAGTGTTTATTTCATAAGTATAAAAGCGTGAATAAATCGTTACCTAGTAATAATAAGTATATAACATGACATTAACACATTAAATACATTGATGGTTGATTGTATACCACAACCCTATTCATCTCTTTCATCGATCGATCCATCCATCGAACCTGTTGTTACAGCCTTACTTATTATTATCGTTGTTGTTTTACGACTTTGCGTAGACCGACAACAAAACAATAATAATAATAATAATAATATAAATCAAAACCCTCCGCACGCCACAAAAACAAATTCCCCCAAATTGTTTTGTTTCATCATCATCTAAAACCCTAGCTTCTGTCCGATTATTATTATTATTATTATTTATTAGGGTTTTGGTTTGTTTTAGACGATGGATTCGGAAGATGATATGCATGATGCCAACGATGTTGATTATTATGAGGAAGATTATTATAGCGGTGATGGGATGTATAGTGATGATGAAGATGATGCTGGCTATGAGTTTTTGCAGAACGATTCTGATGATTCTGATGATGTCTTAGTTAGTCGACAACAGGTATTATTATTATTATTATTATTATTATTATTATTATTTTGTGTTTATGTTGATGGATCATGGTTTTGTTTGTAAATGGTATGTTAGGATGGTTTCAAGATAGTATTTTTTTTTTTAATTATGTTGTGTTTGTGTTAATGGATCATGATTTTTTTGGTAAATGGTATGTTAGGACTTAGGATGGTTTCAAGATAGTATTTTTTTTTTAAATTATGTTGTGTTTGTGTTAATGGATCATGATTTTCTTGGTAAATGGTATGATAAGATGGTTTCAAAACAATTGTGTGTTTTTTTTTTTAATTTTTTGTGTTTATGTTGATGGATCATGATTTTGTTAGCAAATGGTTTGGTGGGATGGTTTCAAGATATTATTTTTTTGATTATTTGGTTAGTGGGACTTTAGAAAATGGATTGTTGATGGTTTAGATGATTTAACATTTATTTGTTGTTTTGGTTATTTTGTGTTTATGTTAATGGATCATGATTTTGTTGGTAAATGGTTTGGTGGGATGGGTTCAAGATATTATTTTGTTTTTTGGTTATTTTGTGTTTATGTTAATGGATCATGGTTTTGTTGGTAAATGGTATGGTACGATGGTTTCAAGAGTTCGTTTTTTTTAATCATTTGGTTGCTAGTTTTAGTGAAGTTAATGTTGTTTTGCTGGTTTTAAAGATTGGAAATTGATGATTTAGTAATTTGTTTTGTGTTTCAGAAAAATTATATCATATTGAAGGAAGATGATATACGACAACGCCAAGAGGACGATATCACTACAATTTGTTCGGTTCTTTCGATCTCGAGAGATTTCGCGTGCATGCTTTTGCGCCGTTATAATTGGTAAGGTGTTTTTTGGTTTTATTTGAATGATTCACCTGGTTAAGAAATTTGGTATTTTTGTTTTGTATTAATGTTTTTGACACTATGCAGGAATGTTAGTAATGTTCATGAGGCATGGTTTGCTAATGAAGATGGAGTTCGAAAGGCGGTTGGTCTGTTGGACAAGCCTGAGATTAAGCCACCAAAAGCCGGAGAGGTATGTTAGGTTAAATATGTTGAATTTGATTGTGCAAGTTTTTGTGTATTTGCGATAGTTGGATACTCAAGCTCTTATCTTTTTGTCTTTTGAAGCTGCCTTGTGGGATCTGCTTTGAATCATTTACGGTTGATAAGATTAGCACTGCTGCTTGTGGCCATCCTTTCTGTAACACATGCTGGACAGGTGTTTTTTTCATTTAAATATTATGACTTTGTTGGTTTTCAATTTGTTAATCTTGAATTCTTTTTGACTTGCACTTTTAGTAAAGCTGCATCTTTGATATATGAAATGATGAGAATCATTCCTCAGTTGATCTAGGGGGTGTTTGGTTTTGCTTTTTGGAACTGATTAT
Source organism: Ambrosia trifida (assembly GCA_028751855.1). NCBI lineage: Eukaryota > Viridiplantae > Streptophyta > Magnoliopsida > Asterales > Asteraceae > Ambrosia > Ambrosia trifida. The sequence continues at coordinate 21,907,066 of CM054130.1, forward strand.
GTGTCAGCCAATCCATTTTAGATGATATTAGCAGTAAGAAAACTAATAATTTAAGATGGTCATGTAATCCGTTTTGAGAGGGGGCTTTTCCTCTTATGTCACTAAACATTAATGGTTATTTTTTTTTTTCACCAAACAGTGTCTTTTTATTCTTTTAGTATATTAATTTTTTCAATAACCAAATGTTGCCAAACACCTGAGACATATGATCACTGCAACTTCTTCTCCAAACGCTATATATACAAACTGTCTTATTACAACTGGTTATCTGATAACTTTCAAACACCATCTTCAATTAGAGGGTGTTTGGGATTGAGTTTCAAAACAACTTATTGACTTATTGGCTTTTCCAAAAAGCCAATAAGTCAATAAGCTGTTTGTGTAACCCAAAAGCACTTTCTATTTTGACTTTTGGCTTTTGGCTTTTAAGGGTGAAAAAGCTGTTTTTGAAAAGTTAGAAATCCTGGCTTTTGGTTTTTGGCTTTTGACTTTTGGAAAAAAATTACAAATTTACCACTCATACAACCAATATTCACAATAAGTTAAGCAAAACACTTAAAAAAACAACAATTTATTGACTTTTTGACGTTTCTCATCTCAAAAGCTAATCCAAACACTTTTTTTAAAACTCCTTTTCAAAAAGTCATAAGCCAATAAGCACTTTTGACCAAAAGCACTTTTGCATCTCCAAACTCAATCCCAAACACCCTCTTAGTATGTTCATGTCAGCTGCAATTTTGGTGGATAAGTTATGTTCATCTATTATATGTTTACACTTGGAATAATGATTTCTTATGTATTAATGTTTCTTATAGCTTACATTAGCACATCTATCAGTGATGGTCCTGGATGCTTGACATTAAGATGTCCCACACCATCATGCGGTGCTGCTGTTGGTGTGGACATGGTCAATATGTTGACTTCAGATGAAGATAAGAAGAAATATCAGCGTTACCTTCTTAGATCTTATATTGAGGACAATAAAAAGGTATACTTTGACCTTTTAATCTTATTATCTGGTTATTTAGAGCCTAAATAGTTAATTTCATACCCGTTGCAACAAAACTAAAACTGATCACCTATTTATCTCTTCTTAAACCTAATTAGGTAATCTTTTACCCACCATTCACAAAACGTCTATCCTTTTCTCACAATAATATATTTTGGGTCATTTTAATCCATTACTTAGAATTTCAGGATTTGCAAATACTTAAATGACTTAGTAGCATTGTGAAACACCGTCTTTTACGGTGTGTTTTTTATAACAGCTGATCATCAAATTCTGATTATTCATCATCAGATAATCATTTCTTAGACACACATTCAAACACCTACTACAACTGTTTTGTGTCATCTGTCTTTTTCTGCACTTTGTGTTCTATGATTGAACCCGTTAATATTTTGTGTTTTCTACTTTCTGCAATCTAAGTTTTTTTTTTTTCTCTTTCCTTCCTTTTCAAATTACAGACAAAATGGTGTCCTGCTCCGGGCTGTGACTGTGCCATCGAGTTTGATCTTGGAAGTGGAAGTTATGATGTAACGTGCCATTGCTCACACAGCTTTTGTTGGAATGTGAGTATAAGGAGTTGTCTTTAAAGTTTGTAAAATGATTAATCTACGTTCTTGCTTCATGGATGATTAAGTTTTTCATTTTATTTTTATTGCAGTGTACAGAAGAAGCACATCGCCCTGTGGACTGTGAAACCGTGTCCAAATGGATAATGAAAAACAGCGCAGAGTCTGAAAATATGAATTGGTATATGTTATTTTTGTTGAATATAACATCTGTAGGTTGTTATTTTATTTTGTTTTGATGTTCATGTTATGAATTTCAGGATATTAGCTAATTCTAAGCCTTGTCCAAAGTGTAAACGTCCAATTGAGAAGAACCAAGGTTGTATGCACATGACTTGCAACCCTCCTTGCAAATACGAGTTTTGCTGGTAAGTTCCAGTTTCTTGTAGCGGATCCATGTAAATATGGGTATTTTTATACGGTTGCAAACTGGTCTAATCAATTTTAGCCAAAAAACATTCTTGTCCATTAAGTGTGAACTTTTTGAACTATCTGTGTGTCAGACTGTCAGGTATCATACATAAGTTATAATAATCTAATTTCTAAATAAAACAATTTAGCATATTTACACATTTAAAAAAATACCTTCTGGCTATTTTCAACAAAGGTGAAAACGAAAAATTCACAAATCACAGGCAAATGAATCGAAATTGCTACTTTTTGATTTCCTGTTGAGAAGTCGAACATTCAGTTAAGTCGAACATTCATTGTGTTTTTATAAATAATTCTGATATATTTATATTAAAAAACTGCACATGCAGGCTGTGCCTTGGTCAATGGTCAGATCATGGAGAGAGAACTGGTGGCTTTTATGCTTGCAACCGTTATGAGTCAGCAAAGCAAGAGGGAGCGGTAAGCAATCATGAATCTCCAATTTTCGTTTCCTGGAATCTCAATTGTTGATCTCGCACAATTTAATTTTCACTTGCAGTATGATGAATCTGAACGTCGAAGAGAGATGGCAAAGAACTCTCTAGAGCGATACACTCACTATTATGAACGTTGGGCTACAAACCAATCGGTAAGCACAAATTGGTCAACTTTTATCTTTCTAAGCGTTTGACCACTTAGGGCATATTTGTAATATTCTGCCTCATAGATGACCAAAATAATTGGAGGTTGTCTACTCTTCATTGTATGCTATTCGATTTTGTGCTCTTCCTTTTTTAAACTCATTCGAATCTTTTAACACACGTATTTAGAACTCTATGATGCATATTCATTTAGACAATTTTCAATTGCTTCCTTAAGATTCCATGGAATATTTGAGCTCCCTCGTACTTGCTCAATTCCCATATATTTGTTGAATAATTTTTGGTTTTGTGCTTTATCAACATTCTGCAGGTTGTATATATGTAGCTATTCAAAATGAATGCATTTTAACATTATGTGGGTTTATGTATATGTTATATGATACATTTATTTTTTCACTATGACAGTCAAGGCAAAAAGCACTTGCGGATTTGCATCAGATGCAGACAGTCCATGTAAGTTGATAATGATTCTTCCTTTTTTCTTTTCATTTTGGATGATTAAAATAGCAGCACGTTATCTATATTGCGTTAGAGAATACAACCGTAGAGTAGAATAGAAATGGCAAGGCAGCTCTTCAACTTCTAGTTAGCTTACAATACTTTACATATAGATTATTTTTCTTTTTTCACCTTTTACGTATTTTTGGTTGCTAAGTTTTAATTATCAGTTTAAATATCTAAGTTTTCCGCAAGTGGTAAGGATACTAATAGCTAAGTTGCTTACCATGTTCACAAGTTAACTTGATGCCAAATATGGAAAAAATTAGTTAAGTAAACTAATTTCCATAACAAAATTCGTTTGACCTTTTTACTATTAGTTTGAGGACAAAACTCTCTTTGAAGTTTATAAGATGTAAGCTTAGGATTTGGGGTTTGATCATAACGTACTAAAGTAGAGGACTCATTTCGTCTATCTTTTACAATGTCAATTGCTTTTTCTTTGCAAGGTTGCTTGCTACTTAAGAGAAGAGTTTGATGATAAATGTAATAGGGTGATTATGATTTTAAAAGGTGCACCACAATTGTGAGGTGATGGCAATGGCAATGGCATCCAAAGTGCCCTTAGGGCCGTGAGGATGCGTTTCATGCACATGGCACTTAAAATTAGGACCATTGCTCTATATATTTAGAAAGTAGGAACAGCAATATCTAAATTGACTTGAAACATGACAAGAAAATAACCATATTAATGGTTGGCTCATGCAACATATTCAATTATTAATTAAAAGAGGTCAATCCAACTTGTTATATAAATGTGTTGATCCAAACGCGACCCTTTGGGGGGGGGGGGGCAACTATTGGTGCCTCGCGCTCACATCTTTAAAACTAGGAGGATTCTTGTGATTAAAGGGTACAAGTTTTTAGATAACGAAAGTAGAACTAAAAAGTTCTTAGACTTCTTGTTTATAGAAGTACAAGACTTTTTCTTGGTAATATATTTTGAACTTTTTTTGTAGTTCTTAGAATTATGCTTTTGTTCTATTTTTCTGTGTTGAACTGTCATTTGCACAATCTGGAAACTTTACCAGCTGAGGCCTCGACCCAATGCATGTTTGTAAGTAGGGTTAATTGATTATAATAGGCAACAATAAGAGGTCTATAGTTATGGCTTGATACATATGAGATTTACGTATGAATATATGATAGTTTTAATGCTCTCTTTCGCTGATGGTATTCTAGACATGAATTAGGCATCATCAGAAGAATATTCTTGATAAATTTATGCATGAAAAGTATCGAACCTATCCTCTATATATTTCTAAATAAATCATTGCCTCTCTTAACCAACTAAATAATTATGATAGTCTTTGATGCATAGTTAAAATGTCAAGTCAAGTTTATATAATTCCAAGTAGGAGTAAAGGTTGTAAAAAGACAAAAGGTTGTAAAGACATACCGTCCCCTCAATTTGCCATCATGCGTGTTTTATTCAACATATTTTATGAGGGTCTAAACTCTTTGGCAATCTTTTGCGTTGGTGTAAAATAATCCTCTACCCACTAATCATTACTTTAAAAAGTTGCATCATGTCAATAAAAGGGTTCTTTTAGATGCATTGTACATGCTTATTGTAGTTATTAGTTTATTACTATATTCCATCGTAGGATGATACATACTTATTGAGTTTGGTGTATGACATGAATGCTTTTTGTGGAAATTTGCTTAAGGGTATTGCATTTATAAGGGGTAATCAATACTATGTAATCCGTATAAATGTATGTTTCATCTTACTTTTGGGGAAAAAGCAACGTCTTGTCATATTTTAAAACTGCTTCATGTTCTACAATCTACATGTGTCCTTAGTCTTTTCATGTTTTTTTCCTTTCAGCTTGCAAAACTTAGCGAGAAGCAGTGCCAACCGGAGACACAATTGAAATTCATTATAGAAGCTTGGTTGCAGGTATGCTTATGTTTTTAAATCTTCAGTTCAACTATTACTTTTATTTATTGTCTTTTGTTCTTTTGCATAATCATGTTTGCTAAACGTGTGTTTTTTTCTTTCCTTTATTGTACTTACACTTTTAGCTAATTTCAACCACCGATTTCAAAGTGTTAAATTGTTAATAGAGGTTGCTAGATGGGTTTAGATTGAACTTTTCGTGGTTGTTTGACTTGTTTCTACGAAAAATACAGTCATATCTGCTGTGAACCAATCTGTTACACCAACACACACTGCTGATATTTAAGTTTTCCTTCCCTGTAGATAGTTGAATGCAGGCGAGTATTGAAATGGACTTACGCATATGGGTATTACCTACCGGAGCACGAACATGCAAAGAGGCAATTCTTTGAGTACTTGCAAGGTATGCTGGGAGTCCCATGTTGAACACAAACTGTCGAATCCATAATGCTTTATTCGGGTAACGGTTTTTAAGATAAGTTTTCGATGGCAGGTGAAGCAGAGGCTGGTTTAGAAAGGCTTCATCAATGTGCAGAGAAAGAGTTACATACTTATCTCAATGATGATTGCTCTCAAGAAGCGTTCAATAACTTTAGAACAAAGTTGGCTGATTTGACTAGGTATTTGTTTTATTTTCAGTCGGGGATTGTGCTTTATCTGTCATGTTAAAAATTAGCTAAAAGGGCAACATGTCTAATGCGTCAACCGTCTGTTATTAGTGCATACAGCCTCCCAAACCTAAGTCGACCGTTACAGAGACATTGGGAGTCCCCTTTTTACATGTCAATATTTTGGTACTTTTTTAGTATGTCAAATATAATTTACAAAAACTTAGTACTATATAAATGGAAGTCTTGTTAAATAAAGCAATTTAGGATGTTCGGATGGACTAGAAACACACTTTGAGTGACTTTCAATCCATTTGACTTATTCTGTTTGTTCACCTAGTTCTTCTGTCATAAAAAGTTTATCCATTTTTACCACTGCAGTCAACCTTTTTTTTTTACTGCTAAAGCATGTATTTATTGACCACTGCAACAGTGTCACACGCAACTACTTTGAGAACTTGGTCAGAGCACTAGAAAACGGTCTATCAGATGTGGATGCACATGGTGCAACAAGCAAGACAAGTAGCTCAAAGAACGCTGCAGGAACAAGCAAGACAAAAGGGACGAAGGGAAAAGGGTCCAGCAAGGTCGGAACCACAAGCCGAACAGATGATTCAACCGGATGGTCATGTGATCAGTGCACCTATATGAACCCAAGGACCGCCACCTCGTGCCAGATGTGTGAAAACGGCAGGTGAAAAATGCTTGATAATTACACTTGCGCTTGGCTGATCTACACTTCATAATACCGCCTTGAAGCAAACATCAAAGGACCGGTTTGTTGCAAACTTGGGCGCTGGGTGTATATAGGCAATGGCTGGGTAGGCGCCTGGTTCGATTCGCCAGTGTCATGGTGGTTTGTTTTGTTGACTGGCTGGTGGTTGAAGATGTAGATTGACCGTTGTTTTGAATTTAAGTTATGTGGATGATTTGTGTTATTTGAAATGGGGTTTGTTGTTAATGTTATAATGGAGTTTATAAGTTATTGCAAATTTAGTAAACTTACTTATACTCAAGTTATATCAAGCATAAAAGTATAATAAAACATATAAATGATGAAAAAGTTGCTTGAGGAGTGTAATGTGTACATCAATAGCCAAATTTATGTCAGCATATGGTATTTGTGTTCCATTTGACCTTCGAAAATTAAAAATTCCTAGAAGTTTTGTCGGTTGGAGTCGTCGTGATTTTGCGTTGAAGGATCATGATTCAGTTCGTCGTCGTTGTTTTGGTATGTTTCTGTTCGCATTAGTTTTAATAGCTTTGTTCATATATTCAGTTATGGTTTGATGATGACGGTTTGACGCCTGTTCTAGTTAGGAAGTCTGTATATGCAATGCGCGTGTTTGAAATTCTGATCAGATGATGATGGTGGTTACAGGTTTGTGTTCTGAGAGAATTCAGATCTTTTTGTAGAATGCGTGCACGCTGCACCGACCGTCATTGTTTACACAATGCTCGCCTGGCTTGGTGCCGCATGGTCAGGTGCATTTTCTTCTCTTACGAGTTGGTTATCAATTAGTTTATTGATTATTTCTTTCATAGTTTTCAATAACTCGGTCAAATGGTGTAACGATGATGTGACAGTTGACGCGTCTATAACTTTGATCAAAGTTGGTTACCTTCGAAAAAGAAAATGTGACGCGAGAGATAAAGTGAACAAAACCACCAATGCAAGTGAAGAAAACACTAACTTCTGAGAATAGAGTACTACAATTATACATAATAATAATTAAAGTTAATATCCTAAGCGCTCTTAGTACGCGTCCATCCTGTGAGGAATAGGGGTCTGGATGACTTGTAATATCTGAATCACTTCCGCCATAGAAGGCCTGCTCGAAGGTATCTGAGAAGTGCATACTAATGCCAGTTTAAGAACAGGCAAAACCTCTTCTTCAGGATACTCCCCCATGCTCTCGTCAACGCATTCTAGAACGTTCCCTTCTTCCAGCATCATCTTAACTTGCTCCTCAAGTATCAACACATTGTCATCTCCATACTCAATAGGCCGTCTGCCTGTCACTATCTCGAGAATCAAAACTCCAAAGCCATAAACGTCACACTTCTCATTGACACGTAAGCTCTGACAAGCTAACTCTGGCGCCACATAGCCTAATGCACTCTGAAACCGGCTGCTCATTACTTTCTTGTCAAGTTTCGCCACGATTCTAGTCAATCCGAAATCTGATATTTTTGGATTGAAGTCATCGTCTAGAAGAATGTTACTCGGTTTGAGATTGTAATGAACAATAGGTGGCCGAAACGAATGGTGCAAGTGGGCCAGCCCCTTTGCTGTTCCTAGCAAGATCTTGAACCGCTTCGGCCAAGAAAGAGGTTGACTTGAAGTTGACCATTCATGTAGTTTGGACTGTAAGCTGCCATTAGGTGCATAGTCTGTCACTAAAAGCTGCAAGTTAGGAGTCCAGTAATATCCTTTTACTGACACAAGATTAGGATGTCTTGCTTTCCCTAACACTCTAACCTCTCGATCGAAATCTTCCGGATATTGAACCATGTTTGATACAACAAGGTTTTTGATTGCGAGATCTCTACCGTCTTCACCTAATGAAGCCTTATAGACAGTTCCGAAAACACCCTTCCCAATCTCGTCAGCCTTGTGTAGCAACGATTCAGGGTTAGCAACCCAACCGGGGGCTATCTTGGAATCAAACCAAACAAGCTTCCCGATTGACAGGCTGCGTGTTGAGCGAGACGAGCTTGAGCAACTCTCGAGCGCATTACTGACAAACTGCAGCCGCTTTCTTGCGGAAATGTTGAGTAAACTTATCACCAGCACGCCGATGGAGATCAAAACGGCTGCTAAAATAGAAATTATAACCGAAGTACTAAGAAACTTATGATGCTTAGAACCTTTTGAAGATTTCGTCCCTCCTTCGTGATTTCCCATTTGATATCCGTAGGAAAACGGGTCAAGAACTAAAGGCTTCGGGACATCCATCTTGCATGGTCCTTTAAGAAAAGGCGAGCAAATGCCCATGTTACCCTCTAAGGAGCTTTCCTGTAAGCTTGGAAATATGCCTCTATCAGGAAGCCTTCCCTGTAGTCTGTTGTAGGATATGTTTACTGCTAACAGGTTTTCTAGCCCACCTAGCTCTTGAGGTATCTCGCCGCTTAGCTGGTTCGAATCTAACTTGAGAATCTTGAGTTTCTTCAGAAGTGACATTGATCTTGGAATAAATCCCCGGAAATCGTTGTGGGACATGCTCCTGCGTATAACACAAATTTATGCACAAATTACATTTTCGCAAGATGTATGCTTTAAAGTTTAAACAGAAGTGGCAGTTTCAACCAGTTTACTTATGATGGGTCAAATGGGTAGAAAGTGTACTTTTAATGCATACAATCTCTTAAAGCGTTTTCTTCATAATATTCGAATATTACTGTAATTTTATTGTTTTGTAATCGTATTTTAACAAACTATCTTTCGAAAAAATTAAAACTTTGAACCAAAAAAATGTTTTCGGTCAACCAAAACAATGTGTGTATTTCGACCCACATAGCAGAAACTACCCGTTTTGACCCATTACCCGTTTTGACCCATTACTCAACCCGGCCACATTTTACCACCTCTAGTTTTAAAGATGCTAGAGGAAGACTTACAGCAAGTAGAGGGATGAACACTTCCCAATCTCTTCAGGTATATTTCCCGTTAAAGAATTTCCGTCAACTTGCAGGATCTGAAGGCTGCCCGAGTTGCATATATCAGCCGGGAGCGACCCATGAAAAGCTCCATTTCGTAGATCCAACACAGTTAGATTCTCAAAATACCCAAGCTTCAGGGGCATTCTTGTCTCAAAGTTATTCCATGACAAGTTCAAGTATCTCAACTTGGACAAAAGTCCCATTTCAGCCGGTATGTCACCGGTTAGCCCGTTTGCAGACAGATCCATAGACTCAAGAGTCTCAAAAAGCCGGCTAGAACCAGGAGGGATCGAACCGGTCAACTGGTTCTTCGAAAGATCAATCTGGTTCAACCCTAGCTCAAATAAACCTTCAGGTATGCTACCATTGAACCTATTCCCTCTTAGCCTAACCACAGAGAGCTTATTCGAGTAGATCAACGACTTAGGAATATTCCCACTTATATTATTACCCGAAAGACTCATGTAAGTCAGTGATCCTAAATCACCAACTGATTCAGGGACTGTTCCGGACAAACCATTACCCGAAACATCGAAGTATTCCAAACTGTTTAATCTCCCAATCCATTTAGGGAAATCACCAGTTAACATATTATTTGCAAGATTTAAATAAGTTAAAGACGAAAGACCGTCGAAAGAAACAGGAACTGATTCTGTAAACATATTGTTACTTAAATCCAACTTGTTTAAATGTGAGCATAAACCTATATCAGAAGGTAAACCTCCTGTGAAATGATTCCCTTGTAGGAAAAGCTCTTTCAAGTAATGCAAACTCAACACACCATCCGGTACATGACCCGTTAGCGCATTATGCGAAAGATCCAATGTTCTTATCCGGGACAACAACCAAAGACTCTTGGAAAAGTCAGGACTACCAGAAAACCGGTTTTTGGACAGATTAAGATGGTTTAGAGAGGTACATTGAGAAACCGAGTTAGGAATTGGGCCATTAAGGTTATTCCCGGACAACGAAAGTACTCGAAGAGACGAACAGCTTAAGAAAAACTCATCAGGAACTGGACCAGATAACAAGTTTTTAGACAGATCAAGAAACTTTAACTTCCTAGAGTTAGTTAAAAATGGCGGGACGCCACCAGAAAGAGCGTTACGCGAAAGATTAAGGCTTTCAAGATTAGTAAGGACTGATAACTGAGGATTAAGCTCATTAAGGCTTCCTGTAAAGTTGTTATGAGCAAGGTTTAGTACCTGGAGGTTTTGGACCTTTTCAAGACCTCTACCGATGTTTCCGGACAGATTTAAACCGATTAGTGACAGGTCTATGACTCTTCCAGTTGCTGGATTACATGTTATGAACTTCCAAGAACATGGGGAGATGTCATCTTGGTTCCATGATGATAGATGTGATGATGAGTCAATGATGTCTGCTTTGAATGCTATAAGTCCTATAACATCATCATCATTGTTGTTAATAATATTATCATCATGACCAATGCCTTTGCAAGATCTCAATAAAGAAACTGAGATTAATGCAAAGATGAAAACTTGAAGATAGCCCATGTAAGTGTTTTTTTTTTTTTTTAATTACATGGAAGAGATGGAACTGAAGGTGTTAGTTAAGTTAGTGAGTGAGTGTGAATAAGATTTATTAGGATGGAATAGGAAAGAGACAATAGAGACAATTACAAACTGTGCAATATAATAATATAATATAATATAATAAGATATGAGTCCACTTGACCCACATGTATTACTTTGGTGACATGGGTTTTTTTGTTTGTTGCTTCATCTTTACATTAGTGTGTTTTTCTCCAGTTTTAGTATCATCATTGGGACTAGCAAATGAAGTTTGAAGCATCTTGTTCATGTTGTATCTTTTGCATTATATCTTGTACCTGACTGTTTTATCATATGGAAGTTTCAAGAATCATAGTGCATATCTCAGTGAACCAACTGAGATTAAAAGAGTTAAAAATATCATAAAGCCCTTATTTTTCTAAGATAATAAGCTTATTAGTGTCAAACGGGCCATGTTCATGAGTTGACGAGGCATCCCTAAAAATCTCTGTAAATTTACGTACCCGAACCGAGTGGTTAAAAAATAGGCCACTTAGGCTCAAGTTTAAATGTTAAATAAGTCATATAAAAATATATACATATATATATATAGGATTTTTTTTTAAATCTCCTGCAAAATTTATGGACCATGTCCGGTTGGCCTCCTTGAACCTCCCCAAACGCCCCTGTTGACAAACTCAACAGGCCCATTTAACCTAAAAAAAACATATTTTTTTTGTTTACCTATTAATATTCTAATAATGTCACATATTTACAAAAAAAAAAAAAAATACAAATGTGTATAAATTAGTTATGGTCCATTTTTCATTATCTTATGAATTCAGACGACAAACATTTTTTAAGACAAAAATAAACAGGTCAGCATGACCTGAATATGACCTTTTCAGCTAAACGTATTTACGGGCTCAACTTGACACTATCCTAAATCCGTTTAGACTAAATTCAAACTCAAGAATTTAAGTGTAAGTTGGTATAGCATAAAGAATTCAAAATCCAAATCCTAATAGCTGAATATAACAAAACAAAAACATATACTTGTATCTTATAAAACAAATTTAAAGTTAAAACGAGGGAATGGAATGTTTTGAAATCATTAACAAATAGTGATGGGACCCACTAACGCATTAAGGCACATGCATTGGTTTGGTAATCGATAGTTGTTTGTCTCTACCTTCATCTTTGCACCAATGTGTTTTTGTGCATCAGAATTTGGGTACTTACATTCTTGTCTCTACTATGTTGAACCTTTTGAATAATTTGTAAACTTGTACCATGTGCATTTGTTGTTGTACTATAACCAGTTACACTTTGGTCAGAGAGTACTTCAGTCACCAAGAATATCAAGATCTAGGCCTTTATTACATTTTTATTAACATTCTAAATTAAAACTAAGCCCATGTGTGTATTTTAATTTGGTTAAGTTTGAGCAGGAATGCAGAACACTCATGGGTTAAAGTTACCTTTTTTACTAGTAAAAAAAAAAAAAAAAACTATCAATGTGGTTGTTGAAAAGAGTAAAAGCCATTAATAATGTGGTTGGTTAATGTTCATGAAGCAATGGAGTATAGTAATCTGGTTGGGTTGCATCAATTGAGCCCAATTCTAAGGAGTATTGGATTTAATTAATCTAAAATATTAGTTATTGGCCGTTAATGATCCTAACTAACAAAATATGTGTCACACCCTCAAATTTCTACATGCGGGGTTTTATCGCGAGGCGCGTGACACACCAGGATCCAAGTCAACGGTCACAATAAACGACAACTAAATGGAAGAAAATACGTAAGACATTCCATGAAACAACCAAAACATTATGCTTTGAGCCATAAACCAGCAGCAGAAGCATTTCTTGTTTACAACCAAAAGACATATTACAGTTTACAAAAACATTGTTTACTATGCAACAAGACTTCTAGACGCCGTGCCAGACTCCGTGCGCCTAGTCCATTAACCGCTACCTTAGCGACCTGAGAAAACATGCCAAAAATGTCAACATATAATGCTGGTGAGTTCACATGTTTTTCTTTTTCAATAATTGTTTCATTAATCCTTTAAAAACTGTTACCGTTACTGTTATTGTTACTGTTCATACTATGCTTGTTCGTACGCTAGCTAGGCGTCAAGTGTGTTACTCATACGGGCGAAACCATTGCTGACTGTGTGATACCCTTGTTTACAGACTACCTCATCTTCGGTAAGCCTAGTGTGATTGAAACAATATGCACCCGCCCGGCCTCCAGCCGTCGAGTGGGGTTTGTCAGGCCCAATAGCGCTATCCACATTTCCCCGCTACATCCCCGTATTAGTGGTTTCTAAGGGACTTAGATGAACCATATAGTAATAAAGTGTGAGCCATAGTATAACATGAAAACGTGTGTTTATAATGTATAACATGTAAATGTGTGATCAAAACGTATAAGCATGTTTCTCACCCCGAAAACAAAACTAGTAAAGTGTGGGGCCGTGAACTCACCTTAGATCGCGTTACTTGAAAACAGTTAAATCAGTATGCTATGATAGCCCCAAATAGCGGCGACCTATCATAAGATGTATGTAAGTACCCGGACTAATAACCCGTAGGTTAACTAGTCCCCGAATGTCCAGACCATAACCATAAACGTTTGAAAACACCTTTGACTGTTAAACTGACCGTACCAGACAAGAACCGACATCCCATTGGTGACCCGACATCCCACGTGTTAGATAAATACAAGACATCATGCAACATATGCAATTAAACACTTAATACGCACAAGAGTTCACCTAGTCTAGCATAATGTCCAATTAACGCATAAACAGGTCCGAACACGTGTTACTAAGCCATTGGGTGTATCCCGGGGTTCCTATCATGTTCCTAGGTGTCAAATCATGTTCCGGGATGTCAAAATACGCTTACGACAGCAGTACACGCGATTAGGAAACTTACATGTGATTAGGAAAAGTCAACTAGTGATTAGGAGAGTCAAACTAGTGAATAGAATTGTAATCACTAGTAAAAATGGGGAATAGGGTTGTAATCACTAGTAAAATGGGGAATAGAGTTGTAATCACTAGTAAAATGGGGAATAGAGTTGTAATCGCTAGTAAAGTGGCGAGTAGAGCTCCTACTCGCCTATAGTTCAGGCGATTAGGAGCTAATCACCTATAATAATGGCGATTAGAACTCCTATTCGCTAGTTCTGATCTGTTCCGTCCTTTTCGCGCGTTTAACCCTCTAAATCAGATCCGAAACATGTAAAAACACCCAATATCAAACCTAAACCATTAGCCAACCCATTCCAAGCAAAAAACCCCCAATTTATCTCTGCTCTAACGGCCTCGGTGCGATTATTTCCTAAAATGGCAAGGTACTAGGTTTCACTAACTATGAAATCTTTCCTTAAGTAGTAAAGATCAGATTACACCTTCTACAACTTGCAATTCATCATCCCTATGTTATAACATCATTCTAGCATGATTCCTAACCATAAACAAGCAATGAATCATATCATAACATCCTAATTCTTCAAGAATCACCCAAATGGGTCAAAATGCATACTTTCATCTAAACACTATAACAATAGCTTAGACTCATAGATAATCATCCTAACAACTCCTACACATCAGAAGTACATCAATTTCATGGAAACATTCATGTTATAATCACCAAAAATCATCATATGCATCAATACTTCACATATAGTAAGTATTATGGTGTAGACTTGTTTTAGAACTCATTTCCAAGGTTTTTAAAGACACATTCTTATCAAAACAAGTTCTGGACTTTTGGGGAACCAAAACAATAACATTACAAAGGTTTGGGATGAAGAACACACCTTGGATTTTATTAAAGAAAGGCGTGTAAGCTTGGAAATGGTGAGTTTTGAAGCAAAATAAGTTCCAGAGGTGTTTCAAGGTGTGTGGGAGGCTTAGGATCAGTTAGGGTTGCACAAATGGTGTTTGGGGAGTCAAGGGTTGTATTTATAGGTGTTTTGACTCGTGCACATCAGATCAGGCGAGTAGGGAAGCAGTTCAGGCGAGTAGAGCTTCTAATCGCCTATATACTGGCGATTAGAAGCTCTAATCGCCAGTAAGTCCTCCTATTCGCCTATATAAGTGGCGATTAGGAGCCCTCCTGGTTCCTAATCGCCAGTATGGTTCCAGGATGGGTTTTTGGCGCGTTAAACACTATTTTAACACATATAAACACGTATTCACATACCGACAAGTCACATATTGATTACAAACACATAATGCACGATAACTGTGACAACCTACACTTTCCTCTTTTCATAAATGAATCAACCGGTCCCTCAACTATTTCAAGATTTTTTATTTTTAACCCTCGTATTTGAGCATTTATTACTTTTTGTTTAGATGGAATTAATGGATTATTTTTAGTAATTCTAAACAACTCTCTTCAAAGAAGAGTTAAGATTTGGACACATTAAATATTTAAAGTTTGCAAGATATAAAAGTTTAAGTGTTTATTATAGTGTTAATTAACAAATTATTTTTTACTAGAACTTAACATTTAGTTATAACATACAATATTGAAGTGTAGTAATTGTGAGTGGAGTTTAAATAGTTTTCTACTACATAACATTTCATAACCCTCAAAATGAAACTTCCTTTGACCATAATTAAAAATTGATGGAATGAATCAATGGTATTTGTTTAGTACTTGATTGACTTTTATGAGCAATAACCCACAATTATCAAGTCACATTAATGTGACATACATGAAACCCCTAGTAGACAAGCATAAATACTAGCTTAAGCCTTGGGAGTTACGAAACATACAAATTTATACCCCTTTCCCATGATAAATTTTTATCATTATACATTTATATGTTTCCTGCTCAAGATCTGTAATGCAATCTGACCAATCATCCTGCTCAATTTGAGGTATAGGCTGATAGCCCTCTGTTAATTTCCTATTTCACTTCAGTAGTTGGGTTCGATTTTGGATTCGGGGAAACCAGGGTTTTAGATATTGATTTGGGATTAGGGATACGATCAGAAACAAGTTTTATTTTCTTTTTATCTTCTAATAAGAGTAGCTTAGTTGGGTTGCCTTACGTGTTCAAGGTTAATGACCCTTATGAAACTTTTTTTGTTTAGTTGTTTATTTAATTTTTTTTCCTTTTCTTTTTCCTTAATTCTCTTATCTAATTATTTCTTTTGGGTTAAAATTTTATATATATAAAAAAAGACTTGTTTCATGGTTTAGACAAACTCGTTTCTAGCTATTTAAGATCAGCAAATGGTACAATTATTATTTTACAACTCTATTATAAATCGATCCATATATTTAAAACTTTATTGGAGTTATCTCATTGAAATTATTAAACTTATCTAATAGCTTTCATTAGATAATTTTCTTTATATAAAGTACGTTTATATACATATATACCAAGTAGACTATTCTAAGGCAAAATTCTTTCGTAGATGAATACCTTTACAAACTAAATTATTAATTTGGTACTTTCCATTTAATCAAAGTTTGCTAATTATCTACTTAAATATTTGCATTAACAGTTATTCGTAATACATTTAAAGCGTATCGTTTAGATTGTTATATATATATATATATACATATTTTATCATGGCGCGTCGTACATTAGTAGTTTATTTTCCATTATTTTTTTTCAATATCAAAAGAATAAATAAAAATCTCTAGTACTCTAAATTCCCAAATTAAGGTCTAAAATCTCTAATCGTCTATAATCCTAGAACCCTAGGCTTTAATTTAAGATCATTGACTCACGAATTTACTCAAACAATTTAGGGTAAATTCCTCGGGATCCTCCTTGCCCACTCTCACCGCTTTAGTAGAATTACCTTACCTCGCAAACTGTGAGTATATCTTTCCCCTTTTTACTGTTTTACTATTTTGGGGTGACTCATGTACTTACTATCAATTTTCTATTTCATCTTACTAAAATAGCAATTCTTATGTGTGTTTGCTTGTGTCATTTCGTGTATCTATGACCTGTCAAATCATTAACCGTTGCGGCCTGGCATTTCAATGAATAGTACTATGGTATATACCCTTGTGACTCTGTTGAGAGTCCTCGTCATTGCTATGTATTACATTACTACTAGCGCATACTATATATATCTGCTTTCCTTTCATAGGGTTGATTTGACCCGGATACCACTTATTACATTTTGCAAAATAACACATGAATTGCTAAATTTTCCTTACTATATATATCAAACGGGTATGCTCACCAATACAATTTTTGTATTGACCAAATTATTTTGTACATGTTTCAGGTTGTTTTGAGATGCATCCTTTAAGCTTTCGGAATTATATTTAGATTTTGATTCATTGTATTTTAATTTAGTTTAGTTGGCATTTAGAATCGTTGTATTTCATTTCAATGTAATAAATTATTTAATCAATGTATTCAGATTTACACTTTAGTACCATGAGTTATTGAGCAATCGTCACTACGTAATACCTCGATGTTTCCGCCATCGGTTGGGGTGTTACAGATTGGTATCAGAGCCATGGTTATAGGGAATTAGGTTATTAGAATGCCTTTTAGCCTAGTCTATAACTGAGCTTACATTCACGAGTCCTCTCGTGTATATTTCTCTTTATTTTTATATTTTGTTTTATGATATTTTTGCTATGATTCTTTTTCGTTATTCTTTCGGTGTTTTATTTAAAGAATAACACACTCGTATTTCACAAATGTAACGATATCACCAAGTTAGGAGTGACATCCATACCTTGGTGATTAGTTTCACTCCTTTATATGTTATTTATCTTAGAAATATATCTTTGAGATAGGAGTGACATCCACACCTCAAAGAGTATTACCTTCAAAAAGGAACTTAACCACTAAGCTGGGAGTGATATCCTTAACTTAGTGATGCGTTTCATTCCACAATCTTTTTCAAGTTTGAAATACATCTTTGAGTTAGGAGTGAAATCCACATCTCAAGGATATATTTCTACATCTCGTTTTTAATATCGCTAAAGTTTTGGAATTTACTAGTGATAGGGCACGTGCAATCTGGAAGGGTGAGCGCCTGTATCCTGAGTTTTCTGTCTAGGCCTCGCATTTCGCATATATCCCAATCAGACGAGGGACCCATATGCCGACCTGGGAACTCTTGGGATGAACATTCATTTATAGGCTAAAGTACGCCCCCACAAGTCACTAATAACATTTCAATTACTTTAGTTAGTCAAAGTTTCTTATGGAAACAGTCTCAATGTTTTATGATATTGATATTTATGAATTCTCTTAAATATTGGTAATCTATTACATACGTTAATTTTATCATTCACGTCATTTTAAATCTTGGTCTTCTAAAACACATTAGATTTACACATACTTCATGGAATGGTTTCATTTTGCATTTTACAAACTTGTATTGCATATTTTAAAGACCAAATGTAAATTTTTGTTTTCATATGACGTATCCAATATATATTTTCGGGAGAAATTTGCAACTAATAATAAGTCTTATAACATTTTTCAAACTCGACTTCTCGTAAACACATGAAAATGTGTATTTACGAAGATTTTTCAAATGAACCTGTTTTGAATCTAAAACACACTTCGATTTCTAAAAATTTATTCTCATGCATCACTACTATTCTTTCAACAATATCACAACGTCGAGTAAACTGCGAAAATTTACCTTTTACACTTGTACACTTTCGGTCGCAAAACTTTGGTTTCAAACAATGGACGTATCCTCTTATCCGAATGTTGCTAAATGTCTTTTATAGTATAACGCATATATGTAAAATTACTAGATTTTAACTCGCATGTCATTAATCTATACACTTGTACCGTGCACTTTCATTTACAGTAAATTTCATTATTTTATTCTTACACCATTCTATTTATAGTCACGTTCGCACATTATCTTATTATTCTCGTATTATTCTTTTATTGGTGGTTATTTTCACGCGTTATTCGCAACTATTCTCGCACTAGTTATTAGTAGTTATTCTTACAACATTGGTTTTGAGCATTAATTTAACTCGTTTACTTTCATTTTGTACAAATTGTGCGATTTACTCGATTTACATTATACTATTCTTTCAATCGAAATTTTATGCTATACTTACATGAACGCATATTTGGTATGCATATTTTTTTCTATTGTGAGCAAAACCCTGTTATACTTTACATTATTTTGTTCATCATCATGGCCAACGAACATACTAGTTGATAACTCGTATGAGATCTAAGCCAATGCCCACGTACGACTCGGATTAGAGTATTTCTTCAATCCGAGGGGAACGGTGTAAACCTCAGAGTCTATCAATATAAGTGTTTAGAGCCAACGATGTGAACAGAAGTTACCGGTTAAGGGTGAACCCGAAAGGGAAGAACCTCTAACCATGTCTATTACTTACATATTACTCTCATTACGGTTAAAGGGTAAACCCGAAAGGGAAGGACCTCTAACCATGTCATTGTTTCATTGCAGTATCAATTACTTAGCATATCTTGATTGCACGCATTTATTTAAGGTATTATTTAGGATAGGGTTATGGAAAAGCATAACACCCTAGTGTAAGGTAAATCGATGATTACGGTCCGGAACGCAATCATGGGTTTACAGGTACATGAGGGTGGTGTGTAATTCTATTTAGGCTGTTGGTAGACAATCAGTACGAGTCCAAAGTATCGGGAGTGTGGTGGGTCAGCTGCGGTACACCCTATATATAAGCATAAACGATACCGCGGGAGCGGACTAGGAGTCTAACCAAGAACCTACCCATAATTACCTCTTCATTAGATAGTTGACTAATAGCTAGCATTTTCGATAAGAAAGTCCTTACACGAGTTTCAATTCGTCTTCCTAGCTAGAGTCTTTCTCTTGACCACCCACATAGAAAACTAAAACCTTGTCTACTCGTACATCCTCGGTTGTTTGGATACTTGTTACGTATCCTAATAGAGTTCAGTTAGAAACCTTTCTAAAGTAGGGGAGACTACCTTCATCAGTGCCTTTTTCCTCACCAGTTACACATCCCCAAAACCTTTCTCATTTAAATACTCAACTTCTTAACCTTGGGTCAACTTTCAAAGATTTTGAAATTTTTATGTTGGATATTAGACAACTACTTTAATTTTTTTTCAAAACATGATGAATGCAATTATTATTATTATTATTAGTATTTTTTACAACATCTTTTGTTTCATAAAAACCCCCACTTGAAAAGAATTTCGGGACGAAATTTTCTAAAGTAGGGGAGACTGTGACAACCTACACTTTCCTCTTTTCATAAATGAATCAACCGGTCCCTCAACTATTTCAAGATTTTTTATTTTTAACCCTCGTATTTGAGCATTTATTACTTTTTGTTTACATGGAATTAATGGATTATTTTTAGTAATTCTAAACAACTCTCTTCAAAGAAGAGTTAAGATTTGGACACATTAAATATTTAAAGTTTGCAAGATATAAAAGTTTAAGTGTTTATTATAGTGTTAATTAACAAATTATTTTTTACTAGAACTTAACATTTAGTTATAACATACAATATTGAAGTGTAGTAATTGTGAGTGGAGTTTAAATAGTTTTCTACTACATAACATTTCATAACCCTCAAAATGAAACTTCTTTGACCATAATTAAAAATTGATGGAATGAATCAATGGTATTTGTTTAGTACTTGATTGACTTTTATGAGCAATAACCCACAATTATCAAGTCACATTAATGTGACATACATGAAACCCCTAGTAGACAAGCATAAATACTAGCTTAAGCCTTGATCATATGGAGCTTGTGGGAGTTACGAAACATACAAATTTATACCCCTTTCCCATGATAAATTTTTATCATTATACATTTATATGTTTCCTAACGCTTTAGCTCTCAAGATCTGTAATGCAATCTGACCAATCATCCTGCTCAATTTGAGGTATAGGCTGATAGCCCTCTGTTAATTTCCTATTTCACTTCAGTAGTTGGGTTCGATTTTGGATTCGGGGAAACCAGGGTTTTAGATATTGATTTGGGATTAGGGATACGATCAGAAACAAGTTTTATTTTCTTTTTATCTTCTAATAAGAGTAGCTTAGTTGGGTTGCCTTACGTGTTCAAGGTTAATGACCCTTATGAAACTTTTTTTGTTTAGTTGTTTATTTAATTTTTTTTCCTTTTCTTTTTCCTTAATTCTCTTATCTAATTATTTCTTTTGGGTTAAAATTTTATATATATAAAAAAAGACTTGTTTCATGGTTTAGACAAACTCGTTTCTAGCTATTTAAGATCAGCAAATGGTACAATTATTATTTTACAACTCTATTATAAATCGATCCATATATTTAAAACTTTATTGGAGTTATCTCATTGAAATTATTAAACTTATCTAATAGCTTTCATTAGATAATTTTCTTTATATAAAGTACGTTTATATACATATATACCAAGTAGACTATTCTAAGGCAAAATTCTTTCGTAGATGAATACCTTTACAAACTAAATTATTAATTTGGTACTTTCCATTTAATCAAAGTTTGCTAATTATCTACTTAAATATTTGCATTAACAGTTATTCGTAATACATTTAAAGCGTATCGTTTAGATTGTTATATATATATATATATATATATATACATATTTTATCATGGCGCGTCGTACATTAGTAGTTTATTTTCCATTATTTTTTTTCAATATCAAAAGAATAAATAAAAATCTCTAGTACTCTAAATTCCCAAATTAAGGTCTAAAATCCCTAATCGTCTATAATCCTAGAACCCTAGGCTTTAATTTAAGATCATTGACTCACGAATTTACTCAAACAATTTAGGGTAAATTCCTCGGGATCCTCCTTGCCCACTCTCACCGCTTTAGTAGAATTACCTTACCTCGCAAACTGTGAGTATATCTTTCCCCTTTTTACTGTTTTACTATTTTGGGGTGACTCATGTACTTACTATCAATTTTCTATTTCATCTTACTAAAATAGCAATTCTTATGTGTGTTTGCTTGTGTCATTTCGTGTATCTATGACCTTTCAAATCATTAACCGTTGCGGCCTGGCATTTCAATGAATAGTACTATGGTATATACCCTTGTGACTCTGTTGAGAGTCCTCGTCATTGCTATGTATTACATTACTACTAGCGCATACTATATATATCTGCTTTCCTTTCATAGGGTTGATTTGACCCGGATACCACTTATTACATTTTGCAAAATAACACATGAATTGCTAAATTTTCCTTACTATATATATCAAACGGGTATGCTCACCAATACAATTTTTGTATTGACCAAATTATTTTGTACATGTTTCAGGTTGTTTTGAGATGCATCCTTTAAGCTTTCGGAATTATATTTAGATTTTGATTCATTGTATTTTAATTTAGTTTAGTTGGCATTTAGAATCGTTGTATTTCATTTCAATGTAATAAATTATTTAATCAATGTATTCAGATTTACACTTTAGTACCATGAGCTATTGAGCAATCGTCACTACGTAATACCTCGATGTTTCCGCCATCGGTTGGGGTGTTACAATAACTAACACGTTTACATCCGTTTACCAATTCCCGGGACTCGAGACTTGCGTGTGTGCATTAAACCCGGCGATTCCACGAATCACCAATCCTTGTACACATGGTTATGGACCGACTCCCGATGATCCCGCGGATCATCGTAACGACTCCCGATGATTCCCAGAATCATCGTAACGACTCGACTGACCCAGTTAAGTACATAATATGCATGACTCGCTAAGGTAGACTTACTAGTTTAACGAAAGTTATTAACCGGAGTTTGCCGGGTGTCACAATATGTGTTGGCGGTTTCACCTTTTAATATATTGGTCACCAACGGAACAACAACCTTACCCAATAAATCCCACCATTAGCAAAGCTAAGAGTAGGGTCTGGGGAGGGTGAGATGTAGGCAGACCTTTCCTCTATCCTTGCGAATAGAGAGACTGCTTCCAGAGAGATCCCCGACTCGACAAACCCTAGTGTGCCTGCACATCCACCTTAGCATCCTCATTTCTGCTACGTCCATCTTGCGAGCTTGTGTTTTTTTTATGGCTCAACAATCTGTCCCATATAACATAGCAATAGCAGGTCTCACTGCAACCCTATAGAATTTTCCCTTTAATTTAGTTGAGAACCTTTTGTCACATAAAACCCCACTGGCGGCCCTCCACCTACACTAACCAGCTTGTATGAGGTGGGTGACATCACTATCCAACTCCCCACCCCTCTAGACAAATGATCCTAAGTACTTGAACTTATATGACTGGAGACAACTTGACCTTCAATCGTGACTTGAGTATTTTCATTGTGAGTTTCACTACTGAAACCACAATACATGTACTCAGTCTTAGAACGACTAATCTTTAAACCCTTGTCCTCTAAAGCTGCACGATTGGCCACCAACGGACTATGACTAAAAATAAATATGTTCCATTTAGATAATTAGATAGTATTGTATTGGTCATAGTCCGTTGGTGACCAATATATTAAAAGTTGGGACCATCAGCACACATTTTCTAAGTTGGTACTGGTGGCGGCAAATTGTTAATAGTTAGGATTATTTAAATCCAATGCTCCCAATTCTAATTAAAGATGTCACGTAACTTATGCCTACGAGTGTAAATTTATCCTCAGAAATCATAGATGTGTGAACACTAGAAAATGACTATTGTTATTTTATTTGTTTCGATCGCTATGTGACTGAATCTGGTCGATAAAGGGGTAGATGTTTCATGTACTTTATGCACAATTTTTTCCATGACAGAGGAGTTGGTTGATAGTATCTTTGGAGAATGTGATGTGGCGGTTTGATTATGGAAGGCTATTTGTAAAGGGCTTGACGTTCCTTTATCTTTGTCATATATTTGGCTTTGGATGAGAAAATAAGTCATAGAAGGAACTATAATAATAAATTTAGAAGATGAGATTGAGTGATTTAAGTATTGTTATAGTTGTATAATTGTATAAATGACAATTATGTTCAAATAGCTCTCACGGGTCTCTTGGATATCTCATAAACGTTTTTTAAACATATTTCAAGGAAAAGATATGTTTGTTTGTAAGCATAAGTTAGTTGTTTGAAATACAAAATACTACTGTATGTCATTTTGTGCATGTTAATTCAAATTTATTGTTATTTAATATATTTGAAAGGACATATGAGAAACCCGTGTGACTGTGTGACACTTTTGTAACTTCTTTCACATGAATCATTTTATATCCATTATTTGATGACCACCTCAATTTTGGTGCAATAAATAAAAGTGTCAGTTTGTCTTAACATTTTTATTGTGACCATGTTTATTTTTTTTAAATATTTGATTCAAACAACAACAACAACCATACCCGGTTAATCTCACAAATATTTGAATCAAACATGGGCTACATTTATATTTCTCTTTGCAATAAGAAGAAGAATTGGGTTGGCAAAGGAAACCAAGAGAGGGGCTTTGATTTCTAGAGGACCACGGCCTTTCGAGTCCTTTTTAGAATTCCTCCTCCCTCTGACCTTTCTCGTTTATGGGTTGCAAGTTGAAGAGCGTAGAAAGAGAAGAAGGTCGAGGGAGGGGCATCGACAACAAAGGTTGGTCATCGATAGAAAGGGTTAATACTAGGTTGTAAAGGATCAAAGGACAATCATCAATCTAGTTGAATTTTTGACCCTATCCTAATATTCGTGCGTTATTGCATTAAAGGGAGTATGGTAGTCGATTTGTAGGTTTCTATATTATATTTGTTACCGTGTGCCACTTAAAAATATTATTAAAGTTTAAAAAGTTAAAGTTTGATTCCTAAAGTTCAAAAAAAAATATTTGCTTTTAATGAAATAAATGTTTTTAATAATTTTAAAGCTTCATAAAGTTCATATATGTTAATGGAATTAGGATCAAATACATAGTGAAAGAAAAATATGAAGTCGTATGAAGGGTATCAAACGGAGTTCATTTGAACCCATTCAAGCGACATTAGAACCGTCACATCGAACCCTACGATCTTAGTTTTTATGTATTTGATTTTTTGGATTTTTAGCTTGTATTTTTTAGAATTTATGTTATCATTGTGTCTTTTATATTGCATTGTGTCTTTTCTTTATTTTCTTCATTGTGTTATTCTTATGTTTCATTGTGTCGTTTTTCTTCAGATGTATGTTATATTTATTGGCATTATGTTATTTTTTGTGATTCAATGTGTTTTTTTTTATCCTTCTCACCTTTCTCATTTTTGTTACATTGTGTAGGATAATTTGACCCTATGCTAATGTACATGAGCTTAATTAACTAACAATCTTTACAAAATAAGTAGTCTTTTAAGATATTGTGAATAACAATTAATTTATACATTTTATATAAAAGGGCATGAAATTAAGTAATTTTAGTCGTGTTTTGGAAGTAAATCATTATATGCATCACAAAGAATACGATTCATAACAAGACATAATATAAACTTTAATTAAAAATTTAAAGAGGGACATACATAAACAAAGATAAAAATTTCCATTAGAGTCGTCAAAGTTTAGAATCAATTCAACTACTCAACTTCGAGTATATCATTCATCTTATCTGCCATTTCTTAAATATTTTGATTCGTTTGTGAAACAATCACATCATAGAACACAAACTCATAAATAAATATAAATGTTATTTATTGTCCAAAATTAATGAAAATTTATTTTCACTAATATTTTTCAATCTTCATTTATATTTTCGGGTTGCTATGTATTAAGTGCTATTGTTATTGTCATATTCTTTTGTATATTGTTACAATACCAAAAGGTAATCAATACATTACGTGCTAAAATTTAAAAGAGGAAGAAAAAGAAGAAATCCATAGAAGTTGATTGTTCGTCTGTATAAGTAACATACTAACTTTCAACTATTACAAGACTACATATTTAACCCCTCACACCATTTGGCATTTACAGTTGACCTCTCTGTGACAGTTGACCCGAAAATAACAATGTGTGGCCTCTAAAGGTGTTAACCATTTATGTTTCTTTATTGCACTCTCTCACCCCTTTGTAGCTATTTTATTTAGGTATTATAATTATTATTATTGTTATTACTACTGTTGGTGTTGTTGCCTTTATTGTGTGGTGGATGTCCATTTAGATCTTTAATAACCTTGGAGCCGTGGGTCTCTCTGGAAGCAGCCTCTCTATTCCTAGGGATAGGGGTAAGGCTCGCCTACATCTCACCCTCCCCAAACCTTGCTAATAGATGTGTTATTTGTGAGATTTTACTGGGTATGGTTGTTGTTGTTGTACCTATTACATTCAAACAAACAAAGTATTAGTAGCCTATGGGGTAGCATAAGCTCGTCGTTAGGACACCAGTGGCTTCACCCGTCCTTTTTTCTTATTGTCGTGTGATAAGGGATTTTAGAAACCGTATCGGTTAATAGTATTTTTCTAACGGCAAATGTTATTCCTTTCCATCAAATAATCTTAAACTATTCCCCTTACTCAGCTTTGAACATGTGACATCCCCTATAAGAAACATGTACCTCTATCTACCAAGTGAACTAGCTTCATATTATCGGTTTATAATATTAATATTGTAATGTAGCATTTGGATGGTGGGGACCTAGTGCCCAATACACCATTCCACTGACATGTGGGTCTTTGGTCCCTGCCTTGTGCATGTTACATGTCAAACTGTTATATCCATGTCTTAATCGTTGTTTAATTGTTTCAAACTATTATATCAATCCACGTATCATTTCGATATGTATTAACTAATTAGCTCAGCCATATTTTTTCTAAAAGGAATTCGAAGACCCAGAGAAAGACTCGAGTGGCAACATCACTTATTAGTTTATTTTGTTGCATCTAGTCGGTTCATTGGTGTCGGCAATTTATGACACGACCCCTTAGCACGAAGTTAAACAGAAAGGTTCGGGTCATAAACAGGCTAACACGTTAATGACACAATAAAAATGTGTCTAAAAGGTTTCAGTCCGCTTAACTAGTTTATAGCACGCATAAACTTGTCTTATTGCGTTAAATAGGTTTATAGATTTACATTACAAACAACACAATTTTTAGTTACATAAATAACTGAATATAGATTCATAATTTTTGGTACCTTTAATTTTATTGTTTTAATTGTCTTATATTTTTTTTAACCATGTAATGAATCGTCATTCATGTAATTTAAATGCTTATATATATATTCGTGTTAAACATGATGTATCGTGTCCAGAGAGGGGCCGGACTTAATTTTTTTTTATCGGTAGTGGCAAATCAGTAGGGGTCAGACTCAATTTACCTACGAAAATCACAAATTTATACCACTGCACCAAAAAACAGGGGGGGGGGGGGGGGGGGCTGGCCTAACATATTCTTCGCCCCTGATCGTGTCATTCATTTTATTAAATTAGTTAACCTAAAATCGTGTCTTGTTACCCACTTACCTATCATATCCATGTTACCGTTTTAACAAAATAACACATTTAGTAAAATGTAATGCTTAGGTTCATCCTCATACTACGACACGACACAACACAACACGTTTTACCAGCTCTATAGCCTAACTAACCCAACCATTTTTAAAAATTCTTCAAATTTAAAGCTACCCTTTATGATTTTTATTTTCAAAATCTGGAAAGTTGTAACACTGTTATTGGATAGAGGTGCCATATCAGTCTAGATAAGCTTTTGGTTGTGATATCTTGAATCTAGATTTTCTTGTTTCAAATGTATGGCTAAATCAGGTCCCAACTAGTTAATAAAAAAAATTATGTACATGCCAACCATATTCCATTCATGATAGGATCAAAAACCAGACCAGAACTGAAAACTGAACTGACCTAAACCACTCCAGTTACCGTGATTCGAACCATGAACCGAATACAAACTCTAGTTCCAGACCATAACGAAAACTAACGTCGTTTGACTTTGTCGAATCAGATCTAATGTAAGCACACCATTAATACATTGCAAGAAAGTAGTCACAATGGCAAGCATAACCCAACCATAATTTGACATTAAACAAGCAACAACCCATTTGTCTTACAAGGCTCCTAACATAGTCAACAAACCTTTCTCAACTTCAAAAGATTTCACTATACATTCTTTTAACAGGTCTTGGATAATAGTACTTAATTGGTCTCCTCCAACAAAACGGGTCGACTTATTTTAGGACAATTATTACTACACAAACGAATCAAGATACCCGTACTTATGTCGTTTGTTGAACTGTAGCAGGCTGGCATAAGTCCGGTCCCACACTCCAATGTATAGCGTTTCATCATCGGGGCTAAGAGATACGCCAGATATTTCCCCGAAGAAATCAATTTCTTGCCTTTTTTCATAGTTTAAGTTGGTGTTGTAGACATGAACGAAATCTGCAGGTTCTGCAACCACCAAAAACTGCCCGTCTGATGAAAAACGAACCGACCGAACTGCACCCATGTTGCCTTTAAGCACGGAAACCGGTTCTGAAATATTTCTTATATCCCATACTCTGCAAGTCTTGTCTTGATTGCCTGTTGCAAAGATTTTTCCATCTGGATGCCATGCAGATGCAAATGAGTAGTCCAGGTGGCCTTCCACTGTGGCAACCGTCTGCCAAACAAGGATGTCATTATTCGGAAAGGAAATTACGAAAAAATAAAATATTAAACAGTTATAATTTTTATATCCACAAGTTCTTGCCTTTCCACTTGTAGAGTCTACAAGCAATCCATCAAGATTGTCACCGACTACAGTTATGAGTTTGCGATCCGGGCTCAACGATGTATGCTGCAACAAGAAAAAGGGCAAAATGGAACCTAAACTTGGGTTGTGATTTTATCTCTAATAAGTCAAGTTATTAAATGATTTAACTAGGAGCTAAGCAGTTAATGCGGTAAAATATTGGATATCGGTGAAGGACCGATATTTGAGATATAGATTATTGCGGTGAGATATCGGTGGGATATCGGCAATTTTTATATCATGCAAAATCCATACATGTAGCAATTTAACACTAACAATTCAACATACTCTCCTACCGTTAACATATTAACCTTTTACAACTTGCAAAACACTAACAATTGTAGCAAGTGGGAACTTGTTAAGACTCAAAACACTAATATTTAACACTAACTATTAACAATAAAGACTTAAAACAGTAATAAAAAAGTAATAACTATAAGAAGTAAGAAAAAATGGAAGAACTAAGAAGAAAAACACCAATATCGGGAATATCGGTGATATATCGGCCAATATCGCCAATAATATCGGTACAAAATATCGGTCAAAATATCAGTACCAATATATCGGTTGATGACCGATAACCGAGATATCGGTGATAGATCACCAATATATCGGCCGAGTTAACTACTTAGACTAGGAGGGAAGCATCAGGTTGAAAGTCACCCCTAACACATTGGAACTTAAATTTGGGTTGTAATTTTATCTCTAATGTGCCATGTGGGTTGTTAAAAGATAGGGAAGCATCTGGTTGAAAGTCACCCCTAACGTATTCATATGCATAAAACTTTCTGTCACTTTATTAGCTTAGAAAATAAATAAAAATAGTTAAGATTATTATCAATATATCACTGTACTAGATCAGGCTTTTTTTACTAAACAGGCTTATTTTTAGGTTCGTGCTCAGCTCATAAATAGATTCAAATAAGCTCGGCTCATTTACTAAACAAGTTTAAATGAGGGGTAAATATTATAAATACTAAAAAAAAAAAACTAATATTACTCTGAGGCTTGAGAAGGCTCGACAAGCCTGCCGAGCTTCACATTTCAGGCTTGGCTTGTTTCAAGTTTTTTATCGAGCCAATCTCGAGTAGCTCGTGAGCGGCTTGGCTCGTTTGCACCCTTAGTAATAATAGTCATTTGAAATATAACACATAACACACTCAATTTTATACGATTTATAAAAAAAAAAAATTTTAGTGTTTGAAGGTCAGCCAAAGCCAACCCAAACCATTTTGTCTCATGCTATAAGTATCCATGTTTTGAACCATCCATTTTAAAAAACTTACATTCACTGGCCAAGGAAAACGGAAATGATTCACAAGCTGAAATCCATCCATATCATACTCCCTCAAACCACAATCGTTGTTCGATGCCATAAAATGCATTCCACCGCTACAAAGTGACAGTAATAAAAAAAAAAAGTCAACACACTGACAAGAATATATTTTGCAGTAAATAGGTACTTCATAATTCGCAATTACCTCAAGGTATCATATATCTCAATAGCATTTGTTATGGCATTGTCTTCATAAGTTGTTCTTGTACAAAAGCTCACTCCCTGTTTATCCAATCTCTGCATAATTTAACAACGCACAGGTTTACATATCAGCAACAGGACTAGATCCAACAAAATCTATGAGTGATCACTATAATATGCAGTATATACAAATTACAAGTTGATGGTAACTCTATACAGAATATAACTCCTTTTGAATAGTGGAAATCTTCCACAACGGCACAAACAGGCACAGAAAATAAAGATGTCAACTATGTGTATGGCAAAGATGTTCATATAGTTGCAGTATACACTATACAGTGTGCTCTAATTGATATTTAGCTGAAGTTGGTTTATTTTTTGGGGTCACCTACAATTATTTTAAAAGTAAATAATTTACAGACTTTTGGATTTATTTAATGTTTTCTGTCTAAAGATTTTTCAGGGCAGTTCAAGATTAAAAAAAAATAAATAAATAAATAAATCCTTACAGACTCAAAGCTTGTAAAACCTTCACCATATTCCAGCTAAATATATTTCAAGGAAGAAAAATTGAAACTTCTGACAGAATACGTAAGTCTTGTATGATCAAATTACCTTACACGCAAGCTCTCCTTGAAACCCTCCTGCAACCAGAAACTCATCATTGACCGCTAGTGTACTGATCTGAGTTTGTGTGAAGCCTTCCAACAAACTTCCGGCATGTTTCTGTGAGCCCCCAAAACAGATATCAGCGCAGCAGAATCACAATAAAATTTAAAATAAATATCAGAAACGCTACGAATAAAAAAAAAAGTACCTCAGTAGGTGCCACGTGCCCAGAAAAATTAAGAATTTCTGTTAAGTTTTGTGATAATGATGACCAATGCATGATCGAGTAGTTAGACATAAGATATACATCATGCTTTGAGGTAGCCCATACCAAATTCCTTAACTGTACGCAATCCACAATGTTTAAAAACAGAAACACATTTATAGATCATCTACTTCAGGTAAATCAACCTTCTGTCTCATGCTACGTTCAGAGCTATTGATAAAAGTCAATCTAACAGAAATATATTCTCAAATAAACGGAACGTTAAAAACCTGAAAATGAAGGATTGTAGGTTTCACTGATCGCGTATTATGAAAGAACTCGAAGTAGTTACCACCCTTCGACTTTTGTTTGCATTTCTACACACATAATAAAGTTTCCGTAATATCAATAAATGGAATAAATCATACAGTATCTTTTTAAATACGAATAAGACCGTAGTACTATACTTTATCAACAGCATCCCCGGACAAGGGAATATTCTCATAGTTTCTGTACTGTTCGAGCCTCGTTCGTCTATAACTTTCCCTTGTTATGTTCAGTCTGTCCCATGGAATGCCTTGGATATCCTTCCCGGTTCTTGCTTGAGCAGAGGAAGTATCCGTCACCTTTGTAAGCTATTAAAAATTAAAACTTTGAAAATCGAGCATATCGCACTACATATAATAGTAGAAAAGACTAAAATCAGACTGACCATATCATACTCATCAAGATTTTGATCCCCACCACCGTTTTCCTCCTCTTCCACGTCGTCCACAAAATCCGACATGTCCCCTTCTTCTGCCATGTAATCTATTTGATCCACCTCGTTGTGTGGCATCAAATCAACCGCGGTTCAACCCGCTTCGCCTTCCTCAAACAATCTACGCAAGCGGTAGACGTCCAAAAAAAGTAATTAATTTCCTTGTAAAAAAACTTCAAAAAAAGAACAATAAATTTAAGTATTTTAAAAACTAAAACCCCAGCTCAAACAAAGTTACCAACTTCAATTTAGCAAATTCCAACAACACACACCCAAATAATATAACAAAAAGGGGGAATCTTTCGTTGAGGCATTAAAACAAACACTTGGTGTGCATGTAAACTCAACAGCTAAAACCCTTTCCAAAACAAGCAAAAAGAATACCAACAAACACACAACGCCGCACCATACATCCTCAATTAACATCTACCCAACAAACCCTACAAAAAAAAAAGAAAAAAGAAAAAAAAAGAAACAGACTTTAATTAACAAATCAACCTCAAAACAACAAGAAAAAGAAAACCCACCTCACAAACTGCATAAATCAACGATCCAAACAAAACCCAGAAAGGGGGCAACGATTAAATCAAAACAGTAACTAAAACGGATGTGTAAATCACTTTCTATGGGCCAAAAATATGGAGGAAAAAGGGTGTTTTGTATAAACGCACCTGATGTGAATAATAATAATAATAATATTAATAAGAAGATCCTTATGGGTGTGGTTTTGTGCAACAGATTAGAGAGATGAATCAGCTCATACAGATGTGTGTAAAAGAGAGATGGGGAAATGGAAAACAAAGCCCCACAAGTCTATCTCCACATTAAAACCCCAATCCATCTACTTTTTTTTTTTTTTTTTATAAAAAAAAATCATTTTTATGAATAATATTGTATTATCAAATTGTATGTTACATCATACATGGTATATGATAAATATTTTTTTATGTTGTAGTTTAATGTGTTAACAATTTGAGTTTTGTTTTTGGTGATGTAAGATACTAACTTTTTTAGTTTGTGTATGTACTCAAGTTATTAAATCTATCTATACATATAATAAACCAAAGCCATTTTAATGACATGGCACTCAAAGAGGGCATTCTCTTCATTGAGTGTGCCATGTTTCATCCCACGTGGCAAGAGCTTTATTTTATGAAAATAATAATTTAAAATTTAAAAACAAAATTAGATTTTTATCTTTAATGTTTCCTCCCATAGCTTTTAAACGTTAATATCTTTTATATACGAGATTTTTTAAAGAAAAAAATTTCACCAAATTAACGAGCATTTTATTATCTTTCAAACGGGTACCATAGTGCTATATAAAAAACGGAGAAAAAAACGACTATTTTTTTTGTGTGGTTTTGTTCATACAGGAAAAAACCACAAAGTGTTCAGGTTATTCATTAATCATGCATATGCAAGTCATTAGTTATGTTCAAACCAGTAAATATGAATTTTATTTACAACATGTGTTAGCATTGGAGTTGTACATTGTTTTAGGTTAGGTTTTAATATTAGAGTTATACATTGTTTAAGGTTATGCACTAACATTGGAGATACATTGTTAATTGTTTTAGGTTAAGTGCTACCCGAAGCTTTCCTGCATGTAACTGTAAAACGCATCAGTCTATTTCAGATGTAAAATTGATATTTCAAATTAGATTTCTCAACCCGGGACGCTCAACGGAGAAAAAACGACTATTTTTTGTAACCCAACAGGTATTGTGTCAAGTGTGGAATTAGTTTAAAAAAATTGTGGGTTTGGGTCGGGCCTGAGATTAGGTGATACCCGACCCAATTACTTTTTTTTTATATTAGAATATGATAAGTTATGGCAGAGATTTGTTTAAAATAATAATAATAATAATATTCATTAATCATATATTGGCAAGTTATTAATTATGTTGTCATATTAGATATTTTATTATGTCATATTAGATATTTCAACCCGGGACGCTCTCTAACAGGTAATTGCTATGTTTTCTTTTTATACCATATTCTGAAATAACTCAAATCTTATTGTATGCAGTTAAAGACCTTTGACTGAATGTATTGGTGCTAAACAATCTAT
This sequence comes from Ambrosia trifida, assembly GCA_028751855.1. Classification (NCBI taxonomy): domain Eukaryota; kingdom Viridiplantae; phylum Streptophyta; class Magnoliopsida; order Asterales; family Asteraceae; genus Ambrosia; species Ambrosia trifida. The sequence goes on from CM054130.1 coordinate 21,940,677, forward strand.
GTCCCCTTGAAGTGCTTGGGATCTTAATATTCTGTTTTAGGTGTTGATGTTGTAAGGTGAAATGGATCTTTTGGTATATTTTTTTTAAAGTATCTAATGTAAGTTGATACATAGATGCCATTTTTATAGTTTAAATACTTCTAATTTTATTCACTTTACTTAGATTTCTCAACCCGGGACGCTCCCGGGGTATAAGCTAGTAATAAATATAAGTGTGATATGATACATCTATCTATATATATAAAAGAAAACGTATATGCTGAAATGGCGTGCAATGGAGGCCTCAACCTTCCCTTGAGAGTGTCACGTGGCATCATAATGGAGAGTTTTTTGTGTTTTTGAATTGTTTCTTTTTTTTAATTAAATTGAGTTATTTTAGGAAAAAAGAATTTAAAAATAAATTTAAAATTTTCTCTCTCATATTTCCTCCCATAATTTTTAAACGTTTATATCTTTTATATACGGGATTTTTTAAAGAAAAAAATTACACCAAATTAACGAGCGTTTTATTATCTTTCCAACGAGTACCATAGTGCTATATAAAAAACGGAGCAAAAATCGACCATTTTTTGTGGGGTTTCGTTCATACAGGAAAAAACACATAAAGTGTTCATGTTATCACGTAAAATTAAATTTTGTGGGGAATATGAGGTATTATTGATTAGAATACTATGAATATGCAATGATTGAGAGATTTTGTGGTTAGTTAAATTGAGCAATTTGCAATAGGTTATCACGTAAAATTAGATTTTTCAACCCCGGGACCCTCCCGGGGTAATCAGCTAGTGTATGATATATTATATTGTTTAGGATTAAGAAATTAATTAATAGCTACTGGAATTCTCTGGCGTGTTTTGATGGAAATTCGGTTTTCATCAATCGAAAACAACTAAATAAATATTGGTAATGGTTTTGATAGTATTGATATTGTTACCAGTGTTTGTTTGTTTGATTGGTATCGATGTTGTTCGGTATAAAGCAATAGAAAACAAATATCGCTAACAACCCTGATATTATTTAAAAAAAACATCATATATCATTGGACCAAGATATGTAGTTGTTGAAAAAAAACCAAATTACATGAGAAATCATTTAATGATAGTAGAATTGTAAATATTTAAAAAAAATAGGGATTTTGTTTAGGAAACAATAATGGTGGAGCAATAATTTGCAAATGTAACAAGATCATGTCATTTAGGTTGCTAGGTCTCAAGGTACCACGATTAATGGACAAGGTATAAGCCATTTCACTATGATATGACATTACAATTTTCGTGTAGGGATATGAAATTATGAATACGAATGTTAAGTCCTCAACTTTTCATTTTCTTGCATAGCTCTAAAATACAATCAATAGTCGGTGTGAAAAGATGTTTTTAGTTGTTAATTTGTGAAAAAATGACGTGAATCAATAAGTAGTGATTACTGCGAGTCAGGTTTTTCAAGGATCGTCAAAAAATACAACTGCACGCAAACTATTGATCTTATGTTTGTGTTTGAACAAATGATGAGTCTCTTAGGGGCTGTTTGGTAAGCCTCTTAATGAGGCTCTGAACCATTCAGCGCTGAATAATTCAGCATTCAGCGCGTTTGTTTCAGCTTCTGAATGGAATGGTTAAGGCTGAACCATTAAGATTTGGGATGTTGCTGAACCATTAAGCACTGAACTAGGTTGAACCTTAATGAGACTCTCCTACCAATGTGGGACAAGAAAATTAACCATTAAGAGGTCCAACTTAATAATTCAGCACTTAACCATTCAGACATCTTAATGATTCAGCACTTAATCAACTAAACAGCCCCTTACTTTTCAACTATTCTAAATAATAAGAAGTTGTAGAATTCAACTAAGACAAGATTTATTTGATCAACTTTTCTTAAATACCATCTACTTGATTTTTTTGCCGTTAAATACTTAAATACCGTCTAATATCATATACTTTTCTTCTTCTTGTTTAAGAAAAAGTTGTCTACCAAGTTCACTAGTTCATTCGATTTTCACCAACCCACCTATTTGAAATGAGATTCGTTTATCATAGTAAATGAACTTATTAAAATAACTAGTTATATATCCCGCGCGCGTTGCGGCGCGCTACACTGAATCGTTCTCGATTTAATAATATGTGTGTTTGTGCTTCAATTACCTATACATTACTACTCACAACATGATCCCGACAAAAAATACCAACACATTTATAAGAACATAAAATATGGTATACAGATTCTATAATCACACAAACGACTCTATAATCACACAAATGACTCATGATTCTTCACACACCAAAGGATTATACAATCACATTTCTACAAACTACAATGTACCAACGTATATGAATCAATTTTTCTAGATGGCATCTTCAACACATAACAATGTATAAGTGTCAATACTTCTGAATCGCGAACTCTTTAACACGTTTATCGAACATTTTGTTTGCAACAAACTAACCACGATTCCAAAAACATATTTAGAGCAGAACTCATGTAGACTCCCTGCAAGTAAGGTAGCTAAGGTAGCTTTGAGACATGTTCATTTCTCTTAATATTTCACTGTAGCCATAGGTGTTTACGATCCAAACCCGAGCCTTGTATGGTGGGGGTGCAAATATGATGATTGTAGGCGATGTAAAAGACGATGGCCTCAAAACATTGTCGGGTTTACACAATTGTGCTGCCTTGGGTGGAGCTCACATGTGGATTCAAGCCTTACAATCAACTTTTCAATCAATATTTCGTGAAGACGTATTTGATGATAATAAAGAAATAAATGATAAATAAGCAAATAAAAATACTTATAAATTGAGGGAATTTTGCCAAATAGAGCAAGTAAGATTAACCAAAAGAACTCCATTCGGTAATTAACTATAGTTTAACTACACTACACAATTTGGAACCCTGATTGGATGACACGCACCTGCACTTTAGCATCTAAAGCTCGATGATATGGGTCAGGATCATACTCAAAGCATAGCCTTTTTATGTCCCACTGCAAGTAAAATAACGTGTTAAGGTCACAAACTGTAACAAACACATCAATAACACAAACTACCCGGGGAAAAAAATCTAAAAGAAAGTAAATCCAACATTCATAGGCAGCCCTGTCGAGCCATTAACCTAGAAATGGGTAAATTCGGGTTATGGCTTATCTCTAATGGGTTGACCTAAGAGATTAACTAAAATGGAAACATATCAAATGGTTGAATGGCATAAAATTTAAAGCGTATCCAAATGCACAGACAACCGTGAACCCAGCTTCCTTAAAATTTAAAAACTTAAAGGATGCCTAAATACAAAAAATCAAATCTAAAATTAAGAAACAATTGCACAATTACCTCTTTTAAACAAATAATCAAAACCTCTCTAGGCTCCCCATGTAACACTAACAACCGTGAACCCAGCTTCCCTAAATTAGGGTCCAGATCAACCAAATTCTCAAGAAAGAACCAGATCCAGTTCAACCCTGCAAGCTTTGAACACACACTTGCTATAGAAACAAAAAAGTGGATAGAACATCATAGTCAATGAAAAGTGAGAAGCTATAAGGGGTTTGTTTTCTAGTGCACACATAGTATAGCCCTAAAAAACATAGACCTTCAAGCCTCAAGGCCTCAAGTTTAAAAATAAAATATATGCCAAAACTCACAACAGAAAGAAAAAGTATGAAAAGTATGCAGAGCCATTTTTGTGGTATGCAAGAAAAAAAACATTTTAAGAATTAGATGATGCAAGGTGGGGTAAAAAATATGAATGTCAAATGTTGTTGTAACTTGTAAGTGCTTTGGCTGTGACCAAACACCTGAAACCATAAAGAAAACCGGTTTTAAACTTCAAGTGTGTTGTAGATTTTTTAGAAATAACATAGTTACATATCAAACACTTACTCTCCTCACAACCCGTGTGAGGCAATTTGTAAGCTCAAGTTGTAATCTATAAGCTTTAGTTTCCCATGACCAATCTTTAGCCACTGCCATCACCAAAAAAACACATTAAGGATTATGTGTGCAATTTCATCAAAATATATATCAAACAAATTCTGTAACTACTGCAAATCAATCACAAATGGTGAATTAGCATCATCATAAAGCAAACACTCATGAACTATGGGTTTCTAATTTCATAAAAAAATCAAGGGGTTAAACAATTTCTGCAACTTCTCATGTGGCAAATCTGGCATAAATGGTGAAAATGATGCAACTATTCAACATACATGAGATATAAGGAAAAAAAAACTCGGAAGAGTTATTCTCATAAAAAAGAAGGCGACACGCAACGGTACCATCAACATCATCATAAAACTAAAAAATAAAAACCTATGCTTGACTCATCAAATCCTGCACCCTAACTTTAAGCTCAGGCCCACGTCTCCTAACACTTTTAAGAATTTATAAAAACCGCCAACGGACACTCAACCAGTTCGGCGGTTCCGCTGTGTCTAATCTCCGTCACTGACGATAATATCTTTTGAACTAATTAAGTCACGAATAGCAGTCCTCAAATACTCCAGCCCCAATTCATTGACGTTTATTGTGTTGTACATATCCACTTTTTAAATCAACAAAATCAAGTAGTAGTTCATAAATGTATTTTTTTAATCATTTTTTTCTGGCCTAATTTATTTATTTGTTGTTTTTTAAAGTTCACCCTCAATAGAATCAGTTTGGTTCTTCTCTCTCTCATGTCCACCCACACCAACCAAAGGTATAAAACCCAGATCCATGAAAAAAAGATGCCGAACATAGGTTAAGAAAGTAATATGAGTTAGGGTTTACCGATACACAAATCATCAAGTGGCCAAACCAACACCGGCAATGAAGTTTTTTGATTAGTGTGTTGGAGTTGTGTGCGCACCGGAAATCGGCATTAATGAGATGGGTCCGCAGCAGCTCCGCCGTACGCCGCCACACCTCTCTCTGTCTCTCCCTCGTTCACTTTTTTCTCTCTCTCTCTCTATCTCCTACTTTCTATCTCAAACTGGGAAAGAAAGGTTATAAAGGATGGAATGGGTAAAGACGCGTGGCTGAGTTGTGGTGATGAGGACAACACCGGCCGTGAAAGCCAACCAGAGGAAACCACCTAACAAAATAACTCTTCATTAACTCTCTATTTGACACGTACTTCGTGAGGCGAAAAAATAATAACCCAGCTAAGATTCGAACCAGAGTGTTAATATAATAATAATATAGGTACTGTTCAAATAAGTTCGTATATTAATATAGTGTAATTATCGTTTCCTGGTTGAATTGGTGGAACCGGATGGTCAAGTCTCATGTTTAAATTCTATTGATTTATATATTAAAGATTTTCTCTCATACACATATTTAATTTGCACATGCCCCTGAATGGGATTGAATTCACAACCTCTTGGTTGGATGGATGAAAATGGATCAGGTATGAGACAAGTACAAGTAATATCAATCTCATACTCGATTATATAATTGTGCATCATACCTGTTTGGTACCCCTTCCTCATTACCATGGGGTACATGGGTATACTCGCGGGTATCAGTTATGCCCGTATACTCACATTTCAACTCACATAAAAACAACTTGAAATATTACATACTCAACGTTAATTCTAACAATACTGTAAATTTAAAATTTTAATATAGCATTCATTGTATTTTCTAAGATCGTGGGTAAATCAGGGTAAATCATAAATGGGTTCGGATAACTGAGGTGTATCACCAAATATCATACTCATCCCAAGCCTAAAAAACCTTTAAAAACAATCCATATCCGTGCTAAATGTTTTGAATTTTTAAATCCACTTCGGTTTTTAACCACCCATTTTAGTTGTTGGCCACATGAATACTCCAAAGGCATGTTGGTAACATCTAAAATATTATAAATGGATAATTAAACATGTCAAAATGTCTTGAAACTGATATAAAAACAACATCAAAAGATAACATCACCGAAAGTTTGAGTATAAGCATAGTTTTTAGGTAGTTATGATCTCATATAAAAAAGACAACATCACCAAAAGATTAAAAAGAAACATAGTTTCTTAAGGTAGTGAGAATCTCGTATAAAATACAACATTGGTGAGTATCAACATCAAAAATATATAGAGTTTGGCAATCAAATGTGTATTCCCACTTTGAATAGTTTTTTTATATAATTCTCATATTTTAGTTAAACAAATTTCAAATAAAACATTAAACCAAGTTACATCTGGATAATGGGTAACCAAATTCACCAAAAGTTTACATATACCCCTAGATTCGATATTAGATTGTTATCAACCCGTTTTAACCTAATCTAGCCACATAAGTATCAATATATTGACAGATTATCAGATGTGACAATTTCTTACACAATAAGAAAATAAATAGGTTTTGAGTTGTCGTATTTAACAAGTTTAATAAACTGGTCATGCATAGGTTGACTACTTCAGTGCTTAACTCGTTTAATTAAACAAATTGATCTGCCAAATTTAATTAAGCAAGTTGGCCCGTCAATCCGTTTACGGTCCATTAACCCATTTATTACATCCCGCCAACCCCACTAACATGGTTAAAACTTACAACTTGATTAATATCCGCCAAACTCGTTGGACACCTTTAGATAAATAGGCTAAACGAGTTGTGTCCGTGTTACACAATTTTAAATGTGTCTAGGTCAAATTAATGCACTTAACATGAATAAAAATATACGAGTTGTGTTCAGGTAGAACAATTCAACCCGAAACCGACATGGTTGGTTAACATGTGTAGTATTTGATAATTGTTAGATGTGATCGATTCGGCCTAGCGTTTTCCTCAGACCTGAATTTCATAAACACTTTAGTGTTAAATCCGTAAATTTCACTCTTTCTTAAATTACCAAGGGTACAATTTATAAACTAACTCTTCAAGCATTTAATCGCCCCTACGACATACCTTGGTGATAAATGGTGTGCTTTACAACTAAAAATTTGGGAGTTCAAATCATGCAGATTAGGTAAGTGTTCGGTATGCGGGAATCAGAGGCAAAAATACTAAAATAGAACAAGTGTTGCGATGGAATGGGAAAAAAATTATTTGGTTGGTGAATTTAATGGAATCATTTATTACCTTATTCATTTCATTTTCTCTAAAATTTATTCTATAAAATATAGGAATTGTTGTTAAAAAATGTTAAAAAATATTTAATCAATAAAGGAGAGTTGTTTTGCCATAAGAAGCCAAGGCGACATTGTGCAAGACCAAATTAAGTAAAACAGAAAAGATGGTTGTGACATCTTCACATGGCTAAATTGATTTACTCCATATTCATGTTCAAAAGTTTTCTACAACAATCTAGCTAGTTTTCATCATTACGTTATATGAAGACGTCAATGTAACATTTATATTTGAAGTATCTGATTAAAAAAAACATAGGAGAAATAGAGATAATTTTATTTATTATTTTTAGGCAAAATAGATTTTATTAATCTCATATTTTCCATTTGAAGGATAATAATCTCAAGTGAAAATATGCTCACCACCAATCATTCATACCTTTTGACAATAATTTTTCTCATTAGCCCCGCATTAAAAAAAAAACCTAACGCCGTTTGTTTTTTAATGACGTAGACTATGACTGGTCGATGACATGTGGGTTCAATACTCGGACTTACCTAGTCTAGTCTATACTGCATTGATAGGTATATCTGTCTGTCATGTGGTCTAGTTTAGTTTAGTCTGTTTTTATTACTAGATGTCTAAGTTAAGTATATTTTATGTAATTTACATAATGCATTTAGAACATTAGAATCCCCCATATTATAGAACGAGGTTATAAGTGGTTGTGAGTGGATGATATAAAATAATAATAATAATAATAATAATAATAATAATAATAATATATGTATCAAAAGTATTATATAATTGAAAATGAAAGAAAATGTAATGATTTTTAGTATAATATGTAGTAGTATTATGAAGTTTCGTTAGGAAATTAAACGGGAAATAAAGAATGCTCTAAGACTTGTGACGTGTCTTAGACTCTTAGATACTAGGTATTACATACAACTCAGAGTTAAGGGGTCATCACGGTCTTCTTTTATAAGAGTGTGTGAGGTGGTTCGTGATGATCATCACGGTAGGTTTTATCACACTTAATTAGATTATTCCACCTTAATTTTTATCATTTCATTACATCCATCACTAAATACATGGGGTGGTGTATCACACACCATCACACCTCATCCCCAGACAAACAACTCCCTTTATTTACTTCTCTCACTATCGTGATGACTGTCACGAGAATTGGCCCTGTAACACCCTAAACCGTTCTAATAGAAAATACGCAGCGGAAATATGAACCAGAAAATTTCTTGCTTTATAAAAACATTTTGAATGTTTTGAAAACCATATCCACAATATATTATTGGTGTTACCCGATTGTTGTTTCTTATCACATTCAATACAACTCATCTTTATTAGATTACGTGACTGTGACCCTGTCAATCCGCGTCCTCGCTCGATCTCCATCCTTTCCTTCCTTTGTGAGGTAGACGAGACAACCTGCAATCGCTACATAACCATTTTGTTAGTTCATTAAGTGACTTCATGAAATTACTAACAAAATGGAAATAACATCCAACAATACTCAATGATCATGTTCAAACGCCTTTTGCAACATCAGGTCTGATATCTGGATCCTAACATCCAATTTCCATGCACTCATTCCTACATATCTGCATCTTTATTATCATTCTCATAACAAAGGTTAATAACACTACAACATATACCTGCGTATAAATCCCATACACAAGTTATCTTGACCCGTCATACTATTCTTCCTTTATGTATTCTCTAGGACAAAAATAACGTTTCCGATCCTATACTGAATCTACACATAACGACCAACCTTTACATACATAACACTCTCCCGCATACCCGGGTATAAGTACCTATGCATACATCACATTACTCAATCACAAAAGCGTAATAAATCTACTTACCGTACTTGTTACCATATACACACACATATCGATCTAATTAAATACACATGCATCATTCCGTATTTGTGTCATATTTGCAAATCCCGGGGTTATTTCATGTTTAAACGACCTTCACTTTCATTTTCATCTTTGTTGACCCGTTTATCCCAACTAACTTCTTTGTTATGTGGTGAACTTTACTTATTCACTAACATCATCTATTCACTTCTCTTACTATAAATTGTCATTTCATACTTAGTTTCCCATTCCACATTTATACATAAATATACAATTCCTAAGACAAGAATTTAGTTCATAAGCCACTTACCTTTGCCCCTAGGAGTGTTGTCATCCATTCCATCCACATGACTCGTTGTCTTCCAATCCATGCCATTCCTACTTTAACAAGTAAAACTTGCAAACTATTAGAACACATAACGGGTCATTCACTTCCTTTAATACCCAATTATTACTCACACATCTCATTATATGTGTGCTTAATCATTCTACCATTCATTCTAGTAATCGGGTTAACTCCACCCATTTGACCCATAATCACCCATTTGTGTCTAATGAAAACATATGGGTCATTTTCACCATAAATCCATGACATTTTACTTTTAATTAACCAATTTAACCAACATATATAAGTTCCGGGTACAATCCAACCCATTTAATCAATTCTCCCAAGTGACCCGTTTTGGCGATTCTCCTATTATTGACATAACCAACTATTTCATGACATTATGATAACACACAACAATTTAATCCAACGAATGAGTTCATCAAAGTTTATACCCACTTATCTATCCTTGCATGATTATCATTCTTCATACACATGTGAATTTAGTTACATAAATGAAAGTTAAGTTTATGAAACACTTACAAATGCGAGTAGAGGTCAAAACCATATCAAACGAACTCCGATTGAGGTGATTTAGGAGTCTATGGAACCGTCCAGGTGAGATCTACAACCCCTACTAGTATCCGCCACCTGAAACCATCACCGCCGTTGTCAAAACGGCAAAACAGAGGCTGGAAAACACTTTTTCGAGCTGCTGTCTTCTGGTCAGTAAAACCCCCCTTTTCAGGACTCCAATTGAAAAACCCACCGTTGGATGTGATCGTCTATATGTGTTAAAGCTTCTATCAAAATTTGAGAACAATCCGACGGTCCAATCTCCAGCAAATGTCACTTTAAGACAGCTAGAAAACCCAAAAACGGGATTTTTGGACTTGGATGATGGTCTCTCTCTCTCACCCACTTTCTCTTTCTAAAACTTGGGGGAGGGGCATGAATGAACCAAAAACCTAATCTCCATCCTTTTATACAACAAGGATTGCCAATTGACACAACCTACCCCTTAAACTTTTAAAAGATTATAAATAAGTCCCCATACTTTGTTATTATTCAAAATGTGTCAATATAACATAATTCCCACATTAGCACTTACTAGTGAATTTATGTGCTCATATTTAGTACACAACTCGCTTCTAGTTCACAAAGAAGTAACTTATCCAACACATGGTAAGCATCATGCCAATCAAGTATAGAGTAAAATCTTAATTCTACCAAATCATACCTTCAAACTACATTCCACATGGATTCCGTTAAAAAAAATATATTCATTATGTTAGTTTACTAACAATTACATCAAGTATCACATCCCATTCACATTTGTTAAGTTCTTGCATATAATTTCACACATCACCATCATCACCTAAGCATTTCATCAAAAACTTGGTATGCGTACAACATTCTAAGCATATTATACAAGCTCTTAATTAATACATGCATTCAACCAAACACATAGTCACCTTCAATCATGACCACTTTCAACATTAATTCCATCCAAAATACATTTCTACATGTTAATTAGAATACCATTTAACAACATCGAATCATCAACTACACTTTATTTCTTCCATTACATGGATTCTAACATTCATTCTTCAAACTTTCACAATAAGCTAAACATTCAATTTCTTTAACTAGGTTAATCATTCTATCTAATTATTTCATGCAATATTACAAAATAAACATACTTATAAATAAGAATTCGATTTTTTTTTGGGGCGTTACAGGCCCTCACACCCGTGATGGTTTGGTGAGGGGCGGTGGTCATGATGGTCACGGTCATCACGAAGTGGCCATCACGCACCAATCCGCCCACCTTAATAATAATAATAGTATTGGATAAGGATAAGAATGCCTTCAAAACACTATAAATAGTTAATTATTCAACTTAGTACGAAAGAAAACTTTGCACTCATCAGAATAGAATATAACTAAACTTTTAACTATCCGAATCCATATTGCAACTAACTCGAACTTTAAATTAAAATTAGAATCGAAAAATATCATGGTATCTTTGGTATAAGATAAAAGAATGGACCGGTTAATGAAAAAATCATTATTATTACATATTATTTTTGGTTGTTATGTGCGGATAAAATAAACTATTACTTTGTATTGTTTGGTAGTGAGGCAAGATGAACCAGCGCCGTCTCGGAAAACTGTAAAAAAAAATTGGGCCTGGGGCCACAACAATCAAACCAGACCCATATAATTTAAACCCAATCATGATATATGAAAACCCACTATAAAAAATGGGGCTCACGGTTGGAAGTCTGATGTGTTCGGCGTCGGTTGTGTAAACGGCAACCCTTTTGCCTTCTGATTCCTCGTTTTGGATTGGGTTTGCTTTGATAGGTTTAAAAATTTAGTGATTTTGGGCCTTATTAGATCGGTAAATGTTATAAAAAATGATCACAATAGTCCACAACCCATAAATATAGATATAAAAACTTAAAAAAAAAAAAAAAAAAAAAAAAACTCTTCGGACCCTCAGGATTTTCGGGTTTGGGGCCGTCGCCCATGCCGCCCCTACTAAGGGCCGGCCATGAAAAGTGAGAAGGTATGTTGACATAACAGTGACGTCGATGATAGTTATGATGGGAATGACCATCACCACACTCATTAGCCCATATAAAGGCACAGTGTTGTTTTATTTACATCGTGTATGTAAAGATCACTTTATCATTTCTAACAACATTTATAAAGCTTTTATATGGAATTGAAGTTAATATGATTTTGTAGATATAGCATTCATTCGCAAGGTTTGCTTTTATATGGTCTAGTTAAGTAAACTTGAATGGATTTTGGTTTGTATCCGATGTGTTCTGATAATAAATAAACAATAGATGATGGTATAAAAATGAAAATTAAACAAAAATAGCATATTATTATTCGATTTTTTTTATTACTCGGTTCTTACTATAGTAACCAAAATCGATCATAAATCGAAATAGCATTAGCAATCTAGTTCTTGTCCAAATCAACATGAGAATCCAAATATTCAAATCCCATAATCCAATAAATTATCTACTTGTATAACTCATATGTTTTCAATTGTGTTAAAGGTGTAAACCGCAAAACATCTTAGTTTAATGTGCCCAATCATCAACATCATAAACAATACTTTCACAGATTGCAAATACAACATAAACAATACTTCCATAGATTGCACGTAAATATATTGAATTTATGTTTGCTCCTTTTTTTTTCAAAATTTACTTTTTAATGTAACCAAATTTAACTACTTTCTGTGCATAGCGTAGTTGTTTGTTTTATCCTAGTTAGTTGTGATGTACAGTGTCCATTTATAACTAGTGAGGAACCCGCGCGATGCGGCGGGGTGAGTAATTTACAACCCCATATATTACAGCTAAGACCAAGCATATGTATAAAAAAGACAGTGTTGTAAAATGTACAAGTATTTATTGAACAATTCTGTATGGGACTTGTTCAAAAAGGTGATCATTTTTATATTTGTCATCATTGAGGTTATTTGAGCCTAACATATAACAGAAAAATCAATCATATGTGTTCATATAAACATGGAAGTTAGTCATATGGAGACATAGGGCTTTAGGGGCGACTACTGTAGTGATATCCTTTGTTTATTTTCACAATATAGGTTAGTAAAAGTTTATTTTTTTCCCTTAACAAATCCAACTTATTTGTATTTGTCTCGGAGAAATATAATCAAACAGTTAGCATTCAACTTTTAACACAAAGAACATTTAAGAGTTTGCCAGGTTCAGTCGAAACGGTGGGCTAGAGACCGATTGTACGTAGATAGCAAACAAAGTAATTAAAGACCGATTGTACGTAGATAGCAAACAAAGTAATTAAGTTAAAGTGTTCGGGTCATCTTCTTCTGAAAAAAAATTTCCTAACATCGCGGTAACCCAATCCATAATCAGATTATGGTTTCCATAAATTTATCTAATGCTTGAAAAAATAAGATTGAAGTTTGATTGTTACCTATTCGAGATAATCGAAGATGATGGCTGCCTAAAGCTGAGTCTGCAGGTGCGGTTGTAGCACCTTGCAGTTACGGCTGATGTTGTTGCGACGTAGGTTGTTGAATCAAGTATCAACGGTGACGGCTATCAATCATGTTTCGTCAACGAAGGCAAGAGGTGAATCAAGTGATGTAATTCGAAAGCTTTTATCAAGGGTTCTGTTAAAATTCAATTAATCATTGTGACATTTAGTGTTATCTATTTAACATTGAAGACCATAGCTTTTGGGTGATCAATTATCGTCAGTTACCGGGAAAGAAACGACGACATCAGTTATACGTTATACCTCCCACTGTAAATAATATTGTTATGTATTTACCATTTAGTGTGTTTATTTTTCTCCATCCTAAATGCACGGTTCATATTAATATTAATTTTAGAATATATATCACGGCCTTTTGAATTCTTTAACCATTTACGAATAATTATCATATTAATTACTATAACCAATACTATATCATTAGTATTACAATAATAATATAATATGCTTATTTAATGTATTAATATTTTCTATTTAATTTTATTAATAGTATTGTATTAATATATATTCATGTAGAAAGACACTTTTGCCCCCAAATTAACTTCATTTAGTATTGTACCACAAGCATAAAATATTGTAATTACTTAAATTTTGTAGTCATCCTTCCCTCATGCTTTATAATATAGTATAGATAATTTTTTGTTAGTGGCGAAACTTAAGTATTGCGACATGGGGATCGGAAGTCACTGGTCACGGGGGTCAAAACCATATACCAAAAAATTCTATACGGATACTATATAATTGAGATTTCTGAGCGAAAATTTCGGGGGGTCGGGCTACCCCCGCCCCTTATATGCTACGCCACTGATTTTATAACAATTTCAACTATTATTAAATAACGTTAAAACGTTATTTTTACACCATTAAATCATAATGGTTGTACGTCTTCTGAATCTTCCAAAACCCTTGTGACTAACAACGGTGAGGTGTTTAATATTGTAACGATTTATATATCCGTATTGATAAAAGAATAAGAACAAGATTTTTAGTTGTTCTAGTGCTTAATTTTTCCTTGTTCGTCTTGCATATGATCCTTTTAAACCCCTAAACTTGACCTAATGTTGTCCTACTGTTAAAATATGGGTCAAAACATATTTTCTATCACTTTTATTCTATCATTTTTATTATAAATTGTTACTAAAACATTTCTTTTTATTTTGCATATTTCTTATTAAATGATGATAAACATAACTGGAGTATTGGGCTGTTGCTAGTAGATGGACAGCTGAAGAGAGTTGAGGCCCAGTTGCTGAAGAGTTGAGGCCCAGTTGATGATTGCTGCACTTATCAGGAAGCCCATACTTGGCCCAAGCATACTTGGCTTGTTTAGTGGAAGCCCAGTTATGAGGATCATGCCACGTTGGCGATCCGGGTGAAACAAACACAAAGTGGTTTCACCCGTTGGATTATTATTTATCTTCTAATTGTGGTCGTTCGTTTCTTTTGTTCGTACAATGTGCTGAGAGCACTATAAAAGGCTTTGTGCTTCTCTTTCTCTCAGTTTAGATTGATCAGATTACTTTTTGTTCACTTTCTCTCTCGTTTCATCTCTCACCTAGGGTTATTCAGATAATCTGTTTAGGTTAGATTGTTAAGGGTGTAATCACAGATCATCTATTGATGATCTGGTGGGTTAGGTATAGAGTTTGTTGAGAGGTTGATCGTGTTTGTTTTCTTGTTCTTGATTGTTTTGTAAAAGTTCTTGATAATCAGTGAATAATACATAAAATTTCACACCTACGTTGTAACATGAATATTTCACATTGAAAAAGCTAACAAGTGTTGGAAAATACTTACATTGTAATCGCTGCACGCCTTTCGTACACGAAGGTCGCATGTATCAGAGTACATGTTCTTGCTGCAAGAAACTGTTACAGAAGAGGAAGTCATCGAAATGAATCGGGCTTGTGTTTGACACAATTCCCTTTAAACAGATTCACAGTCTATTCCCAGGGTACACCGGTTCAAAAACAGTGACGGTGCACTGCCGGACTATCCCACTTGCCTGGAAAACAATCGGAAAGAGCTGCTGCTGTGTTTGTTTTCGTATGTGTGTATGTTGCTGGTTCAGCCTCTGTTCAGAACAGAACCGAACTGTTCTCTTATAATCTTGTGAGTTTTGGCTTACAAAAATATAACTGTTGCTGCAATAATTAAGTTCATCAAATTCGAGATTAATGTCAATTAATCTCGTTTAATTACATACTTAACTGCAGTTTGCAAATGAAACTCGAAACTGAAGGAGGGTTCTGGAAGGTTCCTTTAAGTTACACCCGGGGTTTTTCGAGCTGTATTCGTGTCCAAAGGTCGTGCGAGCGTCGCATTGGTTCAAGAATTTTTCTCGAATCAGAACCCATTTTTGCACCCCCCCCCCCTTGCGCGCGGGTAGGTGCCCAAGTATAATGTAACTAGAAGAATTCAAACTCTTCCATTTGGTTTCACCTTATAAACCCATCTCCTTTTCATCTCCCAATGGGACAAACCAAACTCACATTCACATACAAATTTCCAACAAGTTCATGGGGAGTGATGAGCAGTCATTGTTAGATTTGGCATTCAGATTTAATATAGAGTATGAACGGGACCAACCCATGATATAGAGTTTATGGGCCTTTGGGTCCACATTCCTCATGACCACAACTTTTAAATGTGAGTTATCCTACTCCCAAAATGGTCGGAAGCTCCAAGCTCAATTGTCTTGCTTTTCCCTTTACATACATCCTAATGAGTTTATGAAGTGTGGTGGTAATGGTACACCCCAAAGTTGTTTGCACACCCCTTTATATGCGGTGTATGGCTCTATACGTCGAGCACAGAGGGTTGCATAAACTCTCACGTGTCATTAGTGTTTGTCGGTCAAAGCAATGTCAGGACATGTACGTCGCATATAGGTTTATACGTGACGTATAGGCCTACACGTAACGTATAAGGTGGCCATAATATTCTTATTGTCAAACCCTCCATACACTGCATATGATCATATACACGGCGTATAGGGCAACATTAATTGCAAATCAATATATATAGCCTTTATTAATATGTTTCACTTTTCATATCATGGGAAGTTATAAATTGCTTTTTTCCAATCTAAAAGGTCTATTTTTTTTCTTCATTTGAGATAAAAGGTTTTATTGTATGATAGTCATGTCATTGTCTATATTTAGATATTTTACATCGTATCACAATATCCTATATTTTAAACTCCCATGATGTATGATTACAACATCAAGCAACTTTTTAATCTATATATATATACTAGTTTTTATCCCGGGAGCGTCCAATATCTAATATAAAATAATAAAATATATTATTATTATTATTATTATTTTAAACAAATCTCTGCCATAAAAAAAAAGAATCTTTGCGTCGGGGTATAAATCTAGTGCCATTACAAATGAATTCAGAAGTTTGTAATCGATCATTCTAAAAAGAACTAACATGAAATAAGAAAAAAAAAAGTTAATTATTGAAATATCGAACGCATTAGTCTAAGGGTTATGTGTTGCGTTAAAAAATTCATGGGTATATGATCGGGTATGTAGTTCGGGTATTTGGGTATGTTGTTTCGGGTAATCGGGTCGGGTATCACCTAATCCCAGACCCGACCCAAACCCACAATTTTTTTAAACAAATCCCAAACCCGACACAATACCTGTCGGGTTACAAAAAATAGTCATTTTTTTCTCCGATTTTTATATAGCACTATGGTACTCGTTGGAAAGATAATAAAACGCTCGTTAATTTGGTGTAAATTTTTTTCTTTAAAAAATCTCGTATATAAAAGATATTAACGTTTAAAAGTTATGGGAGGAAACACGAGAGATAAAATAATAAAGGTTTAATATTTATATTTAGTAGATTAGGTATTTAATAGATTAGGTTAAAGATTATAATAGATTAGGTTAAATCATATTTATTTCTTTTTTTTAATTGGTTTAGAGTTGCCACATCACATCCCATGTGGCATCTCTTAAAGGAGAGATTGCATAAGAGTATAACATGTAGGATTAATCCCTTTGCAATATGTAAACCTACTATCCAAACCACGTATAAAACATATTGTACCAACCCAAACTAGATTTATTATTATTTTTACCCTTCCAACTCATTTGAATTTTATATTCACGAAGCAAATTACATAGGGATAACAGGTAGGCGGGCAAAAACTTCACACACTCTTCTTTTTCTTATTCAATATTATTTTTTAAAACACCTAAGTAGGTATGAGCTCGATACCATACCATACTGAACCGATCCAGATATCGATTTTCACTAAAACATGGTACCGATACCGAAAATATACGGTACGATACTAGTACCGGTACGGTGTCGGTATCTTAAGGTAAAATACTGACTCGAACCGCTTCCGAAAATTGCCAAAATTTGATGCCGAAAATGGACCGGTGTCGATATTTTCAATATCGGTAATAGTCCAGTATCAGTATTTTCGGTATTTTATACTGAAATGCTCACTGTACAACTTACTCACACACACCTCTAAACCTATATAACTTGAACTCTTAACCATAGAAATACTTTACCAAACACTTGAGTACCACCAGGCACCACTAACGTACAAACCCTTTGTTTCTTCTTATTCATTCATTCATTCTAATTTCTAAGTTCAAAAAGGATATTCTTCAGCATCATAGACCAAGTTGTATTCGCATTTTGCTATCCCACAAAAAATTTACGCTTGTCTACAATGTCCCAACAACACGATAGTATTTTTTTTTTGAAGTTACAAAATAACACACGGGATAAAAAGTATATATTGAAATTTGAATCCTATTTGGGCGTAACTTGGAGCATCTCCAACCTTGGTCAACATAAACCACTATAAATCCTCACGTCACCATGTCACATGATTTTAAGCCAATCCTAACCAAGCCCTACTTTTTTCCTCCAACCCCAAACCTAGAAAATAAATCAAACATAAAAATTAAACATAAAAAAACCAAAAAATAAAATAAAAACCTAGAAAATAAAAAAAACTACATATTATATTTTTCCACTTTAGAGGTTGGCGGTTTGCGGCGGCCAACGCCTTCTCCTCCGGCGTCTTCTTTTTGTGAGTTCTTTTACCGGGTACTTTTTTACCGGACGATGAACCCCCAACATTTTCTTCTTGCGTTTCGGGTATGCTATTCGGTGCCGTTAAAGGTACAAGTTGTTGTGAAGAAAAATTAGGAACGGGAGAATCGTTATATGGAAAATTTGGAAAAATCTGTTCACTAAGATAACCCGCGTAACCCGCGTAGTCGGGACAAGGTGATGGAAAGGGTGGACGGGTTGGTACGGGACGAACCGGTGGCGTATTCGGGTTCGGGACGTAGTTGTACGGGTTGTTCGGGTCAAAGCCTCTGTTGTATGGGTTCATGTTTTTAAAAATTATATAAAGAAGTGTATAAAATTTGATGAAGAATGGTATAAAATTTGAGAAAATGAGTGGTTGTGGTGAAATGTAGTGGGTGTTTATTTAATAAAATGGGGTGATATATATAAATTAAAAAAAAAATTGACAGTTAATCAACGGTATAAAACATTTTTGAATTTTTTTTTTATAAACGGTCAAAACAAAAGGAGGACCAACCAGAAATCGCCACATCACCATCACCTCCTCCCCCCCCCCCCCACCTTTTCCTACCGCCCACCTCTCCCGCCGCCTCCTTCCCTCCCCAAGGGGGCGGTGTTCCCGCCTCCACATCACACTACCACCCTAGTCTCCCGCCCCACTCCCTCCTGTCTTACAAATCTCCACCTCGTCATCTATTTTTCTTTTTATTTAGTTTATACCCTACTCAAAAAAAAAAAAAAAAAAAAAAAAAAAAAAAAAAAAAAAAAAACTTTTTTTATATAATAACTAAAGTACACATGAGTATCCAACAAACCGGTCCATCCCAATAAACGGACCCAACTAGATCCACCACCTCCAATGGCATAAACCTCCCATTGGAGGTGCTCTTAGTATGAGTAGAATAATCATTTTTCAAAGAGAAGTACAAAATGTAGATATTCAAATTCAATTCGTGTATAATTTATTGTCGGTATGTTTTCCCATGCTATTATCAAATGAAACTCAATTACGCAAGTTATAATAATAGATGTGTAAGCAAACATATAATGTCCCTATATACGTGAATTTATATCGATCATCTATAAAGTTATAACACAAAGTATATTTATATAGAACTAATTTGCAACTTTTTTTGTGCATATTGTTGTTATCAGTTGTGTTTATTTGATTGTATGTGCTTTGTGTTATACCAATGCTTACTAAGCATATTTTTTGTTTATCTTTAATTTTTAATTTTTGACTTTTAACCTTAATACTTTTACATTCTTTACAAGTTAATCCCAATACATTTTCACTTTCAACTTTGATTCATCTTTTACGAATTTTTTGTTTTACATTTTGTTTTAAACGAGTTGACGCTAACCCGCGCGTTGCTGCGGGATGTTGAGTATAAATGTTTTTAGTATCACTATTTGAGACGTGAAACAAAATTCTTTTTGTTTTGCTTTAACCCAGCCTATAACACCACGTTAAAACTTTTTATTTCATAACTTTGCCGTCATGAATTGGTCATTATTAGTTAGTGCACTTGGCATAGTTAAAATTTGTATATTTTAGGTCATACTATATATAGATCATAATCATCCCAATATTGTTTTTGTTTTTAGTGTCCGAATACTAAAGAAAAGCTTAAGCATGCTTTTTATAAATAAATGGACGAAATTTACATTAAATTACATGTGTTACTAAAATCTGTTGTATTAGGTTGAGTTAACTTTATTCAATTTACAAATGATTAACATGTTTAATACGATTTACATATTACGAATATGACTTATAACTTTATTTTGCGAATAAATTAACATATCACTCCATGTCTTGCTAAATTTCTATATTTGCTTAGTTAACATGTTTTAATAGCAATAGTTAACATGTTTTAATAGCAAGAAGGAGGCTCCTGTGAATTTCCTCTCGGACCCCGCAGAAGGTAGATCCATCATACGTTCGGCAAACCTGTTTGTCTTTGGATGGGCCGGGGGAAACACGCTTGTGTCGACCTAACAGGTGTATCTCCCCTAGTTGGCTTGAGGGATAGTGGTTTTGTAGCAGGGTAAGCGAGGCGGAAAACAGAGGCAAAGAAAGTTGAGAAGCATGCTAAAGCTTATGAGGAAAACCAATATGTTTTTGTACCCCTAGCATTTGATACCTTTGGCTCTTTGGCACCGGAAGCCATCCATTTCCTGACCAGAGTCCAACGGGTTATTAATGGTAGTGTCTCGACTCCGGTGGGGCATGGGTTCATTTTTAGTATTTTAGGGTTTGCCGTCCAAAAAGGGATGGCGACGCAGCTTGTTGCCCGCCTGCCCGCTATCTTGATGTAATTTTTCACGATTATGTGCTAATAAATGAAATATTAAAAGTTATTTTTTTTTGTTATTTATCATCATTAATTTATAAGTTTACACCCTTTTACACTTTCATGGTTAAAAGAAACATTATTGGTTTTGTAAGGTGTTTATGAAATTTTAATCTTTATGGTATCTATTAAACATTTAAACATATAGGTTTAGTTATCACGAAAAAAAAAAGAAAGATAAACCAAGCCTCATTCCAAAAGGTAAAAAGTAAAAACTCATTCACATTCCAACATATCCCATTTCCTATCTCTGTCTCTCTCTACTATAACCACCCGCATATCACCACCACCATAACACAACCCTTCGGCACCACCTACCTAACCGTCACCACCACAAAGTAACCACCGGCCTCACTCTCCTCTCCAAGTTCGTCACAGATCTGATAGAGGCACAGATCTGGTTAACATCCATCTCCTTCGCGTCATTTTTGAAGATTTTCTTGGTCATCCTCGCGGATCTCGTTCATATCATACGATTTTCATTTTCTTTTTTTGTTTTGCTTGATTCCAGCCATAAGTAATTGGATTACGTGATGGCTTGCTCAATTGAAGGGTAGAAAGCCGACGCATTAGTCGGGGACCAGATTTAAGTAACCGCAGAAACCGACGTATAGAGTGTGTGAGAAAGGAATTGTTATAGAAACTTGTACATGCATACAAATTTGTAGATCTGCTACAATAATATTTTGTTAGGCAATGGCAAGTTTCCTTTTAATTTATTTGATGTTTCTTGTTGACGAATACGGTTACTGCTAAATATATCGTAGGGGGATACAACAGTTTTTCGAAGGGGATTTAACTGCTGCATGTCGGTCATTCGTGACGGTTAATGGTTAAGTGTGGTTATACGGTGATCTGTGTGTAGCCGTTATTTGTTAAGTGGCGGTGATTAACGGTTGCGGAAAAGAAACCGGTATGTCTTGATGTTTGGACGGAAATAGGTAGTGGAACCGTGGCGGTTACGATAACGGAAATGATAACCGACGTTAAGTTGGTATTTGTATTATATATAAATTGGGGATGTTTGGTTGATTAAGTGCTGAATCATTAAGATGGTCTGAATGGTTAAGAGGCTCTGAATGGTTAAGAGCTGGATCATTCAGCATCCCTTATTAGCTTAATGGTTCAACACTTAATCATTCCATTCAGATGTTGAAACAAACAGTCTGAATGCTGAATGATTCAGACCTAAATGGTTAAGAGGCTGATTAAGAGGCTATCAAACAGTCCCTGAGTTAACATGCCGCAACATGTATGTATGGTTCAACATTTTTACCCACGGCTCCGTCGCAAAACGCGGGTCCTATATCGACTTACTTATTGCTGTCTATGTTTTACATTCAACATTTTTGGTTCATCGTTTTTACAACTATTTTTCTTTTCATTAGTTTTTTTTCCTTTTTATACGAGTTTTTCCGTTGTTGGTGGTCGCTTGTTGTGGTACGACATTAATACTAGTTGACACGCTTTTACGCCCCTGTTGCAACGCAAAGAGCTTAATACTAGTTTTTGCTTTTATGTGACTTTCTTTAACTGTGTGGCAGAGATCATCACACCGCCCGACTTGGGCAGCCCTGACCCTCCACGAGCTCAGACTATCATGCACAGCAAAGGACGTTGATGCCATGGGGGCTGTTAGCGGCTTCCGTCCGGAAACCGTACCGCCTCCATACCAGTAAACTCGCT
The DNA here is from genome assembly GCA_028751855.1 of Ambrosia trifida. Classification (NCBI taxonomy): domain Eukaryota; kingdom Viridiplantae; phylum Streptophyta; class Magnoliopsida; order Asterales; family Asteraceae; genus Ambrosia; species Ambrosia trifida. The sequence continues at coordinate 21,963,112 of CM054130.1, forward strand.
GGAGTAACGGCCGGATTAAAACCGAGTCAGCTCAGATTCAAACTTGCGCATCTAATGGCTTACAAGTTTTCCTCTTCATTGCCTAATGTCCCTCAAATGTTTTTATAGATTCCATTTAATATTTGTAATTAAACTTCAAATCAAATTAAATGAACTCTCTTACGGTTTAACTTCAATGCACATTGAGGTGTGAAGAGAAAATTATTCTCCTCTCTTATTCCTCCATATAAATATAACGACCACCTTCCAATACGTTTTTTTTTTTTTTTGGTCACATGCCCCTTTCGTACATGATTATATAAGACAAATAATAAAATTTCAATTTAAAGGTTGTTTGAATGAGCGTTTTGAAACGAATTTTGTGTTGCTACAAAATCAACAGTAATAATACGTGTTATATTGGCGAAGCTTGGTTATTGAATCGGAGGGGGCCGGACTCAATTTTTTTCTATCGATAGTGGCAAATCGGCGGAGGTCGGACTCAACCTGGACTCAATTTACCTATGAAAATTGCAAATTTCCACTATTGCGCCAAAAAACAGGGGGGCCAGGGCCACCCCTGGCCCTTTAAATCCTTCGTCCTTGGTTATAAGAAGTGTTTTATATTTTAATCAACAGTAATAATAAGTGTTTTAAGTATTATAATATTAGCACACTATGATATATTATGATTAGTGAGTAGTGATTTATCGGTTCTGGTCTCTAATGGACCAAACGGACCTACGGAAGACCAGGCCTAGAGCCCAATCCAAGATGTACATGTTTAAGTTTCACATTTTTTTATTTTACTTTAGAACTGCTTTTAATTATAACCTACTCTTAATAACCACTTAGAGTAAATTGCCAAAATGGTCCTTCAGGTTTGGCCCAGATTGCTTGTTTGGGCAGTTATCTTTTTTTTCTGCCAAAAGCACCCCTCAAAGTTCGAAAATTGCCATTTTGGCCCATATTTAACAGACTTTCTGACGAAGAAAAAAAACTCAGTTAAGTGGGAGGGGCATTTTCGTCCTTTCGTGTTATAACGTTAAAAAACCCCTTTTGTTTCACTTATCAGTCATTTTAACCCTAGCTATTCACCTCTTACCTCGTCTTCCATTTTACCTCGTCTTCCACCATCGTATTCCACGTTCTTCGTCTTCGTCTTGCTCAATAATGTGGAGGTTTCGAGACAAGGGTGCTGATTTCAATCCTCTGCTTGAATACCGTAAGTTATTGTTGCTTACTGCTGGTTTGTCATGATCACCTCTGCTGAACATGATGAATAATATTTTTCTTTTTTTTCAGGTGAAAATCATTAGTTTTTTTTCAGTGGAATTGCATTATGGTGGTGAGCTGACTAATTTTCCAGACAGCACATATGTGGGAGGTAAAATCGCATATATTGATTATGTTGATCGTAATCTTTCTACAATGCTGAATGATATGGTATTAGAACTTGGTTATTCAGAAGAGGATATTTCCATTTTTAGGTATTATTTTAAAGTTCCAGGTGAGGATTTAGACTTTGGGTTAAGAACATTGAACGATGAAAATGATTATAACAGAATGTTCAAAGCTTCTGTAAAACATAGGCTGATAGAAATTTATGTTCAACCAATTCTAACCTCTTCCAATTCAAGTAATCAAACACAACCTGATCCTAGTGATTTAGGTGTCATAACCCAGGCAACACAGCCTGATCCTACTGAAACATGTGTCATAAACGAGGCAAACTTTTATCAGGGTCTTGATGATGGTATGGATGAGGGTGGTGAGGGTGGTGAGGGTGATGAGGGTGGTGAGGGTGATGAGGGTGGTGAGGGCAGTGATAGTAGTGGTTCTTATTTACTTAAAGAATGTGGTAGAAGACTTGTGGCCATTAGGAAGAACAAGGGGAAACAGGGTACTCATGTAAACCCTGATCCAGATGATGGTGATTATTTTCCTGGTGATGAGGGTAGTGATGAGGGTAGTGATGAGGGTAATAATGAGTGTCATGATGGGGAGGATAGAGACTTCATAGTTGATGAGGACAATGCAGATGATGATATTCAGGTTAACATGGATGAAGACACACGTATGATAGTAGGAGCTCCACATTTGCAGAATACCATCGTCTAGGTATGATTTGGGAATTAGGGTTTGTAGGATTTGGGAATTAGGGTATGTAGGATTTGGGAATCAGGTTTGAATTGAGAGGGTAGTGATGAAGAAGGTCTGCAGATGAAGAAGATGGGTTTTAAAAGGGGTTTTTAAACGTTATAACACGAAAGGACGAAAATACCCCTCCCACTTAACTGAGTTTTTTTTCTTCGTCAGAAAGTCTGTTAAATATGGGCCAAAATGGCAATTTTCGAACTTTGAGGGGTGCTTTTGGCAGAAAAAAAAGATAACTGCCCAAACAAGCAATCTGGGCCAAACCTGAGGGGCCATTTTGGCAATTTACTCAACCACTTATACGTAACCTTGCAAAATTTGAACCTTAATCTTTAGAATAAAAGGGAGATACCTTACCACTACGATATCCCTTAGGGACGTGTGTATTATGACTTTGTTAGGGCATATGTGTCAGAGTTTTGAACTTCAAGGATTGAAACGAGGAAAAGATGGCAAATTTGAAAGACAAATTCAAGTCGTTTGGAGCTCTATTTTTAAAAGTTACAGTTTGATTCTAATTAGATTTTTCACGTTTAGCTTTTAGTACTTTCAAACTCAAACTCAAGCTTGGCTTGGATATTATTTATTAGTTGTTTAATTATTAAATATATAATTACTTAAATATGTACTTATGCTAATAATTTTTCATGACACATTAAATAATATACATCATTTACATATTTTTATTGTAATTTTATATACTCTTGTATCGTACCTCTATGCATTTTATTTATATCCATGATCATCATTAATGTTTTGTGCTCTCGAATTGATGTTTGTTAGTGACTCTTATATTGTCCTCGTATCCAAAATCTGGCCGTGTAGAAAACATGCTTTGTAGCAACACGCGGGTTATAATACTAGTTATTTTATATGCAATAATAATTATACACAACCACATAAATATTAAATATAAATAAATAAAAGCTACATAGGACAGTATACATACGTCTCGACTCAAGCTTTTAGTTTCTTGAATTGCGTTAAAAAGGAGTAAAAGATATTGGATCTGATCCATGATCCTAACTCTCTTAGGCCACTTGGTGTGGAGTCAGCAAAATGCATCGGGGACATGACGTGGAGGTCGGTGGATTGGGGAACACAACCCCCCCCCCCCCCCTCCCGACTAAAATTCGGTGACTTTGGTGGAAAACCACCGTTTGTGCCGAGCTCTCCTATTGGTCCAAATATATTTATTTTTTTTAAATCAAAGGAAGGGGAATTTGGAGGAAACCATCTCCACACCATATAGCCTTAGTGCTTATCTCTATGCAACATATTAAAGATTTTGTGTGATGAAATTAAGAATACCATATTTATACCGACCATCATATATAAGTGAAAACAAAGTGTTGTGACATGTGAGCATCTAGTATTATATATCACACAAGTGAAGTGACAATATCCTATAAGAAACAAATTTACGTACAAATTATTAACAAAACAATTTCAATAACATCACAAATTTCACCATAAAATCAAACCAATTTCCTCTCATCTTTCTTTAGCTACGTACGTACATTTATGTCACAAACCTTTAAGGATCCTGCTTCTCAACCTTGGTCATCATCTGAAGCCCAAGTTGGTCTAAAGAAAGTGTTTCTGGTGGTTGGAAATGATCCCAGTTTTTGTCCGGATTCGTAGTGACGGATCCATCGTATCCTATGTGTGTTACATGTTTCACGTTCGTCGGTAATCCTATTTCCAGCTCCATCTCGCTCTCGATGTCTTCGAAGTCTTTGTATGCTGGGAAAGAAAAATGACACTAAGATACATAGACTTTGTTTTGGTCGCCAAAATGTCACTAAAATGGGCTTAGTTTTCAGTCGTAAAATATTAGTTTTTGGCGACCAAAAAGTCGCCAAAAAGACTTTGTTGTTTACAGAAGGAAATCTTCTTTTTATTTTTTAGTTTTTATATATATTTTTAATGGGTTTTGCAACCGAATTTACAATCATAGATTTGGTTTATTTAATTATCTATTTTCCAACATTTTACGACGAAAATGAAAATTCATAAATTCAGCGAATTTGTGACTATTTAGATACCACCGCGCTCTAGTTTTGCGACCAATTTGAACCCAATAGCTAAATTTATGACCGTTTTCTTTTCTCAACCAAGTTTTGTAGCGGTACAATATAACATTAATTCACATCAGACCCAAGTTGGCTCGACAGACAATTGACACTCCCAAACAAGATACCATATAAAAAATATCATATATAACAAACAAACCATGAAACTTTTTAACTTACCAAAAATTCGAGTAACACTTTTGAACGTGCTTTTAATCAACCTATCCACCACCTTAGAGATATCAGCCCTACTTGGAGCCACAACCCAAGGCTTCTTTACTTTCACCATTGACGACAACGACGACGACGAGCTTTCACCCTCCATTGTTGAAGGTTTTGATTGATCACCCTTTGTACCCTTAACTTCAACTCCTCTATCCCAACACACCATATAAAAAGGAAGCCTAAGAAGCCTTGATATCCTCTCTTTCATGATCAATAATATTTGAATCTTTCACACCAATCCAAACTCAATTACCTAAACACCTTAGATAATAGATATCTACAATGTCTACAATGGCTAGAAACTATAAGACTAGATATGTTGAAAACAAGTTTGCTCTATGCAAACATAAGTTCTTTGTAATTGGTCTTGTTCACTTAAAAAACAAGTTTCCATGATTTTGGCTATTGGCAGAGTTGGGATTGTGAGAATGGGATGGATGATGGAGTGAGGGTTGTAAGCTGTGGAGTGAGAGTTGTACTTTGGTCTGGATTTGGGTATTGTTGTGGTGGGGAGAGGGGATTGGTTGGCACTTGTAAGTAGGTTAAAATGTACAATTCAACTAACTGAAGTAGTGATTGATGGGCTAATTGTGGAAGGGTTTTGTGAGGAAGCTAACTGAATGATTTGTCATTATGCTCTAAGTGTGTGAATGATTTTTATAGTTAGGTTCATGTGTCACATCTACATATCTTTGGTTTAATTGTTTTGAAAAAATAAATTAATTATTTGTATGTATTTATACGACACTTGAGTATATGAATTGAATTTTTTTTTACGTGAAACACGTGAAAAATATCTTGGCATAACATTAAAATGACATTAAATATATAAAAGTTGCTAGTGCTGAACAAAATGTTTGTGTCTTGAATCTTGCTTGAAATCGGTTCATTTATGAACTAAACCTAGCTGAGTCGGGTTAAGTGTATATGAGCCGAGCTTGAACCAAGGTAAGTTTGCTCATTGACTCACTAGTGAGATGGTTTGTTTGACTTTTTTAAATTAAAGCACAATTTTATAAATGCATAAATTAATCCAATACGAATATTTCTAACACAAAATTAGCCAAACATTAAATACAAAATGTCATGAATTTCTTATTTTTTACGGTGATTTACGAAGTAAAACCAAAACTCGAAAGATTTGACTGAGTTGGTTATCAAAAATACTAATTTTTCCTTATGCAATGCTAAGGTCTTGCCTAACACTTAATATTTTATTTAGTAACTTTATTGAGTTATAATTAATACTTTACTTATAATTATGTCAAAGATATATATTTGTTTTTTTTTTTTTTTGTTAAAAATTTGAAATAAACAGGTTTTTAACAACTGACACATTTAACTTCTGCCCTGAGCCCTAGACTAGCTCAATAAACAACTCTAATCAACACGACTCATTTTTTACCTTATTTTATTTTTATATGAAACTTTTTTTTTTTCAAATATCCACTTTTCGATTATATGTTTTCTACGTATCAACTTAATTTTCATGGTCAAACATGCATATAAATCAGGACTTTATAACTTGTATCTTGTACACATAAACACTATTATACAACATACAACTTAACTTAAAAAAATAGCCATTCCCGTAAATTTCTCTTACTTTAAACCACTAATATTAATATATGAAGAAATCAATGGATTTTGACAGATATTGGCGTAGAGTAAAAACAATGCAGTTTGACCATGAAAATATATTAATTAAACAGAATGTAACATTAAATAGTGCAGTAGCTCACTTTTAATATTTGTTTACTCTTAAAATGTCGTCGTCATCATTATCATACTCGGTTAATCCCATCAATAGCATAGCAAACGTAGGTTCTGAGAAGGGTAAAATGTAGATAGCTTTACCTCTACCCCTTGGGAATAGAGTAACTTCTTCCAATGAGGCCCCCGGCTGACCGGCTCGATAGTGGTTTTGCATCAAGCCTTGGACATAAGGCACGTAATACTTAGCAATCGGGACAAGCCCGATTGGTGCATGTATTCCCTTGTCTTTTGGCTATCAACGCCACCACATGATGCATGATTAATCGTCCGCCATTTTAACGTTATTTTCACGAAACCAGTAAAACAACGTTAAAATTAGTGCAATTTTACTTTTGCCTTTCCGAGGGCCCACATATATATACATTATATGTACACACTGCAAATGTGACTTTTACTCTTAAAATGTAAGGAAAACAAATAAGGGAACCTTGATTAAAATTAAGTTGTTACATACGGGTACCTTAACTTGTAGGATGTGTATGGGTTGGTTCGAGTCGGTTTTACCTTTCAACCAAAACATAACGGATGAAGTAGGTGATGAGGAACTCTCAACCAATTGGTTTCGGTTAAGTTAAAGTTGGTCATAGTTTTTGGGTATGAAGGGATTGTTTTGAAGTTCAACACAACAATCATTTGTTTGTTTGTGCCAATTTTTGTTAATTTTACATATTGGGCCAAAATAATTAAGGTTTAAGTTGGATTTTGAAAAATATAACGCACAATGTTAGGGTTTCTTGCAATTACCATACCAAACTCTATAAGGGGCCTTATCCAAATTTAGCGTCCCTTAAGGCCCTCTACACCGCCCCTTGGGGCCTTAAAATCCCAAAATAAGTCTCAGACGTTAAAAAATTAACGCAATTTTTGGAATCTTTTCTTGAAATTTGTGCCGCCAATGAAAGGAGGAGAGTGGGGCGCTAACTTTGCTCCCACTACATATGGCCTAAGAGTATTTATGTTCTTGATATTGTTTGGATACAAAACCATGCCTGAGATTTCGGATGCTCTGTGCGACAAGTAAAAATGGACCCTTTAATTATTTTAAATGTTTTAAAATTAAAATGGCCTAAAGGGTATTGGGCATTTGGATTAAATGATTAGTTGATTAATGGTAGATAGTTATTGTGTTATTAGGCCCCTTTAGGACAAAAAAAAAAAAAAAAAAAAAAAAAAATCTAAGTTTATAGTTTTTTTTTTATACATGCTAATCCGCTAAGCTACCTAAACAAAAAAAAAATAAATAAATAATAAAATTGGGCCCCTCTAGAACATGGGCCCTATGCGGTCGCCCACCCTTCACGCCCTTAAAGCCGCCCCTACTTTGAAAATCCTCAGTTTCCAACATTGTGAGTTGCTGCAAAGCTTGACCCTAGAACTAGTTACTTGATATTTTCTATTATGATGATGGCTTGTTATCCCCCCCCCCCCCCCCCCCCCCCCTTATGTACTTATAGCAAGACAAATAAGAATTAAGATATGTTTATATCATACTCAAGATTTTAAATGAATAACAGCATTTCGAGAACCTTGGGTCTGTGTTTCGCGGTGCTAGGCTCTCAAAAAGCTGATGCATACAACGAAAAGCCTAGTCGATGGTTTACAACGCCAGTCACTTGTTAAGCTTTGGCCTTTTTCACTATTTTTTGATAAAGAAATAGTTTCATATAGGGGTCCTTGCATGTTTCTGGTCTGCATAAAAACAAGTCACATGAAACTGAGGTTATCTTTGTCCCCTCTGTCAGTTACCAAACAAACTACAAATTGATAATCATGTCTTATGTCACATGTCAACCACTGCTCATATCAACATTTGTAGCCTATACGTGTTTAATCTGAGCGGTGGATCTATTGACGTCCTGCAAGTATGATGTAGTTTTCGCATTTGTAGGAGAATGAACAAGCTCAAAATGAAAATGTAGGGTCCTGTTATAGCTTAATAGCGTTTTTTTTTTGTGGATCCCATCTAGACAGTCTGAGAAGATAAGAAGATTCCGAATATGAGAGGAATCGAAAGCAGGGTCCAGTGCAACATGGGATTGATTTGATTAGCTAGAAATAAGCTTTTGTGCCATGCATAATTGCATACCTAACAAAACTGATTGGTTTATTTTACGGTTCAAGTTTGTTGCCAAAGAAGCGTAAACTGTAAACATGATGACCGAATAATAGTTACCTATGTTGGATAAATAGTTTCTAATAAGTGTAATGTGGAACTAACAAGTGTGCTCCTCAAGTACTTATATTATCAACTTATCAAAACATTAATGTGAAATCAAAAAGCTTATTTCTAGTTATTTGACATATATGATTATCTTATGCCTTGATCTTGATATATATAGTTATTTGCCAAGGTCATTTGCTTCATCTAGAGACCTAGTAAGATGTAATACAGCATTGTGATAGGCAAAGATATTATCATTCCGAATATCACCCTGTAGAGAAACAAAACGATATTAGTAACTTAAGGTCGTAGTTTTGACATATTTACGTAGTAAATGGTTGATCCAATTAAAATATGTCGAAAGCATCTCAAACTCTCAAAGTGTAATAGTTAATGCAATACAAAAAGGGGTAGTGGCGCAGCTTGTGGCCCGTTTACCTGCGTGTCACTTGTAATTGGCTTTTTTATTTAAATTTTGGTTACTAGAACACTTGGACTATTATTGAAATAGTATAATCTTTGTAATAATTTTTACATGCTAATTGTTTATAAAAAAAAATTTAGAAATTTCAGTAAAAAAGAGTTACTGGCCAATGCAAACTGATCCGACCCGTTTGACAGTCACCAAAAAATGAACTGTAACCCAACCCGAGTGTTTTGTCAAGAGATAGTAAAAATGTCAGCAACTTACGCAGTGCTAAGAACATCAGGATGCAGGTTGTACTCCCGAGCAAACACAAAAGGCACGATCCCTTGTGGTAAGGATGCTTGTACAATAGAAACTTGCAGGATTGTGCCTCTTAGACCTACAGCTATAGAAGCAACCGCCATCACAGCAGGTCCCGCTACAAACCTTGCTACCATCCCATATGCTGCTAATCTATTCCCACATGCTATAAGCTTTGGTTGTGAAGCCATGAACAAACCTTGAGCAATATAGATAGTAGTTTTTATGTTAAAGAAGTTTCGAAAACAATGCTAGTATTCGTTTAGGCGGGTGGGCTGGGTAATGGGTCAAAAGGGTTTGAGTTGCTAACCTGCAACCACTTTATGTCCATTTTTTATGATTTTAGCAATTTGTTCATTTTGGTTACAAAAAACAATATAACTTGAAGAGTATATATAAATCTTTGAATAAAACAATCTAGGAAGTTGTATATATTAAAAACAGACATTGGCCACTTTCGACTCATTTGACCCGTTCCCCATATAGTTGCATACTTGCATAAACTGTATGAGATAAAACACAACCCAGATTGACCCGTTTTTTGTAATCGCCACCTCTAACTTTTGTTTATACCTAGACTAAACATAGCCATTCCTAAGCCTGCATCTGAGAGAATGGTAACGGAATTTTCAAGAATCTGCGGTTTCTTGATTCCCCATCTACATATATCATTAAAAAAAAAAAAAACAGAAAAAAAAAAGTTATAAAGTTTTCATCTTGATCCTCATTAACACAAGCCCATATGAATCAAGTGCTAATTACCTGCAAGAAATCAAAGCCCAGCTCAAACCAAATATGCTTGCGTATGTATTCGGGTTTTTCACTAGCTTAAAACACACCATTTTCAATATTTTCTTTAACATTTCTGGTGACGCTGGAGATTGAATGACATTCGGATCTTCAATACTCTCTACTTTCTCGTTCTCCCTGCTGCATACTTCTACCGACTGTTCACATACTCCTGTTCAATTCACAGGTCAAAACGCGTCCAGTTTTAATGCATACAACCTCCTGAATTGTATTACTCAAAGATTTAGATCATTATCGTAATATATTTGTAGGGGAGGGTTATCTTGAGAACGCTAAATATCGCGAGAACCGTGAGAACAAATGAGAAAACCAATCAAAATGAATTTTTTTTCAATACAAACATTAAAATACAACATTAAAAAATGAATTTTCTTTCCAAATAATTCATCTTTTCTTGTAAAAACACTCTAAAATTAACGTTTTACACATGTGTAAATGAAACAGTTTACACATGCATAAACAACAAATTTACACATGTGTAAAAACAATTTATTTTCGTATACGTTCAAATTTTTACGCATAAATTGTGTTTTTGAGATTGTATTTTAATAATAAAGATAAATGTAAAAAGAAAAATTCAATTTGGATGGTTTTAGATAGCGTTCTCGCGATTCGTACGAAGTATAAGTGTTCTCAAATTAACCTTCCCCTATACTTATAATCTTTTTTTACTAAAAGTGGACAAAAGAAGTGTTCGCGGGTCAATATGACCCAACCCGTTTCTACCCTTTTTTGTTATTGATCTTACCTGGAGATGTGCAGCACCTGCACCTCCAAATGAACAGATGCAACTCTCTTTTCTCATCTACCGCACTTGAAACTGCAGGCGCTACCCTATTAAGACTTTGCAGCATATGCGGATTAGAAGGCGTTGAAAGAATCACATCAACAATATCATCTTCATTACAACTACTTCTCTCAACTCTTTCTTGAAGTTCCCTACCATTATTAACACTACTATTACTGCTATCCTTTTCGTATGTCACCATTACCATATTCTTCGCTTCCCTATACTCAAACAAGAACAAAAGCAACGTGTACCAAATTATACACTGCAACACAACCGCTTGTACCATGATCACTTCTTTATCATCACCATACATGGATTTCAAAAGTGGGATTCCCATAACAAGTGTGTTTGGGAGTGTAGAAAGCGAAAACATAGTTATAGCCCAGTCCAAGTTTCCATTTTTTGACAAGTTTGTCCATAGAAACAAGACGATTAATGTCAATATCTTTGACACAGTATCGGCTGCTATGAATTTGAGGTTCATTTTGTAAGGATTGATCCTTGAAATGAACTCAAATGACAAAAGAGGGACGGCGAAAATGGCTACAAATCTGTTGATACCTGCACACTGCTGTGGTGAGAAAATGTTCCATTTTACTGAGGCGTAAGCCAAGAACATGGTAACGTAAAGAGGCACAACCGCCGTAAGCACACTATACAAGTCTTCAAAGTTGATCATTTCTGTTGGGTAGTTAAATATTTGGAGGGAAATGAGATGAGTTAGTTATGGCAGAATAATCATGGACTTTGAAGTCTTATATGACATTATGAGTTATGACCTTAGTAATACATTACTAAGTTGTATGGCGCATGTAGCGACGACAAACTTAATACATTGTCATTAGCACACATTACAAGTCGACGAAGCTAATGTCGCATTCATATACAAGTTGAGGGTCCTCTTTAAAATGTATGATGATACAAGTAACCACAACACATGGGTGGCAAGTGTCAACCTCAACTGTTGCTAGAGTTTCTTTCCAAGCACGCGAGTCCACCATCACACGAGAGCCAACCAACCGACTCGGCCCTCCATCATAGGACATAAAGTAACATGATTTTGAAGGTGTAGGGTAGGATGAAAGAATTGAAATAAAGAGAGGGAAGAAGACAAAGTTTGAAATTAATGAAGGGTTGATTGAATGTTCAAAGATTGTAAACTTGGCAATAAATGGCACATATATTGCAAGGTTGGTGCTTGGCATATCCATGTGGGTGTGACACTAGTTGCTCTTTGTCAACATATGGCCCCATTAGGTCTTGTATTTTTTTGTCATTAAACATGTAGGCATGTACCATAAGAATTACATTTAATATATTTATTTTTTTTTGGTCTTATTTTTATTTAAGTGAAAACAATAATGTGATTGAGTTAACATGATTGAGCCTTTATGTTATAATGATGTAAAATCACAATTTTTTATATGATAGTGTCAAGAAAATTATATATCTATAACAAGTATATAAGATTGATATTAAACTTATTTATTAGTCATTTTCATAGTGCTAACTATTAGATTCGCGTATATATAAATCTCGCAAATAAAAGTGGGTGCACAAACTCGTGGTTGCGTAAGTTGTTACTAATTTCGTGAAATTATTCTAGCATTAGTATAGAGGTATTACAAGCTCATAAAAATATTTATTGTTGTGTTTTAAAGACAAACTTGATGATAACTTGGAGGCATGTAAATATATGGCTTTTAACAAGTTCATACAACCTATACCAAGTTCAAATTGTAGTAAAAATAAAACACAACATGGCCTTAATGTGTTTTTATAGCTGATAAAAGCTGATTTATAGAACAAATAATATCTTAAACAAACTTAATGTCCAGAAATACCATTTGACAGTTTTTATAATGCTTTTGTCTGTTGGTAATTTTTCTTTTTCTTTTATTATCTATTTTCTGCAATGGGTATATTATTACTATCTGAAACATGTAGCACAATAGCGTTTGTAGTCCAACGGTTAGGATAATTGCCTTCCAAGCAATAGACCCGGGTTCGACTCCCGGCAAACGCAAGTTTTTGGTAATAGTTTTTGGTCACCTGAAATTCATTGGCAATTGCATTTGAATTCTGGAAGGTGAATTGGTGAACATAATGCTATTTGTCCTTTTTTTAACAACTAGCTAGTACCTCAATATGATTAAAGACATATACTATTTTAATACAATATAAACCCATTTTTTTACGCCTTTTTGTCAATGGAACATATTTATTATTCTAAAAAAAAAAAAAACTATTTTAATACAATATAAACCCACCTTCACTTTTGGCGATTTTTGCCTCGTTCCTTGTAACCCATTTGCACGATATAGATGGTTTGAATTGTCAAATTTATAAGGCTATGGGGTGTGGTAACCCTTCCTCCTTCCCTCTCCCTTGTTCATATCAGTGCCATGTCATCCCCCCTCTTCTCCTCCCCCTTCTAACCCCTTCCCTTTCCATTATTTAATTGCAAAAAAAAAATAATAATAATAATAAAATAAAATAAAAGGAAAGAAAACGAGCAGTGAAGACCCACATCCTACACACATCTTCCTCAACCCCCCCCCCCCCCCCCCCCTCTCTCTCTCTCTCTCACCCATCTTCTTCATCACTATTCACCCCTTCATCTTCTTCAACTTACCACCACCGTCCGCCTCAACATCCACCTCCACCAACCCCACCAGTCCACCACCGTCTGCCTCCACCTGCACCAACCCCACCACCGTTCGCCTCCACCGGCACCAACACCACCATCGTCCGCCTCCACCTGCACCAACCCCACCACCGTCCCTCACCTCCCTTCCCCTTTCCTTTTTATAATATTTTTTAAAGAGAAAAAAGACAAAAAAATATATATAATATTAATATTATATTGAAACAAGTGATCGGGGAGATCGGTGGAAATCCACCTTTTGCACCGAAGGGAACTCGGGGGGCCGGTGTTCCCCAACGGAGAGGCCGTCTACATCAGCTCCCCGAATGCTCTCACCGATCCATACCCCATAGTCTAAGTAAATAAGTAGACATGGTTGCCTCTACCGCCCTCTAGTTATTATACTCACATTAAAGGTAAAACATAGCTCTATAGTTCAAGTGAACTAGAGAATAAGATATATTAATCTATAGCATTGTGGTTGCTAATTGGGGATAGGTCTTGAACCATCATCGACTCGGTATAGGGGCGTGTGTTACAACCAGTTGTGCTAACAACTAGCTTGTTTAAGATGTTCACATCTTTATATTTTAAAAATGTTTTCTTTTACTTATTCGTTTACATGTTTATTTGCTTGTATATTCACTGAAATGATCCTTTGAAGTCAGAAGCACCAATACCAACAATGGTTTTATGGAACGTTCTGGGTTCACGTTAAACATCATTGACACACGAGGCATTGTAGAACGAGGATATGTAAATGACCAAGCCATTGTCTGATTCAAAAAGGTAAAGACGGCCAAATTGTTGTGTTAAGTAGAAGGTTCATAATAAAATGGGTAATTGTTTGGTACCGATTGATCGGTCTAATGGATTAATTAGTAACACTTTTTGTCTAACAGTTTTGACCTTTTTTCGTCTTAAAGAATAGTGACAATTGTACAAAAACGAGAATAATAAAACGATTAGTCGCTTTACATATTTCGACTTTCATTAGATGTGGTACTTTTAACCCAATAAGTCATTTAGGTTGTGTTTTATATCTAGTGGGTCAAACGGAATGAATAAGAAAAGCTAGCAACAACTTTGAGATTAGCCTGAAGTCTTCTTTAAATGCATAAAACCTCAAAATTCAATTATTATTGTAATTGTAATAGCTGGGTGGGTTCAATAGGGAACCTAAAAAAAGTAGAAAACTGGGGAAACATGTATTTAACATGTTAATTATATCATAAAAAATCAATTTAACATGTAAAAAATCATTTTTATCAAAAAGTTTAATTGAAGATTTTGTTTATAAATGTATGTAGAAGCTTTTTTGACAAAAAAAAAATCAAAAAATAAAATAATTAAAAAAATGCTTAAAATTAGTTAAAAAAGGTTTAATTTTTTTTTTTACAAAAATAAATTTTTTTATTGGAATAGCTTCTACACATCTTTATATGCAAAAGCTCTGAATATATTTTTGAAAAAAAAATATTTTTTTTGCATGTAAGATTGAATTTTTAAAATATATTTAACATGTTAAATGCATGGTTCCCCACTTTCCCACTTTTTTAAGGTTCCCCATTGAACCTTACGCTATATAGCTTTAGAGAATAATTAGAAAAACTGAGAATAAGAAAAAATAATAACCACCCCATAAAAATCTAGTGGGCCTATTGGGTCAATATTCTATTCTTCAGTTTGTCTTCAGTCCATTTGTTTAGTCACGAGCCCATTATAAGTAGCCCACATATAGCACTAATAGTCTATGCATAGCAACCCATATATAGCAACAATTGTCCAATAAACCTCGCAATTCACACAAACAAGTTATTATCATCATCATACTCAGTTAATCTCACCTATAGCAAAACTAAAGTAAGGTCTGAGGAAGGTAAGATGTAGACAGTCTTACCTCTACCCCTAAGAATAGAGATGTTGCTTCCAGTGAGACCCCCGGCTCGATGTGGTTTGGTATCAAGACTTGGACATAAAGCACAAAACACTTAGCAATCGGGACAAACCCGATCAATGCATGTACTCCTTTGTCTTTTGGCTATCCACGCCACCACATGATGCATGATTAACCGTCCGTCGTTTTTAACGTTATTTTCACGAAATTAGTAAAATAATGTTAAAAGTAGTACAACTTTACTTCCCCCCCAAGGACTACACATACATTTTATGCACATAGTAAGTGGGGTGTTACAAATGATTTAAGATATTACTTTCAACTCTTCAACTCGTTTGAGTCGTTCCTTTTAATTATTATTTTTTTTTTGAAAGAAAAACTTCATTAAAAAACGGTTAAGTCCTCAAAACCGAGGACCGCCTCACCAAACAAAATTACAACATATACATAGGGTACCTACTCCAATCCTTCCAAGTAATATCTTTAAACTTGGAACGGCTACGTAACCATAAAAATAACCAAGATTTTATACATGCTATCATATCACAAACCCTCGGAGGAACGTCTTCAAAAACCACTTTATTACGGGTCCTCCAAATCACCCAACAAGATGTCATAGCAATACCCCTGAGAATATCCTTCTTCCATTTAGAGCCGCTAACCGTATTAGCTAAGCACATAATATCTTGAACATCAAAAAAGATGACCGGATCTAATCTACACCATTTTTCTATGAAGTTCCAAACACCGCTCGAAAACAAGCAGCCGGTAAAAATGTGACAGGAGGTTTCGTCCACCGAATGACACAGAGGGCACGAAATATAGGTCACGTTAATACCTCTTCTTTCCAACGCCTTCCGAGTAGGCAACCGATCCATCTCTAAACGCCAGAAAAACAGGTTCACTTTCAGAGGAATCCAACCAGTCCATTTCATCTTCTGGTTTCTGGGCAATCCCTATCCGATCGAATCGCTTGTTTGATACTTTTAACCGAAAAAACACCATCCGAAGCCGCTTCCCAGCATCACTTGTCAGCGGACTCCGAAAGGCTGCATAACTGAAGCATCCGCTGCAGGTCATTGAATTTCGATATCTCCTCCACTGTGCTAATGCCGTTCCGCCACTTATCTACAAAGATATACTCTCCATTTCGTAAACAAATCCTCTCCGCAATAGAACAACGTTTGTTCGACTCCAACCGATATAGACATGGCCACCTGTGCATGAGTAAGGTGTCGCCAAACCATTTATCCGTCCAGAAACACGTTAGTAAACCATTACCAACCTTTCCAACAATAATATTGTGAATACCTTTGCCTCCAAGCCTCACTTTACTAACAAACGTAACTATCGACTTCCAACAGCCGGTGAGGCCACTGTTCACAGGAAGGAACTCCCAATTCCCGTGACCATCATGAAGCGCTTCCACTATCCGACACCACGAGCTATTCGGTTCCTTTTTGAATCTCCACGCCTATTTAGAGATCAAAGCCTTGTTAACGTCTTCTAATCTAGCAATACCTAATCCACCATCCGCTTTAGACAAAGTAACAACTTCCCAAGCCACCCAATGCATCTTATTAACATCGTTAGATCCGGCCCAAAGAAAATTCCTCATCAATTGTTCCATTTGATCCAAAATCTGCACGGGGGCTTTGTACAACGACAAATAATATATAGGAAGGTTCGCTAAAACCGCTTTAATCAAGGTAAGCCGACCCCCCATAGACAAAGAATTAGCTTTCCATGTCGACAAGCGATTTCGGACCGCATCCACAACCGCCTTCAATGAGATTCATGTTAGCTCCCACCTTTATACCCAAATACTCGAACGGGAAGGCGCCAATTTTACAACCAAGGATCCCGGCCATCTCTTTGACTTCGTCAGTGGTCACACCTACTCCGAAAAGATGAGACTTTTTCAAGTTAGTTTTAAGACCGGAACACAAATGAAAAATCCGTAACAGACAGGCCGTTTTTTCAATATTATCTCTCGACCATTCCCCAAGAATCAATGCATCATCAGCGTAAAGAAAATGGGATATATCCAAACCAGTCCTTGTGTCTTTTATGCCCTTGAATTCTCCTTCGTAACAAGCCTTGTTAAAAATACACGTGAAGGCTTCCATAACAATCAGAAAAAGAAAAGGGGATAAAGGATCCCCTTGACGAAGGCCCTTCTCACATTGAAACTCAAAAGTAGGCGCCCCGTTGACCAGAATCGAAGACCTAGCCGACTCCAACACCCCTTGCATCCACCTCCTCCATCTATCCGGGAAACCCATTTGATCAAGCATCGAGAGCAAAAATCCCCAATTCATGTTATCATAAGCTTTTTCGAAATCAATTTTTAACATAAAAAGCTTTTTTCTTTCTTTTGCATAACCACCAAAGACTTCATTAAGCATTAAAGGCCCGTCCAAAATAAATCTATCCCGTAAGAAAGCCGAATGAGTATCGGAAATCACGGAATTCATCACCTTCTTTATTCTATTCGCAAGGAATTTGGAAACAACTTTACTGATGATGCCAATCAAGGTGATCGGCCTATAATCCGTAAGACCCATTGGATTCTTCGATTTAGAAATGAGAGTAATAAACGCAGAACTGCAACTTTTATCAATCACCCCCGAATCATAAAAGGAATCCATCAGATTAATGAAATCCGCTTCCAAGAAACTCCAGAAAGTCTTGACAAACATAAAATTAAAACCGTCCGGACCTGGGGCTCGGGCAAACCCACACTCGAAAACCGCTTCTTTAACCTCTTCTTTAGAAAACGCCGCCACCAAAGACTCGGCACACTCCGTGGGAAGCCTTTTAATACCCGTGCACTGCGAAGTAGGCCTGACCCGAACTTTTTTCTGAAAAAGGCTTCCTAAAATGCTTGAGAACCTCGCATTTGACCAAAGAAGGTTTCGAAATCCAACATCCATCAACCAACAAACCCGGGATGGCATTTTTGGCTTTTCTACCATTTACTATATCATGGAAAAGGGAAGAGTTATCATCTCCATTCATAGCCCACCGCACCCTCGATTTCTGTCTTAAATCTTTATGCTTACAATGATTAATAAAGTCCACACCTTTTTTGCATTCGTCCCAAACCCATAACTCTTCGTCTTCCAAATTTCTATCTTCCATAACCTTTTCTAATCTCTCAATATCTTTGTCACACCCCGGAAATTGCAGCGGAGATTAAGCGTGGGCGGTGTAATGGACGTTGGTGACAGTCAACAATTAGGCAAACACGGTAACAAAAGTGGATACCATAAGATTAAAAGTTAAGTAATTTATTACAAAACATTGTTAAAATCTATAGTTATACAAAGTCGTCATCACAACTTCATAACCAAGTTTAGGTCCCCACAAGATCGATGATATCCCAGTGTCACATTCATGTGCTTGCCCCAAAAACCCGTCTCATAATTCCCCCACATGCATACTAAGTACCTGAAAAATATGCCAATTTAAAAACATCAGTAAAACTGGTGAGTTCACAGGTTTTTCCAATTTCTGAATAATTAATTTGTTCACAAAACTGTTTATGATTTTACATCTACACCCGTAACCTTCTTCGTAGGTTAGCTAGACCTCACGGTGTGATCGCAACCTAGAACCCATAATCAATCCAAGACTAGCGGTGATTACCCATCACCATTCAAAATATATTCCCTTGTGATCCATACCAGGATATATCCACACCAGTGCGACTGGCAGCAAGGGGTGGCTGTCACACCCAATAGATCTACCAATATACCCATGTTGGCTCCGGTGCGAAACCAGAGTAAATGATTATAATGTTAAGGGGGTAATCCTACAACAATAATTCTAGGCCATCACATAGTTACTGACGGTTAGACTGTCTATCATAAACATAGCATATTTTTCCCCCGATATTTAAAAACGTTCAAAAACATTTAAAAAGAAAAGGGGCCGTGAAACTCACCTCAAGGCTTGTCAATTTAGCTAGCAATTTATGTCCAAGTTAATCCCGACCTAACCGTTCCCTATACACAAGGGACACCTTTATGGTCAATTTATAAGTCATTCCCGTGAGTTATTTACCTAACTCACATGACTATCAAGTCTATTCCCGCAAGTTGTTCACCTCAATTTACTAGACTCTATAAAACTATTAAGTCTATTCCCGCAAGTTGTTTACTTCAACTTACTAGACTTAATAAAATATTTTATCTTTTAAAAGAAAAGACGTTTAACCTTTAATGACACGTTGGTGACCCAAACTCTCGGTTACATGCTTTAAGTGAAAAATTACTTAGTTAATTATTTAGCACCATAATATATTTCCAATTATATGTATTATACATATGATTCACACTTATAATACTAATTATAAAATGATTCACACTTATAATACTAATTATAAAGTGAAATTTGATTATTTAATAAGTTTGGCTAGAAATTACGTAACGGCGCGATTTCTAGCCGAACCATAATTTCCTACGTGTCAATTTACACATTTTCACACATATAAATACCAAGATATTTATAAAAACTTTAAGACACTTATTTTAAACATAAATTATGTCCAAAATTGCTGATCTAAATCAGTTTTCAAAATCATACGATTTAAGCGTTAAAATTACCGTTTTAACGGCTAGTTTCGCGTTTAAGCCTTGTATAAACACATAGCAAAACACCAAACTTATTATTTACTTAAAACATTGTTTTTACTCTTAAAATATGTATTTATAACTGTTCTAAATCAGATTCATAATCTCTTTGTTTCGGGTGCCGTAAATTAGCGAAAAGCTGATTTTTTACGCGTAGAAAGTTATTATAAACACATTGTTTTGGTTCCATATTTTAGAATAGATTATTTTGGACATTTTAAAGCCCAAATAACCTGAAAGTTTCTGATCTAAAAATCATTTTTGCATAACACCCATTTTAAGATGTTTTTCGTCACTTTTAGCCACATTTTTAGCAAAAATAAGATGATCTAAACTTGGACCTATCATCAAATTTCATGTTTTCATCCAAAAACATAATTTTTCTATCATCGTATAACACTTTTTACCAAAATGTTCCAGATTTAAAACATGCACTTGTTTTAATCATAATAATCTAAAATTTTGAAACTAGATTCCAATAATAAACCCACTAACGAGCATAAAAATGTGACATGCATTTTCATTAGTGTTTTTATACTTATTTAGTCTTTTAGGTTAGATTAATTACGGATTTTTATGATTTAAAAACACACACAAAACTCTATTTTGCCAACAAAGTATCATATAATCAACTACAATAAAAACACATGTATGATCCTACACACTCACGACACCTTTACCCCCCACTTGTACCTTATAATCTTCCATTTAGTTTATGTTTATCTTATTTTTATCATTTTATTTAAAACTTTGCTTGTCTAGATGAACATCTTGCAAGATTATCTTGTATTTAAACAAAAATGAACAAGACCAAAAATAGTGTTCTTTACCCTTGAAGAATACTTGGATAATGGAAGAAAAAGATATAATATCTCCTTGTTAAGGCTTTCCCCTAGCTTAAATTGCTTAAAACATCTCTAGAACTTCATGAATCTTCAATATTGATGGGGTTTCTTCATGGTTTTTCTAAATAATTATCAAGAATCAAAGAGATAGAAAAGAGGGGAGGGGTATACGGTCACCAAGAGAAAGAGAGAGAAAAGTTGGAGTGTTTGTGTGAGCTTTGGGGAGATACATGCATGTATAAGTTCATCATTGTGTAGGTTATAGGTTTAACACTTGTTGAACTCCTATGATTGATTAGTGGCTATTTTGCTGCATTTGTTTGAAGAAATTTCGTGAATGGAGGGGGTGGGGTATCAAGGGTTTGGTAAATTTTGTTAATTAAGGGGTATTCTAGGTGATTTAGAGGTATAAAAATTATAAAAATATACCCTAAAAAAATTGTTTCAACCCAATAAATTATGAATTATTATTACCCACTACATATTATAATTTTTAGTGTATAATAATTATATTAGGTGCTCGACGCTTAATTATGTCCAAATTGTCGGCTAAAAGCGAACATACGCGTTGTATCGAACACCGCGCGACAAAAGCTACCAATCAGCGTTTTGTATGTTTCAACTAAATTTTCACTTATAAAATATTATTTTATGCTATTCCAAGCATATAGGTCCATTCCAGATATTTTATAGCTAACCGGGTCGTCACCAACGCTAATTTCGGTTAATTATCGCAATGCGATACGGTAATTTCTAAAAATTCCGCAATGCAAACCTTTACATCAAAATAACTTTGCTAGCATTAATTAATAAGACTTTAATTTATTAAAATTAAATCTTATTGACGTTAAATTTTTAATTAGTGCGTTAATTACAGTACGGATAACGGTTCCTAAACGACGAGTGTCACAATCTTCTTGCATCAAAGTCAACTCCTCCCCTTCCTTACTCTTAATAGAACACCACCAGGCCTTTAACTTAGACGTTAAAGCTCAAGAACCCCACACCATGCTTATCTAACAATTGTTTTTACAAAACTAGCTTTTCCATCGCCACCAAACCCTCTAACGTTAAATGAAAAGAAATTCATTTATTACTTGATTGTAACCCCTCTTCGATTATGGAATTCCGAAGTAATGTTTGAAAATTGGACAGATCGGCCCCCACAATAGACCCCAATTTAGAGGTACACACAATCTCCTCATCCACTTTGTTACCTGAGACAATAGCGGCTGTCACTGGAGCATCCATCTTACCAGGGATTGAATCTTGGTCCTCAGACTGAATATTCTGATTCTCCAAACCAACATAGTCGTTGAAGTGAGGATTAATCTCATTGTCACCGAACAAAGGATCCAAAGAGTTGTCAACTGGGCCTGGCTCACCTCTGCGAAAATTAACATTATGGCCCAAGATGATAGGAGCTAGCCCAAAAGGGTCATTTTCGTTAAGTCTGGATTCTTTCGTGGGCCTATCATTGCTACTGGTGTAAGACCCAACTTCCTGGCCCATCTGTTTCAAAACTTTAATTTTCTTACGTTTATTTTTTCCTTTAATATAATTGATTCATCTATAACTACCTAGCCATTAGCCATAAAACCAATGCAATATTTTTATTTTATTTTATATTTTTTAGTGGTATCCAGATTAAAAAAAGAGGTATTGGATTTTAATAATCCAAACCTTGTCTCGTTGGTCGACAATAATCTGTAATTAAGAAATTGGATTTTAATAATCCAAACTTTCAACCAATGCCTCAGGGTCTCATAATCCTTTACTTATAAATAAATAAATAATCCTTCTCTCACCGGATCCTTTTGATCTTCTACGTCTCTCTATCGCCTCTCCTCTGACACCCCACTTCTTCCCTCTGGTAACCTCTAGCAACTGTCTCTTTTTTCGCCGCATCCATTTGATCTTTTTCACTAAACCTTTCCTTGTCTGACGAAAGTTTTTCACAATAATACACAATGTAAAGAGATAAATCAAAACCCCATGTTGAATATTAGACCACAAAAAACACATATCCAACTTAACTTCATTGCTTTCATTTAACACATTAAGCAATGTGCCAATGTATTACAAAAGTTTGGATCTTTTTCACATGACTTTATTAGATTGTGAGCAATTTACATAGGTAGGTGGTTCTCAATCTCAAAGTAATGCATTTTTTTAATTGCTAATGTTACTCTACACTACTCACTTCTAAATTACACCAAATATCTTCATGCCTAAGACCTCCCATCTAAAAGGTTTGCACCTCTACAATCTAGGCTAGTCACACAATAAAAGTGCTTAACTAAACTGAACCGCTGAATGTGAGGGGTGTTTACGGTTTGGTTACAAACCGTGAAACCGCTTAAATCGGTTATCGGTTTTGCTTTACGATCGGTTTTTTTACTTAACTTTTGGTCGGTCAGATCGTAAACAAATCGTATAAAACCGGACCGGACCGTACCCTAAGAGTTATTAGAAATATATTTATAAATTTTTTATAGTTTTAACTAATGTGTAGTACATAAAAATTGGGCTTAGCCAAATTTTGCATTCTAAAACTTGACTAAATCAGTCCCATTTACATGAATGATAAATACAAGTTTTCAACTCTTAAAATCTAATTAAACATTTAGTCAAAAACCAAAACTTTTTATAGCCGTTGTAATTCATTCACCTACCGAAAAAGAACCGGATAAAAAACTAAAATTATAAAATTTTGGACAACTTTACTTATATATCTCACATCTTATTTTGGACATCTTGTATAAAGACTTAACGAGCCAACTATAAAACCAAACCGTTAATAACGGTTTGATTTAAAAATTCTATGGTTTAAAATAAATAAATAAATAACCGTTACTAACGGTTTGATTCACGGTTTAACTTGAAAACCACAAAAAACCGAGCTGTAATAAAGTGACAAAAGAAGCCATGATCATAGATATTTTCGACTACAAATAATCAAGTGGACATGGTTAAGATGAATTTATCACAAGGATATGAAATAAGTGACAAAAGAAGCCATGATCACACTCTTCCATATAAATATATCCAAAAAATCTTTATTAAACTCTCTCTCTTTAGATCTTTCATGGGGATTTGTTTTGCATTGATTTGATTAGATAAACCCTCTTCTCCACGTGTTCATCATAAATTCATAACACTTCTTCTTCATCTTTTTCTACAAATCAAGAAGAATATTGATAATACATTTTCAATATTTGTATAATGGATACTCTGCGTGTGTTAAATCTTTACTCTGCCACCAAGAATCCCTTATCTTTAGAAACCCATTTGTCAAGAGACTTTAGATTCCTTAATCATAATACCCGGCAAAGAACCTTTCGGAAGCCTCTATTTACCCGACATTATTTGGGATTTCAGCACCAATTGTTTCCTGTTGTTTGTGCTGTGTCTACCCACATCAGGTTTTGTGTTCTTTTATTGAAATTTTTATGTTTCTTCTTTTGAATTTGAGGTTTTTTATGAGGGTATATTAGGTGTTTGATGAAATGCGTCAGAGAAAGATATTTTTCATTTTCATGTTGGGTTTTTTAAGTTTTGAAACTTTTTCTTCTTAGGAAGTTTCTTGTTACCATTTAGGGGTGTTAGCATGCTCAAAATTAGGGGTGTGCAAGTGTCGGTTTGGGTTGGTTTTGGCCCAAAACCATAACCGTTATGTCGGTCAATGGATAACCATAACTCCATAGGTCCATACCATAACTATTGTTATTAAAAAAGCCATCACTTCATGCGCCTAGGCCCATATTCCAAGTGAGACCCTTTTATTCAGAGTTCTGATCCGGTTTAGAGTTTTTAGAACTTTAGAACTTTCAAGTTTTGAAGTTACATTTGAATCTTCAACCAAAAACATCAACTATTGGAAAATGGTAAAGAAGTCCAAAATCCGACAATTTTTACTACATGTTAGTTCGGTTATGATGGCTATGGAAACATTGATAACCGTAACCGGCCCGCTACTTTCGGTTTTGAGAAGAAAAAAAACAATTAATCGACCCACTGGTTTTTTTATTTGGTTTGGTTTTTCGGTTCAGATTTATCGTTAACTCGGTTATGGCTCGATTAATACCTTAGTATGTTTCTCAACATGTTATTTTAAAGAGTGCATGTTTGTCTGATCATTTTGGTTCTGTTGGAGTCTTTGAATGTAACTATTTTAAAGAGAGCATGTTTGGAATGATAGAAAAGGGTGTACAGAACTAACTTAAATGTGTATGTTTTCCAGAGAAGGGGAGACAGGAGAGATGAAGTCAAAGACAGGTCGCGGGACAGTGCAGCTGAATCTCCGGTTAGACCATCAGGTTAAATTTGGTGAGCATGTTGGAGTCTTAGGTTCAACGAAAGAATTCGGATCATGGAAAAAGAAGAAACAATTAAAATGGACAGAAACGGGTTGGGTTTGTAACATGGAATGTAAAGGTGGCGAGACTATTGAGTTTAAATTTGTTGTCGAACAAACGGACAAAAGCATGGTTTGGGAAGGTGGGGATAACCGTGTATTGAAGCTCCCACAGTCTGGGAGTTATGAGATCGTTTTTCATTGGAATATGACTAATGAACCCGTGAACATGTTGCCTTTGGATAGCGATGAGTATGAGGTGGAAGTGGAAAGTGTAGATGAGAAAAAAGACGATAATGGGTCGCTAGTTTTAGAGGGTGCAACGAGCCCTTTTGTCGATAAATGGCAAGGGAAAGAAGCGTCGTTCATGCAATCAAATGAGCATGGAAATAGAGAAAGAGAGCGACACTGGGATACCTCTGGGCTTGAAGGGGTGGCCTTAAAGTTAGTTGAAGGTGATAAAAGCGGCAGGAATTGGTGGCGAAAGGTACGCTTTTGGTTCATGTTGCAGGGGTATTCAGATGTGTGCTATAAGTTTGTAATTTCGTTATATGGTTATTTTGGTTTTAAAAAGCGCGCTCGAGGCGCGCTTAAGCGCAAAGCGCATTTAGGCGGCAAGCTATGCGCCTTATGTAGCCCTAGGCGAGCATCGTACGAAAAGCGCATGAAAAGCGCGCTTTTCGTACACGAAGTATTTTTTTGCTTAAAATTGTTATACATGTAGCTAAAAATGTTGTACATTTAAGTTAAATCATATATAAACCTTATTTGTATCTATATTTTGGGTAAATAATGCTAAACCCTATAACATATATAAAAAATATATATATATTTGTCTTGCGCCTCGCGTACGAAAAGCCCACCGCTTTTGCGCTTTGCGCCTCGGTTTTAGACCTCGTCGCTTTTGTGCGCTTCACACTTTTTAAAACCAAGATGGTTATTGTGGTCTAAAGTCACAATAAAGCGATAATAATTAGTTATGATTATCTGATTATTTACGCAAAATCATGAGTTTTATACTTATTAGATATTACATAATCAGTTTTATAACTCATATCCAAACACCCCCATTGTATGCTGAAAAGTTTATAAGTTCTGTTTTTGATCTTGATACAAAGTTACTAACTTTAGGTGTTTTTGCTTTTGTGTTTGCATTCATGTCATCGGTGAAGCTTGAAATAATTCGTGACCTAGTGGTTGAAAGTAAGGATGGGGCAGAACGTTTGGATGCGCTCATATATTCAGCCATTTATCTTAAGGTTTCGTGCTCATTGTGCATCATTTATTTAACCTTTTACGCTCTCTTAATTTCTCGTGTTATTTTAACTTTTACTGCAGTGGATAAATACCGGGCAAATTCCTTGTTTTGAGGATGGCGGTCATCACCGGCCAAATCGGCATGCAGAAATTTCTAGGCTTATATTCCGGGAATTGGAAAGAATATCTAGTAGGAAAGATACCTCCCCACAGGTGATTTACATAATTGATGCCATTCGTATGTATCATTTTCTTCAATATAAATGCCCCCCCCCCTCGCGCGCGTGCGCGCGCAAAGGTTAAAACAAGAGCAAACTGTTATATAATGTGAACAAATAAAAACCTTATATTATACGCTTTTATATGACAAACTGCAGGAGTTACTTGTAATTCGAAAAATTCATCCATGCTTACCATCATTCAAAGCAGAATTCACTGCATCTGTTCCTTTAACTCGAATAAGGGACATTGCTCACCGAAACGATATCCCACATAACCTCAAGGTGATAACACAACTGAAAACTTGGGTTCTTATCGGTATATTAGTCATTTAATGATGCTAACTCTATATATTGGATATTGTGCACATTCCAGCAAGAAATCAAACATACAATACAAAACAAGCTTCACAGGTGTGCTGGCCCTGAAGATTTAATCGCAACAGCTGCAATGCTCGAAAGAATCACCAAGCAACCAGGAGAATACAATGACGCGTTTGTTGAGCAGTTCAAAATATTCCATCATGAACTCAAGGATTTCTTCAATGCCGGAAGGTTTGCTATATTTGGATCCCATTTTCATTTTTTTAACATTTAGTCAATGGGTCCCAAAATCGGTTCTTATTTTCGCCGTAATTGAAATTGAACATACTTTTGCAGCCTTACTGAACAACTAGATTCGATTAAAGAATCTTTTGATGAAAAGGGTAATTCAAGACTATCATCATTCTTGGATTGCAAGAAGGTAAATTATTAGGCCCATTAAAGTGCTTTGCGGTTCTTCTCTACATACATGTCAAAAGCGTAGATATTTAATGAATGTTTTGGTTGGATTTTTGTAGGCGTTGGATAATTTCCAAGGAACGCCTGATATTTTGAAAGGCAATGAGATAGAAATATTAATCAATACCATACAATCGTTAAGTGGTCTTAGAGAGATGATCACAAAAGGTCTTGAAAGTGGCATCCGTAATGATGCCTCTGATACTGCAATAGCAATGCGCCAAAAGGTCACATGCTTTTCTTGAAGTCAATTTTGTAAAAAAAAAAATCAAGTTCTTTACTTCATTCATATTTATTGGGATGCCTATAAGTTTGGGATGTAAAGTTGGGACCTTTAGGTTAAAGCTATACATTTAGAAGACAACCTCACTCTTTGTAAATCTTGTTTTCCTATTTACAGTGGCGTCTTGCTGAGATTGGACTCGAGGACTATGCGTTTGTTCTAATGAGTAGGTAAGTAGTACTTATGTGTGTGTCTGCACGCTACTTAAAGATCAATATGACCTAAAAGGTGTTTCTTTTGGCAATGTTTTTGGTTATAACTAGAGGTTGCGAGATGGGCTAGTTGGGAAATAGACAATTCTTTGTATGAACTGAAATAGGCTGGGTCAGTTTGAGTTGACCCGAAAAGTCCGAAACACATTTTTGTCCAAGTTGCAAATTTTTCATAACTTATAAGTGTATCAAATATGATAATAAAAAGTGTATTCTTTCAGTAAGAATCTAATATTTAATAAAATGATTAGGATGCCTCATGTGTTCCCAAATCAACCATCATAAGTAAGCCGATTGAATATTTGAAATTGCCACCTCTAGTCCTTGGTTTAAAAAAGCGCGCCTAGGCTCAAAGCTCAACAAGGCTCAAGCCCTTGCGCTTTTGGTCGCTTAAGGTGCGCTTTTTTCAAAAAGCCCACGAGTGGCACGATTTCTTGGCAAAAAATTGACCCTGGGGCGCACACCACATATATTTTTCTTTTTTATTGTGCATTAGCTTGTTGTACAACATGATTTTCAGGTTGTACATGTATGCAATTCCATACTAAAACATATATAAAGCTTACTTGTCTCAAAATATTGGGTAAATGATGCTAAAAACTATAGGAAATATATAAAGAGTTACAAATTATTTCCGCCTCAAGTACGAAAAGCGGTGCGCTTGGCGCTTCGCACCTCAATTTTAGACTTCGTTTTTATGCGCTTTTCGCTTTTTAAAACCAAGCTCTAGTCGTAATATTAATGATAGTGGTTTTTATGCAGTCTTTACCACTCTGTTATCTTATTTTCCTCCATTTTATGGGTCCTCTATTCATTTCTCCTTGCAAAAGTAAACTTAAGTCAACAGGGAATCCATCATTTTTTACATTATAGGGATAGTGGCGCAGCTTGTTGCCCACTTACCCATTATCCAGATGTAAATTTGACTTTTTTTTTATAAAATTAAAAAACTTATCACTTTAAAAATCATATGGATGAAACCTGCAAAGTGAAAATGGGAAAATGAATAGGAAATGGTATATCTTAATCTCATGCGTTTGAATATGATTAATGTGTATAGATATCTCAATGCACTTGACGCTGCTGGCGGCGCCCAATATCTTGCGGAGAAAGTTAATTTAAAAACTGTTAACTCATGGAATGACCCGATTGGCGCCCTTGTTGTTGGCATTCGTCAGTTAGGGTTATCTGGGTGGAAATTAGAAGAATGTAAAGCAATCGAAAACGAACTTCTTGCTTGGCAAGAAAAAGGCCTTGTGGCGAAAGAAGGTAACATTTTTTTTTAGTATCCTTCTTTAAAATAATATGGTTTACATTTGGTTCTACTAACAACCATTGTTCGATTTGTATCTAATCTTAAGGTAGTGAAGATGGGAAGACAATCTGGGCATTAAGGATAAAAGCCACATTAGATAGATCTAAGAGGCTCATTGATGAATACTCCGAAGCACTTCTGCAAATTTTCCCTCCAAAAGTTGAGGTACCATGAAAAAAAAAACACTTTTTCTTGTATGAAATATCCATAGAAAAATGCAACTTTACACTTTTGTAAAGAAGTCAACTTTCAAGCTAAAGAGTTCTAGAATATTTTCACATGAACTAAACTAGACTTGCTTATGCTTCTTGTAGACGTTGGGCAAAGCTCTTGGAATTCCTGAAAATAGTGTGAGAACATTCACCGAGGCAGAGATACGTGCTGGGTAAGATGAGAAGCTATATATAGTTAGTTATATACTAGATAACATAGGAGAAAATATGGCAGGTCATGCAGGTTTGTTAACAGGTCAAAATGGGTAATTTTTTGTACTTATTAAAAGGTTTAGGCGTACGCCTCACTTACGGTATGCGCATATAATGTATATATGTGTGGCCCTCGGGGGGCAAAAGTAAAGTTGCACTAGTTTTAACGTTATTTTACTAATTTCGTGAAAATAACGTTAAAAACGACGGACGGTTAATCATGCATCATGTGGTGGCGTTGATAGCCAAAAGACAAAGGGGTACATGCACCGATCGGGTTTGTCCTGGTTGCTAAGTGTTTTGTGCCTTATGTCCAAGCCTTGATACCAAACCACATCGAGCCGGGGGTCTCACTGGAAGCAGCCTCTCTATTCTTAGGGGTAGAGGTAAGGCTGTCTACATCTTACCCTCCTCAGACCCTACCTTAGCTTTTGCTATAGGTGGGATTAACTGAGTATGATGATGATGATGATGATGATGATTAAAAGGTTTAGGCGAGCTGAGAAGAAACACTATTAGTTGCCAATCGATTTTTTATTTATTTATTTATTTTTTATAAATAAAAAGGAAGTTTTTTTTAATCCTAAATGAATTCCTTTGGTCCCCAGCATAATTTTTCAGGTTTCCAAACTCTGCACTATGCTTCTAAAGGCGGTTAGGACCACACTCGGGTCTCAAGGTTTTGATGTTCTTGTTCCTGGGTTGGCTCATGGAACTTTGGTACAGGTGAGCTTATATTAAACTTATATAAATCATAACTAGGTTTAATTTGGCTAAGCTTTTGTTTTATGCTTTTCTGTTCACATTTTGGATAGAGTGAACACCGACAAAGTTGTTTAGGTTACCAAAAAGGACGTAATTGGAACATTTTGCATTTAGTCAGACTGAAACACATTTTAATTTTGATCGTTGCATCTCTCCATATGTGTTTTTTATCAGGTTGAAAAAATAATACCGGGTGCACTACCATCATCTGTTGAGGGACCCGTTATTCTTGTGGTCAACAAAGCCGATGGTGACGAGGAGGTATAGTGCGTTTGTATGGAATTTACGTTTTTGAATTGGTTCTTATTATTATGATTTTCTTTTCATGTTTGAAAAAAATACACCCTACTTATGGAACTTTTCAAACATCTCCGAAACACATGTCTTAAAGCACAAGTGTGGCAACTAAGATGGTTAGTAGTTTAGAATCTGATAGACGGTTAATGCAATTTGCAGGTAACAGCTGCGGGGAACAACATAGTGGGAGTTATTCTGCTCCAGGAGTTGCCTCATTTATCTCATCTTGGTGTCAGGGCTCGACAAGTAAGTCTTGTATATATATATATTTTTTTTAAATAATGGATTAGGTCCATATTTTTAGGGTTCCTAGTCAATTCATTTATTTATTTATTCGCTATTTTATCATTACATTTTGCTAATATTGTGTTTGGATGATCATTTCTTGTAATAACTCAGGAGAAAGTTGCCTTCGTGACATGTGAAGATGATGATAAAATCGCTACTATTAAAAAGCTTGAGGGGAAGTATGTGAGGTTAGTCTTATAAACATGCAAAACTTTTCTTAATGGTTAATTCATTGTAATACAAAGTTTAAAAGATGGATGGGTTATCGGGTCAAACCTTCGTTGACCCGCTATATGCCCCATAACATCAAAACTGCGTAATATATTCAAAGTTCAAACATAAGAATTATGATGCAGGCTAGACGCATCCCCATCGGGTGTAAATGTGATTCCGTCCTCCTTGGAGGACGGAAAGAGTAATCTTCCTGTGATGACTTCATCAGATGAGTCAGATACAGATTCTGTTCCTAAGCCAATCTACTCAAGCCAGGTACTGAAAAGACTTTATTGACCCTGATGCAGATGAAAAGGTACATACATGTATATATATATCTAACAAGCATGTGTTGTTTTGTTTAATAGAAGGGTGTTTCTACTGGCGACATTATAGCGCTTGCTGATTCAGATGTACAAACCTCTGGTGCAAAGGCAGCTGCTTGTGGCACCTTAGCTTCGTTGGCTGCGGTTTCTGCTAAAGGTAAATATAAAAAATGGTATTATAGATTTAAATCCGTTGATTTTGCTTGTGCAATCTTGAAGATGATGTTTCTTTTTTTTTTTTTATTTGATTACAGTTTATAGCGATCAGGGCGTTCCAGCATCCTTCAACGTCCCAAGTGGAGCGGTGATTCCTTTCGGTACCATGGAACTTGCAATTGAAGCAAACAAGTCAACGGTTTATTTTGTTTCCTTACTGGAACAGCTCGAAACAGCCAAAATGGACGGTGGTGAGCTCGACAAATTGTGTACAAAGCTGCAAAATTTAATCAGCTCCCTGCAAGTTCCAAGCCAAATTCTTGAAAGTTTAGGGAAACTGTTCGAAAAGGATGTTCGTTTAATTGTCCGTTCAAGTGCTAATGTAGAGGATTTGGCTGGAATGTCGGCTGCCGGGCTGTACGACTCGATTCCGAATGTTACCCTTTCGAATCCTGAGAATTTCGGAAAAGCTGTTTGTCGAGTATGGGCTTCGTTGTACACTCGAAGAGCGGTTTTGAGCCGTAGGGTTGCTGGTGTGCCGCAAAAGGCGGCTTCGATGGCGGTTTTGGTCCAGGAGATGCTTTCGCCAGATCTTTCGTTTGTGCTGCACACCGTGAGCCCGACAGACAACGACACTAACTTGGTGGAAGCGGAGATTGCACCAGGACTAGGGGAAACACTAGCTGCAGGCACGAGAGGCACACCGTGGCGGCTTTGTTCTGGAAAATTTGACGGGATGGTTCGGACACTTGCGTTTGCAAATTTCAGTGAAGAGATGGTGGTGGGCGGTATGACTGATGGGGAGGTGGTCCATTTGACAGTTGACTATAGCAAGAAACCGTTGACTGTGAACCCTGTGTTCCGACAACAGTTAGGGCAGAAACTGGGTTCCGTGGGTCTGTTCCTTGAGCAGAAGTTCGGGTGCCCTCAGGATGTGGAAGGATGCGTGGTTGGTAAAGACGTGTTCATCGTTCAGACTCGACCTCAACCATTGTGAAGACTTATGGTTTGTAACAGTGTGTATTTAAGGCGAGTATGATGTTATCAAACCATAATCCTAGTCATGTAATAATGTAACAGAATAAGCATAATGAGAAAGTATCATAGTTATTATTTATAGGGTCATCGTCCGAAAATCTAACCTACATGTCACTCGGCTTTCGGTAGCACAAACTACTCATTCTAACATTCTATGCGTCGAATGGGTACTTGAAAACGCTACTAAAGGTTCGGACACTCATCAGCGCAGAGTATGAAAGCTGAACTTTTCTTTAAAAAAACAATTCTTTGAGGCTGAATTGAATCCGCCAGGAATAATAACACATGTTCATATTATATGTGATCAGAGCAGACCCGCATCTATCGCAACAAACTTTACCCCGTTGCAATGTTGAGATAGATGTGGGTCCGCTCTGATCACATATAATATATCCACTTAAAATAAAGCCACAACACACGGTTTCTAAACCTACACCGCCTAAAAACCTACAATGGATTTTGAACCCTCACCACTTGGACGACTTGGACGACGGCAATTCACACAAACTCGGAATCAATCATTTATATTTACTTACATAATCAGCTCAAAACCAACTCCTATATTTAGTATTTGAATTTGTTTATGTACAATACCCTATAAAAAATTTTAAAAAAAAAATTAAAAAAATTAAACCCTCACAGTCAATCTATATATATACAATCATATTACATGTCCTGAGGAAAATCCAATAATGCAAACTTAACATGCAGGCCAATCTTACCACCATCCATCACCAACTTAGCTGCAGTTACCAACCAATGGCCCGGCATATCATGTGACCCGCGAACCACCTCTTCAACGTCCACATACTTCCTCATTTTGTTGGACCGGATTGGGACCGGCGGTCCTTCAGGATAGACCCCTGAGTTCAATGTTGCAGGAAGCTGCTTTGGTGCATCAGCTACTGACCTTTGAGTGAAAGTAAACGTCGAGCTCAGGTTCGTGAAGATACTGGACTTGCGGCCTGATGATGTTGTCGCGGCCCATTCGGTCTTTCTGATGGTGCAGTGAGGGAGGTGGGTATAGAGTAGCCGAAGGTGAAGTACGGTTTTGGGCCATTTTCCTTTGCTTACGAGCTGGGCACCGGTCACAACAAAGACTCCCCCGGATTCTTGTGATGATAACCAGTTTGGATCGTGTTTGACTACAGACGAACATATGCTTGAATAACGTTTCCATCTGATTGGTTCTAGAAACTGGGCGGCTAACTCGTATTCATCTGAGCCCCGCCATTGGCATGGTCTGGATGGCAGCGATGTTTGTGTCATGATATTAGGAAGGCTCGAGAGATGTTGCACATGGATTGCCAATCGGTTGTTCTTTTTCCCTTCTAAAAATAGGCGTAGCCCGATGATCGGCTTTTTGCTGCTTGAGACCTGAAAAACACAAATTATTACAAGATCTTTATTTATTTATTTATTTATTTATTTATTTATACTCTTTAAGCAATGATTTTATTTGACCCGTCCGACATAAGGACACAATCCAAATCAACCGGTCGGGTCAAAATTTCTAATTAATGGTCTTGATGCAACTTACTTGAGTTGTACTAAGGTACATTTTGGGTCCCATGAAGCCAAACTGGAGCCAAGGATATGAAGTCTTTCTTTGAAGATGTTGAAGAGGTAGCTCGCAAAATAGTGGGGCCCACTGTCTCGGAACTTGAAATTCCAAGAAATATTGCAAATCTTCAGTCGGCGGCTTGTCTGGATTTCACAAATAATAAGTCATAAATACCTAACAAGACTTGTTTAAATCAAAGGACCAACAAAGAAAGATAATAAATATAATATGTCATATGTGACCTTCGGTCGCAACTCATAAAGGAATAACTAAGGGGGTGTTTTGCGACAATCAGTTTTTAATACTCACGTATACAGATTCTTTATCTGAATAATCAGTTTTATAGTAGCTGCAAAATGCAATGATACTTATTATTGAACGGTGAAATTAAATTACCTAATCACCCCTTCTCTTAACCTAATTTATAAGATTTTTACTCCCATCCAAGATCTTACAGAACTAATCTCTTTTCGTCACAAGACTGTCCGTTTTGATCATTTTACGTATTAATTTCTTAAAATGAAAAGAATATGAATTTTCCAAACACTCGAACTAATAATCTTATAACTACAACTTCAAACAGTAAAAGCGTGGCCCAAGCACTATATCCTCTAGCCCATTTTGTTATAGCTTATTATCTAATTCTACCGAAAACGATATCCAAACACCCCCTAATGTACTTCAAGGTTCCAAAAATATAACCGACTTAATCTTGATTTGAATAACTTACAACGTAAATATAAATTGATTGCATGGCTAAGATATCCACTCCCAGGAACCCCGTTAAGGAGAGAAGTAATCGGTACAAACTTGAAACGTATCGCTTCAGGACTAGCACCCACTGTCTGTAGCCATTTAGAGTGATTGTCTGAAAAGACATCCCCGCCCCTTTTAGAGTTGATAATCGTCAGTCCCTGTTCCAATTTTTGACATTATGTTAACCATCCATAGTTGAAGACTTGATTCAAACAATTTTTTTAGGTCTAGGTGTCCCAACAGCGGTCAGATTTGGGTTCGGTCAAACAGGGACCTGCCAGCGCTTTTTAACATTTTTTTTTGGATTTTATAGATAAATAATGTTTTAGAACCATATTGGCAGGATAATAATATGATTTAAATACATCATCGTTTTAAGTAATCGTTTATATCTAACCCGTATCAATCAAATACGTGCAACTTACATCTTTGCTTGACGTTTCTGTGATGTTGGTAAACTGCATGGTGTGTGGCTGCAACATACGGCCGAAAACTTCCGGAACCTGAAAAAAAAATTGAAATATGTCGGTAAAGTAAAAACATAGATTTCGTAATATGTATAACGATAAAAAAAATACCTTTCTTTTTCCATCTTTTGTTTTCCTTTCTGGTAGAGAAGGACTGGCTCCGTCTGAATATAAACAATCTCCAAGATCTTCCAAATATCCTCTAAGCTCGGTAGGTGAAATCGTAGATGACGGTTTCTGTTTAACACAAATAACATCTTGACCTCCAACACCCATCCCTACTATGATGTGGGTCCCGTACGTCTGAATAAACCTGCCATACATAAATATATATTAATTAATAAGCATCCATTTTATAGTAACCCTAATTAGCAGTGGCAATTTCGACCCGTTTCTAATAATGGGTTGATTTGGGGTGATATTAATGCATTTCTTTATATTATTATTTTTTTTTATGTTAATTATTCCATAATTGAAAAAATTACATCAAGATAGCAGGCAGGCGGACAACTGTAATTGCAATAATGTAGTTGATGTAATTATACGTAGTTCTGTTTTTGTTACCTGGCCAATAATGCTGGATTCCAATGAGTAGGAACCGACTTCTTTACACTTTCTCGGAGTACTAACGGAGATGATGTAAGGTACAAAGAGTATAGAGAGATATAATAGGCATCAAAAGCAAGATGTTTAACTTCTGCAGCGTCGTTTAACCATGCACCCGTTAAATCAAAGAATGCATTGAAGTACCCTGAAGGGACTTTTCCTTGTACCGATGCGTTCTGATTAAGTAACTCTGACATCTGCAAGACAAAATAAATGGAAAATTATGCGCCTTTGATAGACATCAAAATCGATATTTTAAGAGTACAGAAAGTATACGCTTTTATTTATGAAAAAAAGATGATGAAAAGGGAATAAAATGATCCAATCTGCGTCTCTACTTGTTAACGGTCAATACCAAATCAAGTTCTAGCTTTAGATTTATAACAAAGTGATTAGCAATTTAAGCCATTTTACTCAATAGGTATGTTTCTTTCTTACTTTTCCTTTTTTGCATACGCATTCGCAATTTTGTCATAATTAGTTCTTCTTGCAACGTATAATGTTCTTAAGGAATTTGCACGTAAATGACGATTCATTTGCAATGGAAAACAAAGACCGATAGATCAAAAAGGCAAATCACTCTAATAACAACTACATGCATTCACCGGTAGGCTTCTTTAACGCCCCCATAAATCCGCTCATAATAATCAATTTTTAATCATTGTAATACGTCAGATATTCCACAGAAAGCAATAAACTACCGTGTGCAATTTTAGCCAACAGTTAGGAAGAACGAGTAAATCATAATCGTCATAAGTCATAAATACCTATAAAATTTTCAATATTTATTTTACTCAAGAGTGCGGTCAACCAACCCACCCAGACCTCAACTCAACAAAGCTAGACTAAGATTCGAGGTCGTTTCAACAACTCAAATAGCAACAAACATAAAATCAAATATAGGTTCAATATAGCAAACTAGTTTCAAATCATTCAGTACCTCTAAAAATCACTATGTAAACCATGTTCAACAAATCAGGCTCAATTAAAAAATATATACATATGCAACACATACATAAAACTCCACAACTCAACATTTAACTTACTATATGTTTAGGGCTCATATCATACTAAAATTCAACTTTTTTACAAACTTCCATTTCCTTTTATATAACTCAAAAAAAAAAATATATATAATAATAACCAAACAATAATCAAGTTCACATAAACCAAATGCAAATCCAACCCCCCCCCCCCCCCCCCCCCCCCCCCACACACACACACACACACCACAAATCCCAAAAAAAAAAAAAAAAAAAACCTCACCTGATTAAACTCCAAAACATCAGATTTAAACCTAACATGTTCCCCTTTATCACAATGAATATCAACAGAAACACCAGAAACAGTTGCACCACTTCCAGGCAAAACAATATCCCTTTTTCTTGATTCATCAAGCTCCACCAACCTTCCACCATCTGGGCATGATTTTGCAAACTTTAACCTGAAATCACTAGCAAAATCAAACCCTAATCCCAATGATTCAAAGGCCCTTTCTTCAATCGGTTTCTCTGAGTAATCCATCGAAATAATTGCCAATTATTCAAGAAACAGAGAAAAGACTGCAATTGAAGGGAATTTATGGCGACCCAGATAGATCAGAAGGTGTATACGCGTGAATTTAATACCAAAGTTTGAATCTTTTTGCAGCTAGGTGTAGAGTGTTGACTAGTAATTGATTGTGTAGAGGGTTTTTATTAAAATCTTGAATTATTGATGTTTGTTTGGTGATTAATAATAATAAGAAGAAGAAGAATTGTGTATCACCAAGAGGGTGTTTGGATTGATTATTTAAAATGGGTTGTTCATTTATTGGTTTTGTAGTCAAATAATGTTTAGAAAAGATATTTTATAGATATTTTATAGTTTAATATATGTGTTTTTAATGTGTTTAATATTGCAAGTTTATTTTTATAATGAAGTAAACGATTGTTAAGAAGTTATTGATTAGTTTTTAGTTAGTTTTAACCAAGTTGGTGTTTGGATATAGATTATTTAAAACAATTTTCTTCATCAAACTATATGTTAAAAAAAGTTAATGATTTGTTTTTAGTATGTTTTGAAATTACATGTTTGTGGTTACTTACGTCTTTTACATTTTGGATCAGTGGTTACTTGCGTTATTATTTCTTTCTCTTTTTAATTGTAGATATTGTCGTTTGGTATTCAATGTAGTTTATAAGTATTCAATACTTTTGTATGGTTGTTTGCTCTGATTATCTTAGTACATTTCACGGTATATGTTATACAAAAAAAGGTGTTTTGAAGGCATGGAGTCTCAACTAGAGTAGCCTCTCTATCCTCATCCTCATGTAACAGAGATGATGTTTGCCCGCATCATACATTTCTAAACCATATAAACAACTTTGTTATGAATGTGATTATATTTAGTGTGTTTGTATGATTGTATGTAGTTTTAAGTTTTAATTGGATACAGTGGAGGGTGAACAGAAAAAGAGAGACGGTTATGTGATGTGTTGTCGTTAATCAGTATATACAATATATAATAATTATAATTATATACTTAAAGCCAATGATGTCCAGCCCAGTTGGTCGGAGGTGGGAGGGTTTACTCTTTAGGGAGGTTCTCGCCCGGGCTTGGTCTCAGGTTCGAGTCCCCCCACTCGCACTAAGGGGTGAGAAATTCAACACCCGCGTTTGGCCTGGATTCGAACTGGGGTTGAGGGGTTGTGCGTCATTTGGATTCTCCGCTGAAACACACTTTCCAAAAAAAAAATTATATACTTAAAATTGATTTTATATTAAATGCCATCTATTACTATAAGCATCAAGTATTTATTTAAATAAGCAAAATCTCGAACATCTCTTAAGATGGAATCACGAGTTGTAACGGTAATAATTGTCGGCAAAAGAATGGTTAAGCAAGTTCTAATTCAGAAAGTGTGTAAATTCATTTAAACACAACTAAATAAATAAAACAAACACGATCATCATAACAGTTTTCAAGTTAGAAATGTCAACACATACCCGGCGTAAAAATTTAAGATCATTAGTGTTAACCCCGATTCTAAACCGGATCTGTTTTAGATGGTCTAAGTTGACAATTTTTTGTAAAAATAGAGTCAACAAAGTTGACCAGGCGTATTTTGTTTACCAAACTGCCCGCATGCCTTTGACTTTTGACTATTCCCCTATACCTACCTCTCTTCATCTCAACGGCGTTTTTGTTTGTTACACTTGTTTGAGTAATAAAAGACTAAAAAGTATAAAATTTATTTACTGCAAAATATATAAATAAAAGTCAAGGAACGTTTATAATATCTTTACCGGTCACCAAAATATAGTTTTTTAACTATAGAAAACATTCACGTTTCCATATTAATTCTTATGAATTTTTCATAAAGGGTTAATACTAAGTGACATAATTTTTTTTTAAAGACCCACATAAATGTCATAGATTGAATCGTTGCAATGGTTCCTTGGATTGATGGTCTTTTGCCTCCAAAAATTAGTTCATTTCGCGTCTCTCAAATCGCCCAACAATTTCCCAGAATAACTAAATGTAAAACCTTCCTCTTGTGTTTTGATCCGTTGCATTCTTTGTGAGACTCTAGAACGTCCCCTATCTTCACGGTTGTAATATTAGGAACGTTAATCCACGAACAAATTCCTTGCCATATGACCGTTGCAAAACCATATCTTGTAAATAAGTGATCCGTGTCCTCGTCTTGATCTCTGCGTAATCTACACGTGGTTGCACCTTGAAGCACCCTTCGTTTTTGAAGTCCC
This sequence comes from Ambrosia trifida, assembly GCA_028751855.1. NCBI lineage: Eukaryota > Viridiplantae > Streptophyta > Magnoliopsida > Asterales > Asteraceae > Ambrosia > Ambrosia trifida. Next base: position 22,002,914 of record CM054130.1, read on the forward strand.
ACTAAAGATTTTGTTCGGCCTGCAAGCGAAAATATTTACCTTTCTCGGAAACTATTTAGTTATTATTATATTTTTCAAATTTAACCTAAAGTAAATAGGTAAATGCAATTAAAAGAGAGCCACTAAACATTTATCATGTTAGATAATTTTTAATTCAGATTATTCATTTAACCATTTATGATTTTTTATAATTAAGCAAATTCAAAATTTAAATAGTTTACGATGGTAGGATGTCTCTCCTCTATTCTAAAAGTAGATGATAAAAATCCGGTACAGTATAAGTATAAAGTTATTTAGGATTGGGTTAGTTTGTTGTTAAAATTCATAATAAATTGGAATGTTAGAGCCTCATTTAAATAATTAAATTAAGAAATTTGAATGTTTAAATATTTATTTTATATGTTTTAGTTGCGTAAATGTTTTAAGATGCTATTAGAAATTTATAAATAACCAAAATAAAATTTCGTTAACTTTCAATATAAAAAACAAGATGTATACCCTCTACTAGAGCATGTTTAATTTGTTATATTATTTATCTAATGACGCAGTTACACTATTTTTTTATTTGTTATATTATTTATCTAGAAAGTATGTTTAAATAGATGGGAAAAAAAAAATAAATAAATCTTCTCCCTTTACTTCTCATGTTTAGTAAGTTATATTTCATCTTTACTCTATTTGTATATGTGTCATCTATTCGTAGTTTTTAGGGATTTTTACTTTTTATTATTTTTTTCAACTTTCCTACATTTTTAGTGCTTTTTTTTGCATGTTACCACCTTTTTGTTTTCATGTGTTGTTTACATTAAACACTTTTTATTCCTCACACACTTTTCATGTCTATATATGATATTTGAGACGAAAGTCTAAGCAGTTTCTCTATTCTTTAGGATGGAGGTATAATTTGCCTATATCTCACTCTCGTGTATGATACCAACGGCTTTGCTTATGAAAAAAGATTTTAGTGAGTATGATAGTTGTTACTTTTGCACACTAATAACAACGATATGCCTTATTTTGACACATTTTATTGTTATATGTTATCTAACTAAGAATAAGATATTCGAATTTGTGACAATACCATTTATCGTTGTATTTAATAGTCAAAACGCGTACTCTATTCATAATATATATATATATGTATATATACAAAATACAATTATATTTGGAGAATATACAACTAATAAAGCTAAATTTATGTACATAATAATCCATTTATGTTATAGCCTCACAGTCGAAGTGGTAGGGGAATGAATACTGGGACCGAAGCTAAAAGTTTTCAAAGAGAAAATGTAGTAGACCCTTTGTGAAAATATGAACAGTATCGAGCATGGTGGGGGTTGTTCGCGATGATTAGGGCGGGGGTGGGGTTGGTGCGTTTGTAGGAAATAATCTAGATAACATCTAAATACTCAAGGTTATGAAATGTGTGACTATCTCTACAGGTTATAATCTAGGGTTAATTAGGTATGGTTTCCTTCCTTAAGAAAACCAAAGACACGTGTGAAGAACATTACAGGTTTGTTAAAATGTCTAATGAGAGATCACCCTATGCTTTTTACTCACAATTTTATGAAAGATTTTGACCCACAGTCTGAGAACAAAAGACAACTTGAGTATAATCTAGATAAATACTAAACACTAGCACCACTAATAAATACGCTCTCACGAAATCTAAACCTAACAAGCAATGGGTAGGAAGTTCTAATCAATATCTATCACCCCTAAGCTCTAGATTAAGTGGCACACTTAAATCAAAATCAATCTATTATGGACTGAAACCATTGCAAGGTATGAGACTTGTCTCACATTGGTTGTATGAGCAGCAAATGAAGGGTTTATAACCCAAGTCGACACTCTCTCCTATCAGACTAGTCATTTGGGATGAGTTCTCCTGTTTGGGTCGTAACATTGGTATTAGAGCCAAACTTGGAGTGGTGTCCTAGAGAGAGCCAGTTGTGACCAACGAGGACGTTGGCCCTTAAGGAGGGTTGATTGTTATGGATTGAAACCATTGCAAGGTATGGGACTTGTCCTATATTGGTTGTATGGGCAATCAATGTGGGGTTTATAGCCCAAGTGGGCTCTCTCTCCCATCAGACTAGTCTTTTGGGATGAGTTCTCCTACTTAGGTTGAACATTTGGATGGTAGCTTTGGAAGATCAGGTACAATTACCATCTTTTCACTTGGATGGTGCTCCACTTCAATGGCATCATTGGTTTGCAAAAACCAATAGTCCAATGTTCTGGTTGGAGTTCACAACAACTTTGTTGAGTCGGTTTGATCCAACATATTATGATATCACCACCTTAAACAACTCACAACTGTTGCTGCATATATCGAAACCTTCGAACGGTTGTCACACCGTGTCGACAGGCTATCCGAATCGTTCCTTGTTGGTTATTTTATCGAAGGCCTGAAGGAAGAGATTCGTTTGGAGGTTAAGCATAAGAAGCCTCGTTTCTTAGTGGATGTGATGGGGTTAACAAGGGGTGGAAAAAAAATTAAGTCTACAGCATGTGATTTCTTCTCCACAAGAGATTCAACCTTTTAGCCCCTCCCTAAACCCATCGTCCAGTGCATGATTATTGGCCCCAGTCCCAACACCACCACTGGCCCTTCCAACCCCTAGCCCAGTCTGTCGTATACCAGTGTAGCGGCCCGTGAACGTTGTGAAAAATGAGTATGTTATTATTGTGAGAAGAGCTACACACCAGGACAAAAGTGCAGTAAGCCTCGGTTTTTTATGATTAGCGAGGTACACATAGATGAACCTCCCAAAATGACGGAAGATATTATTCAAGCAAAAATCTCGTTTTTGGCAGCCTCGGGTAATATCCTTCCCCAAACTTTAAGATTGTCAGGAAAGATGAAAACCAAAGATGTCATGGTGTTGGTGGATGGAGGAAGTACTGATAATTTCATATCTTGCGTGTTAATTGATCAATTGGGACTTAATGTGAGTGATAATGTGAAGTTGAAGTAGTAGTCGCTAATAGTGATACACTCGTTTGTGTCGACCGGGTTCGGGACCTCACTATTATGTTTTCGGGTTATATCGTCACAACATATTTGTTGGTTTTACCCGTTGCAGCCTACCGTTGGTCCTAGGTATTCATTGGCTAAAGACCGTGGGAAGAGATAACATACAAAGTTTATTGAAAATGCATTGACTTCTACGCTAATCTCTTTCCTTGATTGGCTCCCTATCAAATTCTCATGCACAATTTCAGCCGACCACTTTCATTCATATTTATTAGTTTCCTTTTCTTTGTTATTTGTATTGCCTATTTAGGCTTCTTCTTGTAACCAAAATCATAGAATATACAAAAAAGCTTTTTGATCAAAATCTTCATGGTATCAGAGCGGTGAGTTCTCACGCTCGATCCAAACCCAAAACCATTCGCATAATCCAGCCACTATGGCAGGCGATGATGCAAACAAAGAAACCCAAAAATCCGATACAAACAGCCCCGATCACAACTCTCCATTCTACCTCCACCCCTCCGATTATCCGAGACAAATGCATGTCAACGATGCGTTAACTAACCATAACTACCTTGACTGGGTCCAAGAGATGGAAAATTTCTTGTTTGCTAAGAACAAGATAGGTTTCATCAACGGAACCATCAAGAAGCCAGAAACGGATGATGCAAACTATATGGCATGGATGCGATGCGACGCGATGATCAAGGGATGGCTTACTACAGCTATGGAGAAAGAAATCCGAGGAAGCGTGAAGTACGCCAGTTCAGCATCGGAAATTTGGAAAGACCTTCAAGAACGTTTCGGAAAAGAAAGTGCTCCGCGAGCATACGAATTGAAGCAGGCTATCTCGAACACCAGGCAAGACGGGATGACGGTGTCCGCGTACTACACAAAGCTGCGTGGGCTGTGGGATGAGATGCAATCTTTTCTCCCTACTCCCAAATGCAAATGTAATGGTTGTACGTGTGGTCTTGGAAAATCGCTCAGGGAACTTAGAGAAAAAGAACAACTCTACGAGTTCCTCATGGGCCTAGATGGTGATTTTTCAATCATTAGAACACAGATCCTCGCAACCAAACCCATCCCATCCTTGGGGAACGCTTATCACCTAGTCGCCGAAGACGAGCAACAAAGAACTATAGCCGGAGGAAAGAGGCCGGTTACTGAAGTCGTGGCCTTCCAAGCTTCTGTAAAGCGTAATGGTCCACCAAATCGAACCGGACAAAAAGAAAAAAGGGGCACGGGCCATTGTGATCATTGTGGAAAGGATGGACACACTCGCGATGGATGCTTTGAGCAAATCGGTTATCCGGAGTGGTGGCCTGGTAAAAATAAACGTGAAAAAGGGAAGCCGAAGGCAGCATGCGCAGAAACCGAACCAGACCTAATTGGAAGCTTAACAAAGGAGCAATACGAACAGTTTCAGAAACACTTTGCTGGAGAAAACAAACCCACGCAAAGTGAGGCTCCTCGGACCGCGAACATGGCAGGTAAACATAGACACAATGACAACTGGATAATGGATTCTGGGTGCACGGAACACATTACTTACAGGTCCGATGTTCTCGAGGACAAAACCATATCCAGAAACGAACCGCCTGTGACCATTCCTAATGGAGAAAATGTACCGGTTGAAGGCAGAGGGAGTCACACCTTGCTGAATGGAACAAAAGTGCAAGAAGTTTTGCACGTTCCAAGATTTACTTTTAATCTTTTATCTGTGAGCAAACTTTCAAGAGATCTAAATTGCACCGTAACATTTTTTCCCAAATTCTTTGTAATGCAGGGCTTGCGTTCGAGGAAATTGATTGGAGCGGGTAGGTGCAAAGATGGTCTATATCAAATGGGGATGCTTGGAAATAGAAGAAAAGCTATGGTTGTGACTAGTGATATGTGGCACAAGAGACTCGGACATGCGGGTGACGAGAAGTTGTCTCAAATAAATTTTCTCAATAATTTTTCTTTTAAGAATAATGATGATGTTTGTGATTCTTGCATGAAATCTAAATTCACCAGAATGCCTTTTCCTACTAGTATAACTAAAACAAGTGCGCCTTTTGATCTAATTCATTGTGACGTATGGGGAAGGTATCGTACGCCCTCGTTCTCAAAAGCCAACTATTTTTTAACAATAGTTGATGATTATAGTAGGGTCGTATGGGTCTATCTTCTTAAACACAAATTTGAAGCAAGTACTTGTTTAATATACTTCCACAAAATGGTTAAGACGCAATTTGAGAAGAATATAAAAAGGATAAGGTGTGACAACGGTGGAGAGTTTATTTCCAACCAAATGATGAGTTTTTATGCGGAACAAGGAATCATTTTGGAGACAACATGCCTACACACCCCACAACAAAACGGAGTCGTGGAGAGAAAACATAGACACTTACTTGAAACAGCGCGTGCTCTCAAGTTCGAAGCAAGTCTCCCGAAAAGGTTTTGGGGTGAATGCATTTTAACTGCCACATACATCATAAATAGGCTACCCTCAAAGGTTATCGAAAATAAAACCCCATACGAGCTCCTACATGGGTAAAAACCAAACTATGACCATATGAGGGTAATGGGTTGCTTGGCGTATTACCGAAGTGTTGAGACAAATGGAGACAAGTTTGAGATAAGAGGTAGACCGGGTGCGTTCATGGGATATCCAAGTGGAACGAAAGGGTACAAAATCTTCGATCCAAGCAATGGTAAAATCATCACGTCAAGAGATGTAAAATTTGCTGAAAAAGTTTTCCCCTATTCCTCGAAGAGTATGGAAAATCAACATGAAGAAGAGGACGTGTTCACTGCCTACCCGGATGAAGAGAGCAAAAACAATGGGGCCACTAGCTCCAACGTAGTAGAGGCCAAAGATTTGGACCCAAATAACCCAAAAACTCACCTCATTCTCGATGAGCAACTGGAATTGGAAGCACTGGGCCAAAACAACCCAACTAATGATGATGTTGGGCCTATTCACGCTGAATTGGAGGATCAATCTGGGCCTTCACATGGTGGGCCTGACATTCCATCACAATCACCAAGCAATCCAACATATACCGAAGAGAATCAACAAAGTGGTGATCAAAATGTTGAAAGCGTTGAACAAGGCAGGGAAAAACGAACCAGAACTAGACCTGCTCATCTCAAAGATTACGAAGTCAAGCTCCCCCCTTCTATAGACCATGCACAACCCGCATCCGATCAAGAATCCTCAACGGTATGTCCCATTGCAAACTTCGTTTCTTATGAAAAATTTTCACAATCTCATAAGGCCTTCCTTGCGGCCATCACCTCAAATGATGAGCCAAAAAGTTTTAAACAAGCTGTGCAGGATCATCATTGGAGGGATGCCATGCAAAAAGAAATAAAAGCCCTCGAAGAGAATGGAACTTGGACCATAGAAGATCTTCCCAACGGGAAACGAGTCATAGATTCAAAATGGGTGTATAAAATAAAATTCAAACCGAATGGTGAAGTTGAGAGATACAAGGCAAGACTCGTCGCCAAAGGATATACGCAAATGGAAGGGGTTGATTATCACGACACGTTTGCACCAGTGGCAAAACTAGTTACCGTAATAAGTCTCATTGTTGTAGCCATCAAAAAGGATTGGGGCATTCACCAACTCGATGTCAACAACGCCTTCTTGCACGGGGACTTAAACGAAGAGATATACATGCGACTCCCACAAGGCTACGACAAAGGGGGAACAAAGGTATGTCGTTTGAGAAAATCATTATATGGTTTGAAGCAAGCCTCGAGAAATTGGTATCAAAAGTTTACATCGGCCCTCCTTCAACTTGATTACAAACAATCCGCTGCAGACCACTCACTTTTTACTTACAAAAAGGGAAAAATATTCGTTACCGCTCTCATATATGTCGACGACATCATTATAACAGGGAATGATGAAAACAAAATTCAAGAAACAAAAAACTTTCTAAACGACAAGTTTAGCATCAAAGACCTTGGTCCATTAAAGTATTTTCTCGGCATAGAAGTGGCAAGAACTAAAGATGGCTTAGTACTAAGCCAACGAAAGTATACCCTCGACATCCTAGAAGATAGTGGGATGTTAGGATGTAGGCCGTGCTCTTTCCCTATGGAACAAAATTTAAGACTTGACAAGGGAGATGAGGATGTTCGTATTGATGCTACCAAGTACCGAAGATTGGTTGGGCGATTACTATATCTCCAAGCAACTAGACCCGATCTTGCTTACTCGGTAAATGTTCTGAGTCAGTTTGTCTCTAACCCGCGGCAAAGACATCTCGATGCTGCCATGAGAGTCCTTCGATATCTTAAGGCAACGCCAGGGCAAGGTATTTTCTTCCCGAAAGAAGGAGGCACCAATTTAGTTGCATATTGTGATGCTGATTGGATGGGTTGCTCACTTACACGAAGATCAAGAACGGGATACCTTCTCCTATTAGGGGGAGCGCCCATTTCATGGAAATCAAGAAACAGTCGGTTGTATCACGTTCCTCAGCAGAAGCCGAGTATCGTGCAATGGCCAATGCTACTAGTGAGATTTTGTGGATGCGTTGGCTATTAAAGGGCCTTGAAACCGAGCAACATGGCTCTACACCACTCTACTGTGACAACAATGCAGCTCGACATATTGCGAACAATCCAGTGTTCCATGAACGAACAAAGCACGTTGAAATGGATTGTTACTTTGTTAAAGAGCGAGTCGAGTCACATGAAATCAAACCACTCTATGTTGACACGAAGGCACAAATAGCAGACCTTCTAACAAAAGCTTTGGGCTCAAAGCAACTCGAGTCCCTTCTTGTCAAGATGGGCATGCGAAACCTACACGCTCCATCTTGAAGGGGAGTATTGAAAATGCATTGACTTCTACGCTAATCTCTCTCCTTGATTGGCTCCCTATCAAATTCTCATGCACAATTTCAGCCGACCACTTTCATTCATATTTATTAGTTTCCTTTTCTTTGTTATTTGTATTGCCTATTTAGGCTTCTTCTTGTAACCAAAATCATAGAATATACAAAAAAGCTTTTTGATCAAAATCTTCAAAGTTTCTTAACATACAAAGTGTAAGAAGCATTCTCAGCCATTAGATTTAGGCGGTGGCAAGATGGTAATTAACAATCATAATCATATTTGGGTTAATCTAACCAAGGATAAATTAGGAAAAACACGTTTAAATTTTTGTGAAATCGTAACAACTTACATAATCGATGCAATTATTTTCAACGATTGAACCTGATTTTTCATCGTTTTCAACTCGATTAAACGTTCAGAATGATTAAAAATAAAAAACATTTGATTACAAACAAAATCAAAACGTATTTGCAGAAATAGAAAAAAACAGAGTATGATAATTCAATTGATAAAATTAGTAGAATCATATTCAAAAATCATCATCAATGCATGTATTATTCACAGAAACGAACGATGTTGATAATAGAAGAATTAAAGAAAAAAATGGCTTTCAAAAAAGTTTCAGATGACGAAGATCAAAAACTGTTAACAAAAAATCATAAAACGCATTTGGTTTTTTATAAAACGCATTTGGTTTTTTAAACACTATTTAAACTGGTTTTTACAAAAGCGCACTTGGTTTTTTTATAAAACGCACTTGGTTTTTGTAAAATGCACTTGGTTTCTGTAAAACGCATTTGGTTTTTGTAAAACGCACTTGGTTTTTGTAAAACGCATTTGGTTTTCGTAAAACGTACTTGGTTCTGTAAAAAGCATTTAGTATAAATAAAAACTCATTTTCCCCCTATTTTACTTTGTTTTCCTCCAACAAACAAAACAACTATATTCACACACACTTGAGGTAAGGTTTTTTATGGATTGGTTGTTTTTTTTTCTTTTTTTTTCTTCTTTTTCCTTTGTTTTGTGATTATCCAGAGACACGGAGATGTTGGCTTCTTGGTTGTCTTCTCCGAAGATAGAGGAAGTGCCTAGATCTGAGCCACGATTGAGGTTGGGTTGAAGGCGAACAACGTGAAGGGTTTTGAAGGCGTCAGAGGTTAGAGGAGAGAGGGATCGGTGAGGCTTTGGTCCGACGGTTGGGTCAGGCGGTGGTGGTGGTGGTGGTGATTAATGAACGATTAAAAAAATGATATGAAGGAACATTACCTTTTTCCCCTTTTAAATCAACCTGGATTGGGTTACGATTGGGTTAGTTAGAGTTAACTAGGGTTTACACGTGTCAGGCTGTGGTGACTTCTTACACTTTGTAGGTTAAGGATACTTTGTATCCTATACTTTCTCAAAGACCCTAGGCTCGGTTGAGTTTGATTTCAAGAATCTTTCTATTGGGTTCCATCTTGACGGTTTGTTACACAAGCTTTACGGGTTGAAACACACAGACTTGGATGAGCTGAAACACAATCTGGACACCGGAGTGCGGACCAAAAAGACTCTCCTATGTTTCGCCTTGCGGGCAAGGCGCGTTCAAGCTAAACCATGCAAGCTGAAGGAGTCCCCAAGCAAAATACAAGGGTGTGATCGATTGAACACCATTTAACACCATGTGAATTCAGAATTTAAATTTGAATGTAATTTATCTTCCTATCTCTATATGTGGGGTTCTCTTAACTTTGAACGATATCAAAAAAAATTATTATCTATACTTCTCTTTTATGTTCATCCCCTTATTTTTCTATTTTTTGATTAAACCAATTGTCCCACATCACAATCTATATCCAAAACTCCAACTTTTTTTTGAACGACCAACAAATTGGAATCACTCACGGAACACTGGAGTATCATCGTGCCACCAATGTTGCCATGCGATCATATTCCACCACCAAGTCACCAATTCAGGTGAAACTCATAATAATTATGAGAAAACCCCCTTTGTGAGATTCGAAACCAGGACCTTATGGTCTCTAAGTCTTATCTCACCACCAAGATGCCGTTGGGCTATAATACCTTTGGCCAAAACTCCAACTATTATCTCTAATTAGCTGTCGAGAATAAAAAACCAAGTAATCAATCCGAACACGCACAACCTAATCTAGAAAATACAAAATCAAGCAAACATGAGCATGAAAATCCCAACACACATATCTATTTATAACCAGAAAATAATCAAGCTCTAATGTTATCAAACAAGCATATGACTTCAAAACCAAAACAATTGTTAAAACATGTTAATCTTCAACCAATTTAGCTACATATATATATAATCGAAAGCAAAATATAAACAATTGTGTTCATTGCAAAAAAATTAAGCTAATAGCGTGCTAGTTTAATTTACACTATGTTCCAGAGTTTAATAATAGAAGGAAAAGAAAGGAAGTAGAGAGAAAGGGGAACAGTTTTGTTATCCATAGTTTCATTAAAGCAAAGAAGTGGAGAGAAGAGAAAGGAAAATTATCTCAAATAACAATCCTTCCAAATTGGAAGGGAGCGGAAGGAAGAGAGAGTGAAAAAAATTTAAAGTATATCATTTACCAATATACCATCTCATTTAACCTATAACAAAATCTTACAAGGGTATAATTGTAAAATATACGTTTTTTTCTCTTCCTTTCAACTTGGGAACACATAAAATCTTTAGTTTCTTTTCTTTTCTTTTCAACTCGGGAACACAAAATAAAATTATATATTTTTCTTTCTTTTCTCTCTTAATATCCCTTTCTCTTCTTTTCTTTTGGTGTAATTTTTTTATTTAAAAAATCTCGTATATAAAAGATATTAACGTTTAAAAATGATGGGAGGAAACATTAGAGAGAAAAATCTAAATTTGCTTTTAAATTCTTAAAGAGATTAGGGTTAGATAATTGTAGGAGAATGGATGAAAACAAAATAAAAAAATAAATTAAAAACTCTCACCTTAACGTGTCACGTGACACATTCATAGGAGGGTTGAGGCCTCCATTGAATGACACCTCATCAATATTCAATTCTTTTATTATAAGTATAGATATAGATTCACGTAGCCGCCCATGAAAACAATTAAGAGGGTGTTTGGGATTGCGTTTTGAATCTGATTTTTAGATTATTGCGTTTTGAAAACGCAGATAATCAGTTTTTAGTGTTTGGATTGCGTTTTGAAAACGCAAATAATCAGTTTTTTAGGCTACTAAAACGCAATAATCTATAAGCAGCTCCACCTCTGCTTTTCCAAAACGCATAATCTGTTTTATATAATCAAATCCCAAACCCCCCCTAAATAGATCACAAGTTAACTTGTAGATTTATTTAACTAATGCATCATGCATGTAAACCAGGGGCGGATTTAAGAAGGCCCGTACGGGTTCACGCGAACCCACTCGGTTTTCGATTTTTAGTAGAAATATATATAAAAAATGAGCCATGAACCCAAAAGAAAAATTGGCATGAACCCATTAACAAAATCATGTGTGTGGCTCAATGGTTAAGTCTTCCACCTTTTATCTTTTAAAGTGTAGGCTCGAAACCTGCTGTTAGCATTTTTTTTAATTAAATAAACCAAGCCTTAAAATAAGGTTTTATTATGTTTTGTTTCATTCTAAATCAACCTAAAAACATACTGCCGCCCCTGTGCTCGCACAACCGCTGTGCTCCGCATGTCACAATAATTAAGGTTTGATTTTTTTTAAGTTCCTAGTTTTTATATTTTATTGAATCATCTATATTACATTTTAATTGAGAATATTCTACAAGAATGTGAAAAATGGAGGATTGAGGAATGTGATAAGTTATATTTTATTGAACCATCTATTGTTTGTTAATTTGTCATTTTGTAAACTTTATTAATAATGTGAAATCGTAATTCGAATATGAATTAGACAATTAGTAGTTAATGGTTTTCAATTGTTAATTTGTTGAACTTGAATGATTATGTGAAATAGTGAATTTAAATTAGACAATTAGTGATGTTAATTTGTTGAAATGTGAATGTGATATATAGGTTATTAAGATCTTTTAAGCAAGAATGGTACAACGGAAAACATAAAAATTGGTTAGAATATAGTGTTAAAACGGATAATGTATTCTTTATATTGCTACTTGTTTAAGGAACGTGGACAAAACGAGGCATTTGTGAGTGATGGGGTATGGTGTTGGTATAGGATCGATGGATTTGCTACTCGTATTTTTATTATGTGTTTTTTTTTTTAAATTACTAATGAAGATGTTTTTATTATTGTATCTTATTTTTATTATGTCATGAACCATACGTCGATACCTGACCCGAACCGTCGAACCGACCTGGAATTTTTTATGTCCAATCCGAAACTGACTAAAACAACGAACTCATTGGAAAAAAAATCCTGGATCCACCACTGATGTAAACTACTTACAATTCATTTTATTTCATGTGATGCCACACCAACGAAAATTCAAGTCATTATTTTTCTTTGTTTGTTGCTTAGTTGAATCGTTTTAGCTTTGTTAATACTTCAGTTAGAGGGATCCTATAGGGATTGACCATGAATTTATGACTTTTCCCGACACACAAAATACATTAAAGGAAAAAGGATTCAACGAATTAAGATGGTCAAAATGAGAAAGATAAAAAGACCTTTAGAAGAGTCTCTACAAAGTACACCAAGCATGACTATTTCAAAAGAGGTCATGTACTTGACAATAATGAGATTTTATTAAAATATATTATGTCTAGAAATATATAACGATTTTTGAAGATTAAATAAAATTTAAGTAAGTAATTTTTTGAAGATTATATAATGCAACTAGTGACTTACCAACTTATCGTCCACGCTTTGCAGTGGGTTTGAAATGTAGGTAAAAATAAGCAGATTGCGAACGTGACAACAAAAATCCACGTGGTGTTTATTCGAAAGTAACGGAAAAGTTTCGTCGTTCCGTATGAAAGCAAAGTTATTCGAATAAAATTTACACCAAAATGTATATAAAGATAAACACAATGTCCACATATTACAACGAGCTGGTTTAAACGCAGATAAAAAAACACAATGCAATTGTGTATTTAGAGATGAGCTTTGGGCGGTTAAAAAGCCGAACGATATAAAAAGTGTCTAAAATAACCGGCTAGTTTACTAAAACTCTCGTCAAAACATAGATAAAAACAACTCGTGTGGAGCATTAATATAAAAAACAAAACCCATAAAAAATCAAGTAACAAAAAGTTCATTAAAAAACTCAAAATAGTAAATTTATTAAAGTTGAGGCGATTACAGTGTAAATATGCTAAAGAAAAAGGCAAAACAAAACAAATAAACTACACGGGATGTAAACAAAAATATAACTAAAGTGTAGGTGGAAAAATAAACAGAATAAACTGCAAGGGTGTAAACAAAAATTAAACTAAAGTAAATGTGGTAAAGTTAAATTTATTAAAAGTTGGAAAAAATAAAAATTTTACTAACCAATAAAAGAAAATGTTGTATCCAAGGTTTCATGAGCCACCCCGATTGCTGAGTATTATGTGTCCTATGTCCAAGGCATGATACAAAACTACTCTTAAGTCGGGGGTCTTACTGGAAGGAGTCTCTCTATTTCTACGAGTAGAGTTAAGATTGTTTACATCTTACCCTCCTCAGATCCTACCTTAGTTTTGTTATTGGTGGAATTTACTGAGTTGAATATACATCAACATTATCATACTCAAATAATCTCACCAATAGCAAAAGCTAAAGTAGGGTATGAGGTGGCTAAGATGTAGACAACATGACTTCTATCTTGTAGGACTAGAGGAGGCTGTATCCTGTGAGACCCATGGCTCGATAGTGGTTTGTATCAAGCCTTGGACATAAGACACATAACACTTAGCAATCAGGACAAGCCCGATTGGTGCATGTAACCCTTTTATTGAGTTGAATATGATGATGATAAATATTTTAGGCGCTATGAGGATCATGAAACAACTTGCTTCTTGGAGTGTAGACTGTAGACCTATAAATTGTAGGAACCGCTCGTATAAATTTAAATAAAACAGAACTATAATAACGATTACAAAGAAATTGAAAGCAGAAATACAATACAATTACAACTGAAATAAATAAATGCAAGAAATGAGTAGAAGCAGAAAAACTTGAAGGCTGAGGATCGTGTTGAACACGGGGCCCTTAAAACAAATTCCGAGTCTATTAACAAGAACTCGTTTTGTTTCCCAGGGTACAACAGCCGGAACAGCTAGAGTGCTGCCGGAGTTAGCTCTGACCCGAAATGTACCTGAAACAAGAAGATTAGATCGAACAGAAAGTTGGAGAGGAGAATTGGTGAATATTCAGACAGTGTGTCAAGGTGTGTCTTCAACCAAGGCTCTCCTTGGTATTTATAGGAGTCCAGAAAGAGTCAGTTTCGGAATGCATTAAAAACGAAAAATAAATGTCATTGAACGTCTTCAATGGCATTTATTATGTTCTTAAAGTTTCAGACGAAACTGATTGACCAGACAGTTACACTGCTGAGCTGTTACTGATTTGCTGTGAAGCTGAGGAGCCTGCGCGCGCGTTCATCTGCGCGCATGCGCACAACGTAACTCTCGTTCTACGTCAGCGGAGCAGAAGTCCGCGCTGAACCTTACGTTCTACGTCAGCGGAACGACTCGTCGCGCGCCTGCGCGGAAGCATCCGCGCATACCAGGACGCTACCTGGTTGTCTGCTCGTACTCGCGCGCCATCACCAGCCTCTGTCCTCGAACCTGCTTTCAAAAATACTAAGGCGGCTCTCAAGCGGCTCGCGGTGATGCGTGTGTGCGAAGTGCAAAGTGCGCCATCAAAGCGCCACATTGCGCCCATCGCCCACGCCACGCGCGTGTGCGAGTGCGTGTGCGAGTGCGAGTGCGAGTTGGGGTGCTCCGCACCCTTCGCGAGTTCCACAGTGTGAGCTCCTATGAAACAATAAGGAAGGAGTGTTCCTCCTTATATACCACTCATGGTATCTTCACTCTTCCTATGTGGGACAAGTTCCATCTTGTTTCATTTCAGCATCAAGTGCTTCAATCACCAATCTTTGAGCATCGATATCTCATTCATCTTAGCTCCGTTTTGGACGTGGTTTGGTTCGTTGCGAAGCTCTCACAACATAGAACATAAACCCACAAAGAAATATATAAATAAACTTCTGTTTCAAATATATATTTAAGTCCAAAGTTAGGAAAAACTCATTTTCCTATATTTTGTGAAAATAGCATTTTCACTTAAATTTCCAACAATCCCCCACATGAATGGAGATCGATCCGTTCTTACAAGTTTCAACGATACAATTCGACAGTAGAGCGTTGCAGGATAGGTAGGTTTTGCCTTTGAACCTTCCTTTGTGAAGCATACTTAGCTTACTGGCGATCAGTAGAACTTGATGTCTTTAAACTGATCCCCGTTTGTGTAAACGACAATACACCTCACACAACGCCCCACTTGGTTTAGCCAACCCCTCATTGTCGTGTCCGTTATGGTCATGGACACTCCTGGTTCTGCGAGAGCTCTAGGATTTGCGCCTCCCCACAAATCCATTCGAAGCGACCCTACTTCTCTCTAACATAGGTGATTCCCCTGAATCATTAAAAGCAAAAGTTATATTGATTTACCACAATCATTAACTTGAATATGCTTAACCTCGACACAATGTCACTGATTGGAATGGACTAGGAAGTATATACTCCCTTTAGTATTTTGGGGTGCCCCCCACAGTGACTCCCTTTGGTCATATGATTAAGTTGTCCTATTGAATCTAGATCTTGGGATCTCCAGTCAACTAGATTAGGTTTCCCTCATACTCCCTTTTTGCGTGGGCTTTAGTCCCATTCCTCTTGACGACTTATGAACTACCTCTTTGCTTAAGCCTTTTGTTAACGGGTCCGCAATGTTATCCATTGACTTCACATAGTCAATCGTGATAACACCCGTTGAGAGTAGTTGTCGTATTGTTTTGTGTCTACGTCTTATGTGCCTCGATTTGCCATTATACATTGTGCTTTGGGCTCTACCAATCGCCGACTGGCTGTCACAATGTATGCAAATAGCTGGTAAAGGTTTACTCCATCTTGGAATATCCTCCACAAATTGACGTATCCACTCCGCCTCTTCTCCACACTTATCTAAGGCGATAAATTCAGATTCCATCGTGGATCTTGCTATAACAGTTTGCTTCGAAGACTTCCAAGATATAGCAGCACCCGCAAGTGTAAACACATAACCACTTGTTGATTTGGAATCTTTTATATCCGAAATCCAGTTCGCATCAGTGTATCCTTCAACTACTGCTGGATGACGGGTATAATGCAGTCCATAGTCCCGTGTGAACCTTATGTATCTAAGCACCCGTGTTATACTTTTCCAATGTTCATCACTTGGATTACTTGTATATCTACTTAGCTTACTCACCGCGTATGCTAAGTCGGGTCTAGTACATGTCATTAGATACATTAAACTGCCAATGATCCTTGAATACTCTACCTGAGCAACACCCTTTCCTCTATTTTTAAGTAGATGGTGGGTGGTATCAATTGGAGAGCGAGCTATAGCCTTGTCTCCTGAATTGAATTTTTCAAGGATTTTGTCGACATAATGAGATTGAGTTAGAACTAGACCATGTTGGGTTCTAAGGATTTTTACTCCAAGGATAACATCCGCTAAACCCATGTCTTTCATATCAAATCTCCCTTTCAACATGTCTTTAGTAGATTTAACCATCTTATCATTACTCCCAACGATAAGCATATCATCCACATATAGACATAAGATCACATAACCTCCTGGCGTGTCTTTGGAATATACACATTTGTCGCACTCATTTATTTTGAAACCATTGTCAAGCATGACTTGGTCAAATTTATGATGCCATTGTTTTGGAGCTTGCTTCAAACCATATAAAGATTTGACTAATTTACATACTTTGCCCTCTTGTCCTGGGGCAGAGAAACCCTCTGGTTGCTCCATGTAAATTTCTTCTTCTAAATCACCATTTAGAAAAGCGGTCTTTACATCCATTTGGTGAACATCCAAATTTCTTAAGGCCGCAATTGCAAGAACCAATCTTATAGAGGTTATTCGTGTTACAGGCGAGTAAGTATCAAAGTAGTCTAGACCTTCCTTTTGTCTAAATCCTTTGATCACTAATCTAGCCTTGTATTTATCAATACTTCCATCAGTTTTCATCTTCTTCTTGAATATCCAACGATATCCTAGGGGTTTACAACCCGGTGGAAGATCTACTAACTCCCAAGTATGATTTTGCAATATAGAATCAATCTCATTCTTAATTGCTTCTTTCCATTGAGGTCCTTCTGATGAGGAGACCGCTTCGCGGTAGGTATTGGGCTCACCCTCTACCATGTAGCTCAAGAAGTCTGGACCAAAAGATTTTTCAATCCTTGCCCTTTTGCTTCGTCTAAGCTCACCCTCCTCAACCTCGGGTCGTTTATGTCTTTCCTCTTGAATTTCATCGTCAACCAATGTTGATGGACCTGCTTGGTCATCGTTAATTGGTATTGATGATCTAAGAAGTGTTTGTCCTAGCATAGGAAAAACATGTTCAAAGTACTCGACAAAACTAGGATTTACCTCCATGAAAGTGTTTTTGAGTATATCGGGATTCTTGGATTCATGTACAAGAAAACGATGCGCAGTACTTTGATATGCATATCCAATGAATATGCAATCAACAGTTTTGGGGCCTATCCTAAGAGCCTTAGGAGGTGGTACAGTCACCTTGGCTAGGCACCCCCACACTTTCAAGAATTTGTATGAAGGTTTTCTACCTTTCCACAACTCGTAGGGAGTCTCGTCCCTAGCTTTTAGAGGTATCCTATTCAGAAGATAATTAGCCGAGAGAATGGCGTCCCCCCACATTTCACGGTTCACTCCCGAACTTATCAACATGGCATTCATCATTTCTTTCAATGTGCGGTTCTTTCGTTCCGCGGTGCCATTTGATTGTGGGGAATAAGGTGGTGTACATTCATGTATTATGCCACTTTTTGCGCATAAATCGGCAAAAGGTGCAACATATTCACCACCTCGGTCGCTTCTCACGGCCTTAATTTTCTTTTTAAGTTGATTCTCAACTTCATTCTTATATAAGGTAAACTTATCTATTGCCTCATCCTTACTCTTGAGTAAGTATACGTAGCAATATTTGGTGCAATCATCAATAAACGTGATGAAATATTTATTCCCACCAATTGTAGGAATTGCCTTTAAATCACAAACATCGGTGTGAATTAAATCAAGGGGTTCGGTTATTCGTTCAACCGATTTGAAAGGTGATCGAGTTAGTTTGGATTCAACACATGCTTCGCATTTAGAATCGGATTCAATGTGGAATGTTGGTATGCTATTCAATTTAATCAAACGACGAATTGAATTAAAATTTACATGTCCTAGTCTACCATGCCAAACATTAGAAGACTCAAGCATATAAATAGAAGTAGTAGGAGTTTTATTCATTGAATTGTTCACAACCATTACATTCATTTTGAACATACCATTAAGGGCATAGCCCTTTCCAACAAACATACCACGCTTAGACAGAACAAACTTGTCCGATTCAAACACTAGGCGAAATCCAAACTTGTTGAGCATCCATCCCGAGACGAGATTCTTGCGTATGTCAGGTACATACAACACCTTGCTCAACGTGAGGTCCTTCCCCGAAGTCATCCTCAAAATCACCTCGCCTTCACCCTTGATGTCGGCGGTAGCTTTATTCCCCATATAAAGCTTGTCTCCACCCGTGAGTTCCTTGAATGTAGAGAAAAGAGCCTTGTCTCCACAAACATGACGGGTTGCACCAGTGTCAACGAACCAGCCAGGTAGGTTGTCGCCCACCACGTTGACTTCATCTTCAACCATAGCACCTTGCTCAGTTATCATTGCTACAAGAGGCATGCCATCCTCATCGACCATATGCGCACGCTCACGCTTAGGCTTCTTGCATTGGTTGGCGCGGTGGCCTGTCTCTTGACAGTTGTAACAAATACCAGAAAAAGGCGCAGGCTTCTTTTTCACAGCCCCCTTTTTAGGTCCAAGATCCACCTTCGCTTTCCCTTTGTCCTTCTTCCCTTTATTCTTGCTGCCCTTGGAGGATTGCCCAGTTTCCACAACATTAGCCCTAGCCGTATCTTGGACAAGGCTACCTTTTTGGGCAATTCTGTTGTCCTCTTCAATCCGAAGACGAACAACAAGTTCCTCCACAGTCATCTCCTTTCGTTTATGCTTAAGATAATTCTTAAAGTCAGTCCACGAAGGAGGTAACTTTTCAATCATTGCTGCCACTTGAAATGTCTCACTAAGTATCATGCCCTCTGCGTAGATTTCATGAAGTATAATTTGCAATTCTTGGACTTGATTCATAACCGTTTTAGAGTCAAGCATTTTGTATTCCAAGAAGCGGGCTACAACGAATTTCTTCGTTCCAGCATCCTCCGCTTTATACTTCTTGTCTAAAGACTCCCATAAATCTTTGGCAGTCTTTATTGTATAATAAACATTATACAAACCATCTACTAGGCCGTTTAACACATAGTTGCGACATAAGAAATCCGAATGCTTCCAAGCATCTAACGCGCTCTGAAATTGAACGTCGTTCTGCCCTTCCGTAGGTTGGGGAGCGGATTCTGTTAAGAACCTCGCAAGGTTCAAGGTGGTCAAGTAGAAGAACATCTTCTGTTGCCACCTCTTGAAGTTCAAACCCGAAAACTTTTCGGGTTTTTCAGCATGATTTGCCACAGTGGACGCTCCCACTGTGTTGGCAGGCAAAGGGGTACCAAGAACAGCTTGGTTCACGGTGTTGTTGTTGTCACTAGTCGACATTCTGAAAAATTTCAACCAAACACGTTAATTTTCCAGTTTTATAAAACTCTATTTATAAAAAAAAACGTCAACTAATGTTAAAAAAAATACTCAAAATAATAACAATTTGTGACTTCTAAGTCCAACTTTGAAGGCCAACAAAAAGTATTATTTCAATTTTAGACAAAGGTTTAGATGTAACCGATAATGTTTTCTAACAAAATAACAAACCGTAGGCTTCTAAGTCCAACTTTGAAGACCGAACAGTAAGTTATAATGATTCGAAAAACAAAAAAAATTTGTTTTTAAAACACAAACTATGTGAAACAAAACTCGTTTGTATCACAATTAGAATGGTTTTGTAATACACGAACGGTGTTTAAAAATTTGTTTTAAGATTGTAGGAACCGCTCGTATAAATTTAAATAAAACAGAACTATAATAACGATTACAAAGAAATTGAAAGCAGAAATACAATACAATTACAACTGAAATAAATAAATGCAAGAAATGAGTAGAAGCAGAAAAACTTGAAGGCTGAGGATCGTGTTGAACACGGGGCCCTTAAAACAAATTCCGAGTCTATTAACAAGAACTCGTTTTGTTTCCCAGGGTACAACAGCCGGAACAGCTAGAGTGCTGCCGGAGTTAGCTCTGACCCGAAATGTACCTGAAACAAGAAGATTAGATCGAACAGAAAGTTGGAGAGGAGAATTGGTGAATATTCAGACAGTGTGTCAAGGTGTGTCTTCAACCAAGGCTCTCCTTGGTATTTATAGGAGTCCAGAAAGAGTCAGTTTCGGAATGCATTAAAAACGAAAAATAAATGTCATTGAACGTCTTCAATGGCATTTATTATGTTCTTAAAGTTTCAGACGAAACTGATTGACCAGACAGTTACACTGCTGAGCTGTTACTGATTTGCTGTGAAGCTGAGGAGCCTGCGCGCGCGTTCATCTGCGCGAGTGCGAGTGCGAGTTGGGGTGCTCCGCACCCTTCGCGAGTTCCACAGTGTGAGCTCCTATGAAACAATAAGGAAGGAGTGTTCCTCCTTATATACCACTCATGGTATCTTCACTCTTCCTATGTGGGACAAGTTCCATCTTGTTTCATTTCAGCATCAAGTGCTTCAATCACCAATCTTTGAGCATCGATATCTCATTCATCTTAGCTCCGTTTTGGACGTGGTTTGGTTCGTTGCGAAGCTCTCACAACATAGAACATAAACCCACAAAGAAATATATAAATAAACTTCTGTTTCAAATATATATTTAAGTCCAAAGTTAGGAAAAACTCATTTTCCTATATTTTGTGAAAATAGCATTTTCATTTAAATTTCCAACATAAATGACTAGATCGACAAAATAAAAAAAAACGCAAATTAAAATCTCTCGCAACAAGAAACGTATTTGGACATGAATACCAAACACCTGAACATAATTAGATTTTGCTTGAATACATTAGAACTTTGGAAGCCTATCTCATGTTACATGTATGAACTAAAACATGTGTAGCATATGGGAAAAGTTTTCGAGAATATTGTAAGATAATTGTCTACTTTCCCAGACGTAAATGTTAAATCAATTATTGGTATCAAAGTATCATATTTTAGTGTTGATGACATAGGATTGATAATTGGCATTAAATGGCATAATAAAAACGTGTATTTAAACAAATTATAACAGATTAAACATAATTAAAGATTTAAGATAAGTGGCCGATCCGAACCGAATAAAAACTGTGAAACGGACAGACCGAACCAAATAACGGACGAACCAATGGACCGATGAACCAAGGACGATGAACAAACATAACGGACGGACCAAAAGATAAAGGACTGATGGACATACTAATAAAACAACGGATAAAATAAGGGCGGCCATTGCCCATCGGACAATAGCCGCAAACACATATAATAATATTTTGAGCCATCCCTTGTCAGCGTCTACAGTAACACCCGTCACTGTAGACGCCGACCTAATCATTTCACGCCATTAATGCTCAACCTTGGCCCAGACTATAAATACTGGGTAGTTGATAACATTAAAGGCAGCATTAAAACCCATCGGCAATCACTCTGCCTCCGATCAACACCTCTCACTCTCAAAACCCACCAACCGACTTCAACATTTTGGCGCCCACCGTGGGGCCGAAGATAAACCACTCGAGGATACCGTCCCCACATGTCTTCATCAAACCAACCGGATTCGGACAATGTTACCCCTGCTGGGGGCAATGTTGCCACACCGGTTAACCATAGTACCGCCCCAGGTACCGGTCTGACCGTGTCACCTGAACTGGTCCAATCGAACTTTCTGCAGTTGCGGCAGCTTATGAATGACTATGTAAGGCAAGATTGAGCTAAGGGTTTGGCCATTCGGCTATCTTTCGACGAAGAGGTCATTCCCAACGTTGGTACTCCACCACCTCCTCCAAGTCAAGCGCCTTTCACGACACTGGCGTCATGGTTAGCTGACATGGTGCATCGGAATGCTCGGACGTTTAGTATTGGACAAGCCACTGCCGTAGCACCTACAACCCATGAGCCGGAGCCGATCACCAGGGCCGAACGGTTCGAGCCAGGTGTCGATAATGATTTGAATCGGCCATACAGACCACCGGAAGGATCGAAGTTCACTGCCCGGATAACGGACTTCGTCCCACCGGTACGGGTCAAGATGCCGTCCAATATGAGGGTGTATGATGGGACAGCTGACCCGGAAGATCACATCTTGTTGTTTGACAGTGTGGCACGTAATGAAGGATGGCACATGCCTTCTTGGTGCCACATGTTTGTAGTTTGTACAAACATTGGCTGGGGTAGCCCGTGTATGGTTCAATAGCATTCCGCCCGGAAGTCTAGATAGCTTTCACGATCTGAAAGTTAGATTTCTAGAACACTTCCGACAACAAAGAAAGCACATGAGAGATCCGGTGGAGCTGCATAACATTAAGCAGAGGGAAGGAGAGACTTTGAAAGAATTTGTTGCCCGATATAAGGAGGAATCCCTTCAGGTGAAAGACGCAGACGAGAAGATGAGAATATCTGGTTTCCTGCATGGGTTGCGAACGAAACAGTTGGTGGAAAGTTTGAATGCACGAGTGCCGGTTACCATGGAGGAAGCCATAAAGCGGACCGAAGCTTTTGTCAGAGGAAAGGAAGCCGTGCAAGCCATAGAATTCAAAAAAGACGACTCCCGGAGGGGAACATTCCAAAAGAAGGACCGGTACGGTCAGAAGCGTTTCCCCAAAGAAGACAAGGGTGAAGCGAATGATACGCGAGGTCGAGACAATCGCCCTAAGGGGTCGGAGAAAGGTGATAGAAGGGGTTTCGTTTTCACAGAGTTAACGAAGACTCCGAAGGAAATTCTAGCGACAGAGACGAATGTTAAATTTAAGCCTCCGTATCCTCTTCAAAAAACGGCAAAGCAACAGAGCTCTAAAAAGTACTGTGAATTCCATGAAGATAAAGGTCACGATACAAATGAATGCTTTCAGCTCAAAAAGCAAATTGAAGAGGCCGTCCAATCAGGTCAGCTCGATCACTTGGTTAAGGATATTCGGAATCGGAAACGAAAGAAAGAAGGAAGAGATGATAAACAGATACTCATGGTCCGATCCGACATTGCATTAAAACGGTCGCGGGTAGTGATTGAAAAAAACGGTGAAATAACACATTGGAGCGAACTCCCCATTACTTTTCCCTCCATAAAACCCCATGAAGCAAGAGAAGATCCCCTCATCATACAAGCCACAGTGGGGGACCAGTTGGTGCACCGAGTTTACCTGGACGAGGGAGCGGCCTCCGATATAATGTATGAACACTGTTTCGAGCAACTTCCCCCTCATGTCCAGGCCGGATTAATTCCTGTTTCCTACCCATTAGTAGGTTTCTCCGAAGAACATGTCTCTCCGAAGGGACAGATTCAGCTCTTTGTAACGATAGGGGAGGAGCCGGAAAGAAGAGTAGAGGCATTGAACTTCATCGTAGTGCCTGCGCACACACCCCATAACATGTTGATCGGAAGACCAGGAATCCGTACTTTCGGTATGGTTACGTCGAGCAAACATGGTATGGTTAAGTTTCCAACTTTAAAAGGGATTACCACTTTACAAACCCTTGTCCGAGGACCGGAGATCGGGTACACCCGCACAGCGGAGGAACCTGAAAAGTGGTACCTCAATTATGATCATCCCGACAGAGCCATTACCGTAGGCCGAACCTTGAGTTGAGATTGCAAGGAAAGCTTGTACCGATACTTGATACGCAATTTAGACGTATTTGCATGGGTACCTAGCGACATGACCGGGATACCCCGTTATATCGTGGAACACCGATTGAATGTAAACCCAAGTTGCAAACCAGTTGTCCAAAGAAAAAGATCGTTAGCTCCGGACAGAAGTGAAGTGGTTCGGGAAGAAGTACAAAGCTTGGAGAGAGCCGTAATCATGAAGCCGGTGCAGTATCCGTCATGGGTATCCAACCCGGTGATGGTTGAAAAGGCCAATGGGTTGTGGAGAATGTGCATCGACTTCAGAGATCTGAATAAGGCTTGTCCAAAAGACCATTACCCCTTGCCAGAGATCGATTCAAAGGTGGAATCAGTTGCTAGTTTCCGTTTCAAGTGTTTTCTAGACGCGTATAAGGGGTATCATCAGATACAAATGGCAAGAGAAGATGAAGAAAAGACCGCCTTCCACACAAACCAAGGGTTGTTCTGTTATAGGAAGATGCCGTTCGGACTCAAAAATGCGGGGGCTACATATCAGCGTCTCGTGGATAAGGTCTTTAAAGACCAGATCGGAAGGAACGTGGAAGCCTACGTGGATGATTTAGTGATAAAAAGTCAAGATGAGGAGCAACTCCTGCTGGACATAGCTGAGACGTTTAACAATTTATGAAGGGTGAATATGAAATTGAATCCGGAGAAGTGTTTCTTCGGTATGGAAGAAGGCAAATTCTTGGGGCACGTCGTGGCCAGAAAATGCATACGGGCCAACCCGGAAAAGGTTCAAACCATTCAAGAGATGCGGTCTCCTAAAACCCTTAAAGAACTTCAGAGCCTGAACGGAAGGTTGGGGGCCCTCAATAGGTTTTTGTCGAAGCTGGCCGAAAGATCACTCCCGTTCTTTAAAGTCCTCAAGAATCATACCAAGCAAACTGGTTTAGGATGGACTGATGAGGCAGAAGCGGCCTTCCAACAGATGAAGCTTCACATTGGCAATCTGCCATCCTTGGTGGTGCCGGAAACAGGGGAGAGCTTGTTCGTTTATTTGGCCGCGGGACCCGAGGCCATCAGCAGTGTTTTGTGTGCTAACCGACCTAATGGTTTCATGCCAATTTTCTTTGTAAGCAGGTGCCTAAGAGATGCGGAGATTAGATACTCCCCCATCGAGAAATTGGCGTTAGCTTTAACTCATACGGCTCGGCGGTTACGAAGATACTTTCAAGCCCATCACATCGTGGTCCTAACCAACTCAGTGTTGAAGGAGGTTTTGAGTCGACCGGAAGTCGCCGGGAGACTCACAAAGTGGGCTGTGGAACTAGGAACTTTTGGCATCGAATTCAAGCCCCGGGTAGCCATTAAAGGGCAAGTGTTAGCGGATTTTTTAGTGGAAAATACTGGCCAACAAGAAGATTTGATGCTCGTGGATATCGCCCCCGATCAAGCAGAAAGCTCTGGAACAAGAGAAGGATGGTGTTTGTATACAGACGGAGCATCCAGCCGGGAAGGGGCAGGAGCTGGACTTATCTTGGTCGATCCTAACGGCATTGAAACAGCTTATGCCCTCCGTTTTAATTTCAAATGCACTAACAACACAGCCGAGTACGAAGCATTGCTCGCGGGACTCCGAATAGCCATTCAAATGGGGTTAAGAGATCTGACAGCGTTTGTCGACTCGCAATTGGTGGCCAGTCAAGTCAATGAAGATTTCGAAGCAAAGGATGCGGTCATGAAAAGATATAAAGATTCCTCGGAGTAAGAACAAAGGGGCCGATGCTGTTAGCAAAATGGCCTCAGTAGCTTTCGCCCATCTAACGAAGATGATAACAGTCGAACAGCTGGACGAAGCCTCCATCGGAGGATCCGCGGCATCAGTTATTATGGATGTAAGAATGAGTGATGATTGGAGATCTCCGATAATCAAGATATTGGAAGAAGGAACGGAAGGGCAGGACGAACGAGATGTTCAAAGAAGCAAGTCGTACGAGATGCATGAAGGAATGTTGTTCAGAAAAGGTTTCCTTTCACCATCTTACCGATGTGTCTCGAACGAAGAAGGGATCAAAGTTTTAGAAGAAATACATGAAGGTTTGTGTGGAGCACACGTTGGGGCAAAATCATTGGTCACTCGGGCAACTAATTTGGGATATTTCTGGCCTACGATGAGGAAAGACAGCGAAGAGTTAACCAAGAAATGTGAGTCATGCCAAATACACGCTCCGATACCATGATTACCGAAACACGGTATGGTACCGATCACTTCTCCTTGGCCGTTTTACCAATGGGGCATGGATCTTTTGGGTCCGTTCCCCGTAGCCAAGGGAGGAGTAAAGTTTTTGGTTGTCGCCATAGATTACTTTACCAAGTGGGTGGAAGTGAAGCCGATCAGTAAGATATCAAGCAATCAAATAACCACTTTCGTATGGGAGAATCTCATTTGTCGATTTGGTCTACCAGGGAAAATAATAACGGATAACGGGACCCAGTTTGCTGATAAGAAATTTGGAGATTGGTGCAGAACTTTAGGCATCCGACAAGTGTTTGCATCGGTTGCACACCCCCAGGCGAACGGACAGGTGGAACGGATGAACCGAAGTATCTTGACCGGAATCAAGACACGGTTGGGAAAGGGAAAGAACTGGTTGGTAGAACTACCTAGCGTCCTGTGGGCCCTTCGGACCACAGAGAAAACAAGCACAGGCCGAACACCGTTCAGCCTTGTTTTCGGATCAGAGGCGGTGATTCCGGCTGAGGTAGGTCTGCCCACTAAAAGAGTACTGGATGTGCAGGAACGCTCGAATGGAGAAGCTTTAGCCGTTAACATGGATAATCTGGAGGAATACCGCATGAGCGCAGCCGTACAAGAGGCCAAGTATAAACATTAGATGAAAAAGTACTATGATGCAAGGGTGAAGAAGCTGAGCCTCCGACCCGGGGATCTGGTGTTGCGGAGCAACGAGGCTAGCCGAAAGGAAGACACAGGGAAGCTAGGTCCGAACTGGGAGGGACCGTATGTGGTGATGGAAGTTCACGAAAAAGGTTCTTGCAAGCTGGCAACGATGGAAGGAAAGGCCGTGCCACGACACTGGAACGTTGCACAACTGAAGAAGTATTTCGTTTAGATTTCTATGTAATAAATAAAACGTCATTCTGTAAGAGCCCTTTGGGGGCCAGCTATCCGATGTAATGAAAAGAATGACTTTGGAAAGTTGTGGTCAGAAAAGGTGCGGCACCTCAAAATAGCCGAGGGAATAACCTATATTTCCCCTAAGGGTCAGCTCCTTCGAACTTGGCTGGTCGAGATCATTGCTCGACAAAAGGGATCGGCCCCTTAGAATAGCCTCGGATTCACATATACATCCGATAATAATACAACACAATAAATCATGAACCGATCACCTTATGGATCGGACAAACATATCATTAGAGCCAAGCCCTATCAGAATCGGTCAAGAGTTTAGACGAAAATAATGTTAGCTATTCAATAAACCAACCGATCATGTTGTTGATCGGTCAAAACAGACACGGTTATCAGTGTCCCATAGTAAAAGCTGAGTTAAAAGCAAAATTACAACCATATCGAATTGTTTGAAATTACTACAACCATACTAAGTTGTTTGGAATTACAACCATATCGAAGTCTAACCAATCGGAAGTACGCCAGAAGGGATCGCTTCACTCACGTCCTTGAAGGTTTTACCGGTCATTGTCTTGAACCTGTCAACAAACTCATAACAAGTAGCGTCCCACGCCTTCACCCCATTTTCATATAACTTGGACGCTTGAAGGTCATACCCATCGACCGTCTCAATTTCAGCACCGGAAATACCCGCCTGAAAACCAGCTGATAGGCCGTCGTGATAAGCGGAGTTGTACAGCAACGACTCCATCTCCCCTAACGGCTGCAAAAACTCCACAGACTTCATCAGCTTGGATACGGTCAAGGGGATTCCTTTGGTTATGATCAGGTCCCGATCCTCTTCAACGGTCTTCAGTGCCGATCGGAGCCCAGCAATCAGCTCATCTCCGGCTTCCAAGGCCTTGTCGTAATTATCCTTGCATACTGCCCACGCCTTTTTCTCGTCATCAATTTTTTGGGTCTTATCCTAAAAATAAATAAATAAATAAATAATAATACTATTCAAACGAACAATGAAGACTTAGAAAATTAGTTGTAAAAACAAGGGTACCTGAAGCTCCGATACGGACCGAGATAAGGCAAGACCCTTCTCCTCCGACTGGCGTAATTTCTCTTTCAGATCAGCAATTTCTTTATCACGATCGGAGGCATCGGTCCGAAGGAGGCCTACCTCTTTCTCATGAACCGTTTTCATCTCCTCCATTGCCTTCACAGCTTCTTTCCCCTTCTTGGCACTCGACCGTTCACTCTTTTTCCTCTTAGCTACCTTACTTTCCAGCTTCTCCGCCTCCGACCGATACAGCTCTATGCGACCCTTGAGTTTTTTCTCTATTGCTGCTTTCTTGTAGTATCCCTGGATCAGTTCAGAAACAAAACTTAAGGTCCGAACAGCTGATACCCCGGCCATCTCAACCGCCTTCTCTTCACCCTCCTGACTCAACCGGTCAATTTCACCGGGAGGTATCGAGTGATGGAGAATTTGATGACAAACAAGTGGGTCCGCTAAGGTGTCACCGTTTTTCACTTTCCACCGAGGGACGTAAGTCTCTTCTACAGCGTAAGATTCCGACGACTCCTTGGAATCCTCTGTATCAGCGGTCTTCAACTTCTTCCCACTTGACTCAGCTGTAGCATCCGCATCTCCTTCAACCTGCTACCGTTTGCGGTGATGTTCTTTTCGTTTACTCTTAGCCTCAATACCGACTATTACTTGACCGGTTCCAGTACCGGACGGCGTGCCCATGATATCCACAGATGGGTCACCGGATGGTTGATTCTCTTTCGGACCTTGATCAATGGAAACCGGAGTTTGTTCTTTCTCCTTCGCAGATTCAACAGAGTGAAGGGAAGTCTGGTCAACAGGATCAGTTGTGTCTAGAACGGCGGGACGACGGAACTCATCATCTTTTTCATTCTCCGGAACGCTGTAGGTAATGCCTGCCGTATGATCCAAAACTTCATCCTCATTTTCCCGTCTGGCTCGGGAAGTGAGCTTCATACCCTCGCCCTTCCGTTTCACATAGCTCAAAAGACTCATCTCTGCATAAAGAAATAAAACAAGTATTAGATAACAGTTATAAGAGCTAGGAGGTTTTGAGGAGGAGGGCCGTACCCTTGCTCCCTCTTATAATTATGGGTTCCACGTTCTGGAACGGCCACATCCGGCTGATGCCTGCCAAAACAAGGATCGGTTCCGGAAACACTTGGAGGGGGGTTGGTTTAGATAATAACTTATCAAAAAGTTCACCATCGTATACATCCTCTTGATCGGGATTCAATTTCTCTTTGGGTCTATGCCACGGCATTAAGAAAGGAACGACATTGTCTTTAACCCAAAAGAAACGGTTTTTCCAGTTCTTAAGACCGGTGTATGTTTGACTTAACATGGATTGTTGTTTGGAAATTTCACCGACTGTGAACCAGTCACCGGCCTTAGTTAAATGAAAAAATTGACGAAACAAGCCGATGGTGGGCTCGCCCCCAAAGGCATGGCAAGCTATTTCGAAATGGGTTGCCTTGATCGCCCCAAGGGGGCTAAGTTGACGGATATCTAATTTGTAAAATTGGAGAAATTCTAAAAAGAAAATAGATAACGGAAGACGAACGGAAGCAAAATCGAAGTGATGGGTATAAAACCCTACATAACCCTCTGGACAATCGATGATCCGATGGTGTCGGTCGGGGACGATAGGTTTATATACGGATGTCTCGAAGTATTTACTACAAAAAGCCGTTAAAGATGGTTGGGAAACTTCAGAAGTATGAAGTTGCATATCGCGTCTGCCTACCATAATGATGAAATTAAAAAGAGTCAAGGACGAACCTGGTTTAATCGGAAGCGGCAGACGCTCTCCGGCCGATCAAGGAAAAGTAAAAAACTTTTCACTGTACAAAGGGGTATATATAGTGAGGTTTGGGGGGATTCTCGAGGACTGATGAGACGTCGCGTCAGTCAACAGTAAGACGGTTACGGAAACCTCCAATCACAGACCGACACGTGTCATTCTTTAAAATTAATAATGACAATTAAGGGACAATTAATGAAACACGGAAAACAATACAAAGTATACGCATCAGAAGGAACGATCCGATACGCCGGTCGTCCCACAATAGAAGAAGAATCGGTATCAAAGTTTGACGAGTGTTTCCTCGAAGAGACACTCCTCAAACTGGGGGGGGGGGGTGATGACATAGGATGGATAATTGGCATTAAATGGCATAATAAAAACATGTATTTAAACAAATTATAACAGATTAAACATAATTAAAGATTTAAGATAAGTGGCCGATCCGAACCGAATAAAAACTGTGAAACGGACAGACCGAACCAAATAACGGACGAACCAATGGACCGATGAACCAAGGACGATGAACAAACATAACGGACGGACCAAAAGATAAAGGACTGATGGACATACTAATAAAACAACGGATAAAATAAGGGCGGCCATTGCCCATCGGACAATAGCCGCAAACACATCTACTAATATTCTGAGCCATCCCTTGTCAGCGTCTACAGTAACACCCGTCACTGTAGACGCCGACCTAATCATTTCACGCCATTAATGCTCAACCTTGGCCCAGACTATAAATACTGGGTAGTTGATAACATTAAAGGCAGCATTAAAACCCATCGGCAATCACTCTGCCTCCGATCAACACCTCTCACTCTCAAAACCCACCAACCGACTTCAACAAGTGTAAATATGTATTTGATATATCTGATAATAATACATAACGGTAAATCATTGTTTTTATGTAAATGTACTAGCAATACATTAGTTCTACACTAACACAACGATTAGGCTATCAATTAGTCAGTCGGATTTCATTTCTGGCCTACTGGGCCGATAAGCCAATATGGTGGGCTTATCATCTTTCTTTTGGGCCTGAGTTCATATCGCTTATCCGAATCCGATTGATATAGTGATGACTATGCTTGTTATATTTAGAGTAGACATGCGACAGTGCGACACTGGCACACTCCTAGCGTTATAACTTATCATTGTTGTCTAGAGCATGGTTATTAGTAGTGTGTAATACTAACACTCCACGGTGTGGTGAGGTGTGTGTATGTGGGGTGGGGGCTTGTAGTTCTTGACGGGCCGAGGGCAATTGGGGTGGTGATGTGGCGAGAATCCATTGGCTGGGTTTGTGTCTGGATTTTGTGTTGAGATTTGGAAGCCATTTGTAGCATGGAATAAGGTGGAACCCCCTCTGCTGACGTGATAGATACGTGTCGCTCCACGTCCCCTTTAGCATCTTACCACACAGTGTAGTCTAAGTGTAGATATTTAGCATCTGTTATCTTAATTAGTTCCTTACAAATAATGTAACTTTGATGGAAGACACCGTGTTCTATAAATTGATTATCTAACAACACGATTTCAAGGGAAAAAAAAAAGTGGAATTAACTTCCCATTCTTAACCTCTCTTTATGTGAAGGTTTGACAAATGTTTTTACCGACATAATTCTATCCCACTATTCTTACTTTGATATTTAACAATATTTAGTACCATTTACGTATATATATAAAAAAAATGGGAAGAAAGTGGCAAAGATCATTTTAAAAATTAAAGTTGAAGGTAGAAGAATAAAGTTTTCAGACGAAAAGGAACAAGTCGAGTAGGACGTGCAAGTTGCAATAGAACGTTTTTTTTTACCTTTTCTAACTTTATAAATTAATAATCTATATCTATATCTATCTTCTATGTAAAAGAAAACGTATATGCTGACGTGGCGTGCAATGGAGACCTCAACCTTCCCTTGAGAGCATTGGCGGACCTATAGCAAGCCCAAGGGGTGCGGGCGCCCACCCTGAAAAAAAAAATTTTAGTGTTATATACGCGCGTTCATCCCGTCCGCACCCCATGAAATTTTTCAGCCGCACCCCTTAGACTTTTGAAACCGACCTCAAGAAAAAAAATATAATTATATGTTAAGAGTTAGCCCATTTTATTAGTTAGTAGCCCAATTTCAAGAATGAGTCCAAGCCCAAAGTTTATAATAAACTGACATGTGTTTTAATATTGATTAAAATGAAAAAACAAACAAAAAATAAACCTAAAGCCAGAAGAGCGCTAAACAAAGAAAAACAAAAGAAAAAGTTGTCTGTCTCCCTCCCTGCTTCTGATCGGCAATCGCTAAACAAAGAAGAGGAACCTGTGACGTTGACCAGTCACAATTTACAAACAATTGAACAAATACAACATAACTCCAAAAGGTAATCAGGTAAATGTGATTATGTGAATATTTTTCTTGAACGGCCAACAAATCAATCCCGGGCACTTTCAAAATGCCCACTGGACAAAGGAGTACCCCGAGAGTAACCCGGATCCACCGGTAATATCACACCAATTCCCGGGGGGAACCCGCCGCCCGAAGGCCCACTGCGGTAAAACTCGACCCACCAGCAGCGTTTTAGTATTATTATTTTTGGTATACGAGTCGACCTGAACCAAACCGACCCGGGCCACCTGATGGATAAACGACTTATATAAGGTCTATGATTCCGCACCCCATGAAAAAAAATCCTGGGTCCGCCACTGCTTGAGAGTGCCATGTGGTATCATAATGGAGAGTTTTTGGTGTTTTTGAATTGTTTTCTTTTTTAATTAAATTGAGTTATTTTAGGAAAAAATAATTTAAAAATAAATTTAAAATTTTCTCTATCATATTTCCTCCATAATTTTTAAACGTTTATATCTTTTATATACAGGATTTTTTAAAGAAAAAAATTACACCAAATTAGCGAGTGTTTTATTATCTTTCCAACGAGTACCATAGTGCTATATAAAAAACGGAGAAAAAATCGACTATTTTTTGTGGGGTTTCGTTCATACAGGAAAAATAACACACAAAGTGTTCATGTTATCACGTAAAATTAGATTTTGTGGGGAATATGAGTTATTACTGATTAGAATACTATGAACATGCAATGATTGAGAGATTTTGTGGTTAGTTAACTTGAGCAATTTGCAATAAGTTATCACGTAAAATTAGATTTTTCAACCCCGGGACCCTCCCGGGGTAATCAGCTAGTATATAATAAACCAAAGCATTTTTGATGACATGTCATAATATTATGCAATCTCTCTTTTAAGAGATGCCACATACGATGTGACATGGCACCTCTAGACCAATTAAAAAAAAAAGGAATAAATATGGTTTAAATATGATTTAACATAATCTATTAAATAACTAATCTACTAAATGTAAATATTAAAACTTTATTATTTTCTCTCTCATGTTTACTCTCATAACTTTTAAACGTTAATATCTTTTATATACGAGATTTTTTAAAGAAAAAGAATTACACCAAATTAACGAGCGTTTTATTATCTTTCTAACGAGTACCATAGTGCTATATAAAAAAAAAGAGAAAAAAAAACGACTATTTTTTGTAACCCGACAGGTATTGTGTCAGGTTTGGAATAAGTTTAAAAAAAATTGTGGGTTTGGGTCGGGCCTGAGATTAGGTGACACCCGACCCAATTACCCTTTTTTTATATTAGAATATGATAACTTATGGCAGAGATTTGTTTAAAATAATAATAATAATAATAATATTCATTTATCATATATTGGCAAGTCATTAATTATGTTGTCATATTAGATAATATTTTATTATGTCATATTAGATATTTCAACACGGGACGCTCTCCAACAGGTAATTGCTATATAGATGCCATTTTTATAGTTTAGATACTTCTAATTTTATTCACTTTACTTAGATTTCTCAACCCGGGACGCTCCCGGAGTATAAGCTAGTATATCATAAATATAAATATAAATATTGGTATAACACATTGTTAAGCAGGAGGATCCAACCGAAACACCTCCTTAGCAGGAACCAGCACCAACAAACTGGGTCAGCTTGGTCCAAGCTGCAAATTCTAGCTGTTGAAGTCATTCCAGTCACAAAACCCAAGTTTACATAGTATTTGTTTTGTTATTTTTAATTCCATGTTATTTTCATTTATTTGACCTTTTCAAAGTAGTTATTTTGATTCCCTAAATGTAAGCTACGTGGGTGGTTATTTGGTTTTCTCACCTTTTGTACTGAGACATGTGAATGGAATAGACAGACTTAATTTTTCAGAATTTGTATTCTCTGTTCCAGAGAACTTTTCCATTGCTATTCTATTTTTTTGGCAGAATTAGAAGGTGATCTTGGAAACTAATTTGATTTTTACGTGGTGTGTCTGTATCGTGAATTCAAGTTAGATTTTGCTCAACGAGAAACTTCGAGTGGTGCGACTGTATCTCGAAGAAAACCGTTGCTGAATTTATACAAGTATCCTTTTTCGGGTTAAATCGATCCAGTTTCATACACTTCTGTCTATCATTTGGTATCAGAGCTATGGAAACCCGAAGTAATACCGACTTGAAGAAGATTTTAGAGATTATGGAAGCTGATAAGAAAGAAATGGCGCAACAGATGAAGGCAATGCAAGAACAGATTCAAGAGTTGGTTGTTTCACAGAACCGACAAACAAGTGGCGAAGGATCCAATTCCGGTGATTCTGTTAACAAAGAAGGGAATGGCGGTTGGAATCCAAACGACATTAAATTAGACATACCTGAATATGACGGAAAGTTAGATCCAGATGAATTTGTGGAATGGATCCGAACAGTAGAACGAGTCTTCGATTACAAGCAGACCACTGATGATAACAAGGTTAAAATTGTCGCCTTAAAATTGCGCAAGTATGCTTCAACTTGGTGGTCCAATGTTTGCTTGAAACGTGAAGCATGGGGAAGGAAAGGATCCGAACTTGGCCAAAGATGAAGCAGAAGTTTCTCCCAAGTTATTATATTCATGCTAGTTTTTCACAATTACACTCTTTGAAACAGGGTACAGGAACAGTTGAAGATTATTCCCGTGAGTTTGAATACTTGTTAATGAAGTGTGATATCCCTGAGGATGACCCTCAAACCTTGGTACGCTACTTAGGTGGGTTGGAACCACGGGTAGCCAATGTTGTGGAGCTTCACACATATGAAACCCTAGCTGAACTCACCATATTAGCCCACAAAGTTGACTCTTAGCAACGCATCAAAGGAAAACAAGATTTCAATCGGCCAACTTCTAAACCCAATGTGCACCCGAAGCCCAATATCACCACCAAACCCACTACTCCTTTGAATACTCGACAACCTGCTACAAACACGCCAACCGTTGCTGCTCCAAAAGCTCCCAGGCGATGCTTCCGATGTCAAGGACTAGGGCATATTGCATCCGAGTGCTCAAGCAAACAGATTATTACTCTCGCTGATTTCAAACTCGCCGGTGGTTATGACTTTGGTACCGATTCCATCCATGAAAATTTGTTGACAGTTGAAACACTGGTAGGACCAGATGAAGGTGAATGTCTCGTAATCCGACGGGCTTTAAACACCTTACCACATCGAGAAGAAAATCTCCAGTGTGAATCAATCTTCCATACACGATGCACCATTGCTCAACGGGTTTGCAGTGTGATAATTGATGGTGGTAGTTGTACAAATGTGGCATCACAGACTTTGGTCGACAAACTCAACTTAACCACCGAGCCACACCCTTCCCCTTACATGATTCATTGGTTAAACCATGGAAAAGGTATTCGTGTTTCTCACCGAGTGCTTTTATCATTGAGTATTGGTAAGTCTTATACAGATGAAATTTGGTGTGATGTTCTACCAATGGATGCTTGTCATGTACTTCTTGGCCGTCCATGGAAATTTGATCGTCGTGTGACACATGATGGTTATATGAACACTTATTCTTTCCTCCACAATGACCGAAAAATCGTGCTCACTCTAATCTCCCCATCCACCCAAACCATCAAATCACTACCATTAAGTACACTGCTCAAGGCCGACCAACATGAATACCACCCTTTTAGAGAGTTTGTTTTGATAGGGCTGGATGAGGAAGTCGAAAAAACCATGACAAAACAACACCCACTGGTGCAGTCCTTACTTCAGTCTTATGCTCAAGTGTTACCAACTGAAATTCCCTCTGGCCTTCCACCTATGAGGACTATCTAGCATAAGATTGACCTGATTCCTGGTCCGTTTTACCCAACAAACCAGCTTACCGTGCCAATCCACAAGAGACGGTTGAGGTCAGAAAGCAAGTTGATGTTTTGTTACAGAGAGGGCTCATTCGCGAGTCCCTCAGCCCATGTGCGGTACCCACGATACTTGTACCAAAGAAGAGTGGTGAATGGTGGATGTGCATGGATAGTCGATCTATTAATAAGATCACTATTAAGTATCGCTTTCCAATTCCCCGGCTGAATGATTTACTTGATGAATTACATGGTGCAACCGTTTTCTCTAAAGTTGACTTGAGGAGCGGGTATCACTAGATCAGAATACATGAGGGAGATGAATAGAAGACAACCTTCAAGACGAAAGAGGGGTTATACGAGTGGCTCGTCATGCCGTTCGGGCTCTCCAATGCTCCTAGCACCTTTATGCGCTTGATGAATCAGGTACTAAAGCCATTTTTGTGCAGATTTATAGTCGTTTACTTTGACGATATTCTCACATATAGTCAAACAACTGGTGATCATCAATCGCATCTACAACAACTATTTGATGTGTTAGGCAGGGAGAAGTTGTATGGGAACGTGGAAAAGTGCGAGTTTTTTACTAATCAAGTCACTTTTCTTGGTTATTTAGTATCTGCCCAAGGAATACAGGTTGATGACTGTAAAGTGTAGGCAATTAGAGACTGGCCGGTACCACAATCTGTTCAGCAAGTTCGTAGTTTTCATGGACTTGCCTCTTTTTATCGGCGTTTTGTGAAGAATTTCAGCACTATTGTAGCTCCTATGACCGAAATTACCAAGCTGAAACAGTTTGCATGGAACTCCCAGGCTCAGTCCGCTTTCGAAGAGTTAAAAAGGTTATTATCATCAACACCAGTGTTAGCCCTTCCTTGTTTCGATGAAGTGTTTGAAGTCGAGTGTGAGGCCTCGGGTGTGGGCATCGGTGCTGTTTTATCCCAATTGGGTCGACCAGTTGCATATTTTAGTGAAAAACTAAATGATGCAAAGAAGCGATATTCAACCTATGACAAAGAGTTTTATGCAATTATCAGGGCACTGGATCATTGGCAACACTATCTAATTTCCAAAGAATTTATTCTTCATTCCGATCACGAGGTGCTCAAGTATATTCAAGGCCAACACAAACTTCAGCCTCGACACGCTAAATGGGTAGAATTCTTGCAGATTTTTAACTTCATTATCAAGCATAAATCTGGAAAACTCAACAAAGGTGCTGATGCTTTGTCACGAAAATATTCATTGCTAAATTCTTTACAACCTAGGATTATTGGGTTTGAATTCTTAAAGGGTGAATATCCTACAGATCCAGATTTTGGGAATGTGTTCCTAAGTTTCCAGAAACATGCTGTTGGTTATTATCATACTTATGAGGGTTTTCTTTTCAAAGGACAGCAACTCTGTATTCCCCGGCATAGCATTCGTGTGTCGTTAATTAAAGAAGTCCATGAGGGCAGTTTAGCGGGTCATCATGGAAATGACAAAACGACACTAATGTTACAAAGTCATTTTTTTCGCCCAAACTGATGCGAGATGTGTCACATATCATCCGTCGATGCCTGCCTTGTCACCAAGCCAAAAGTCATTCGTCTCCGCATGGTTTATACATGCCGTTACCCGTACCTGTGGCCCCATGGGAAGATGTTAGTCTCAATTTTATCACTGGTTTACCGCGTACGCAACAACAAAAGGATTCCATTATGGTTGTCGTGGACCGGTTTTCCAAAATGGCTCATTTTGTGGCCTGCCATACTACTTACGATGTTGTCCAGATTGCCTCTCTTTATTTCCGGGAGATTGTACGGCTGCATGGGGTACCAAAGACAATGATCAGCGATCGGGATGTAAAATTTCTCAGCCAATTTTGGATTACGTTGTGGCGTAAGTTGGGAACCACTCTTAAATTTAGCACCACTTGTCACCCCCAAACACACGGTCAAACTGAAGTTACCAACCGAACACTCGGATCTCTACTCCACGCCTTATATCACACAACCTGAAGCAGTGGGAAGATTTACTTCCGCAGGCTAAATTCGCTTACAACCGTGCCCCGAGTAAAACTACTGGACTAAGCCCATTCATGGTGGTTTATGGCATGAACCCTCACACTCCACTGGACCTTGCTGTTCTTGATATTACCACCAAGTTTAGTAAAGATGCAAGTGACTTGGCTGCTGACATAAAGCATTTACATCAGCAGGTACATCATAAGATTACTAAGACCAATGAGTTGCTTAAGTATAGAAGAGACAAAGGCCGCAAACATATTCTATTCCAACCTGGTGATTTAGTTTGGGTCCATCTTCGTAAAGAACGTTTTCCATCTAAACGTCGTTCCAAGCTTAGTCCCCGATCTGAAGGTCCTTTTCGTGTTCTTGCCAAAGTCAACGACAATGCCTACAAGATTGACCTGCCAGGTGATTATGGTGTATCTGCTACCTTTAATGTTGCTGACTTACAACCATATTTTGATCCGGAGGAACCACTTTCAAGTTTGAGGACAAACTCTTCTGATAAATGGGAGGATGTTAGCCAGGAGGATCCAACCGAAACACCTCCTCAGCAGGAACCAGCACCAACAAACTGGGTCAGCTTGGTCCAAGCTGCAAATTCTAGCTGTTGAAGTCATTCCAGTCACAAAACCCACGTTTACATTGTAACACCCCAACCGATGGCGGAAACATCGAGGTGTCACGTATGAATGATTGTTCAGTAGCTCATGGTAATACGAATGTTTAAATAATCCTTTATTACATTACATTATTGAATTACATTAAGGTCTAATACATCAAACAAACAAATGAAACTTAAAACTTCAAATAACTCCTCAAGCTAGCTTTAGACTTCAAGCATCAATATTTCCTGTTGAGTTGGAAAAATGGGGGGGGGGGGGGGGTCAACTAGAAGTTGGTGAGAATACATAAGCCATGTCAAGCAATTAAGTTTAAGAATAAAAGTTTAGCAATTCAAATGTCTATTGTAAGTTTAAGTCTACATGAATAAACATGAAGTGTTGTATGCACATAATCAAACCTCCGACTAGTTTAGGTCCATCCCGTCATCCACGGTTCACCTTAATATTATGTTGGAATGATAACAATCACCCGCGCTCCCCATAAAAGATGGTCAACGAATCTAGGTGGGATTGTCAATCCAATAGATCTATTATTGAGTATCGCCGACTTGGCCATAGCTAATGATTATGTATGTTGAAGCGTAAGTCTAACTGTTGTTGTTGTCTAAATCATGAGGCATTAAAGTTTACAACTAGACATGTATGTAGAATTGCTTAAGTATAATGTTGCAAGTATAAAGAATTGCATAAACATGGTTACATAAACTCACCTTAGCAAAGTATTAAGTCTCGAGAAAAAGAATAAGTGTAGCCCCAAAGTTGCCAAGTATTACCCTATGTATAAGGTAACAAATAAGTCTAAGTCTTTCTAGTCTACAAGTATTTTCTAGGGTTTCGAATTTGGAGATAAGTATTCGTTTGATTAATAATTAAATTGTTTAATAAATAAGAGAAATTCGATAAATAAATAAACAAAGGTCTTTGTGTAAACTTTAGATTAAAGATGGTCACATTATAAGGTTTTAAGTATGAAAATAATTTTTATAAAATTATTTTCTTAAAAATAGAATATTTAATCTATTTATTTCAATTTGTCAAAATACAACTTTAATATCTAAAAATATTAAAATTAAAGAATTTTTAAATTAAAATTTGTATTTCTGTTCTAAATGGACAGAAATAATTTATATAAAATTTTGGTGCAAAAATATTGAAAAATGAATTTATTATGATTTATTTATGATTAAAACTAACAAAAATTGATTAAAAATATTAAATAAATGATTTTTCAGAATCAAAAATTGGAAAGTTTTAAATCACAAGTTCAGACCAGTTGGTCTGAACCCTGAGAACGATTAATCTCTGTTAGAAATAATTATATAATTATGTTGAAACTTGATTTGTAAACCTTTTAAAAGAAAAGAATAAAAACTGCTTAATGTGGGACTCGAACCCGTGTCCCTTGGTTGACAAACAGACAGACACAACTACTTGATCTAGATCAGTGGTTGTGTTTGGTTTGTTTCTGTTTTAATTAAATAATCAAGTCTGCATCAAGTTTATCCCCAATTCAATTCGATCGAGCCCTAGTTTAAACAATAATCTGATTTACACAACAATAACCCAATTGATCATAGGGTTATTGTTGTGTAGTGGCCGATGAACAAAACCCATAAAAAAAGAATTTACAAAAACGAATTCGCGTTTAATAATCAGTCAAACAGAAAAGTCAAACGCGATCAAGATGAAGCTTGAGAGGTGATTTATGTAACACCCCAACCGATGGCGGAAACATCGGGATGTCACGTATTGATGATTGTTTCAGTAGCACATGGTATAAATTGAATTTTAAATAATTTATTCAAAACATAAATATCCAAAATAAAGTGATGTCTAGGAATTCAAATACATGATATCAAATAAACAAAAACTTCAAATAACTTTAAATAATAACTTCATGATAAATCCTCATGCAACTCAAGCCTCAGCTTCATTGTTACCTGAAACATGTTAATTTTGAAAATATTTTTGGGTCAACAAAAGTTGGTGAGAATTACATAGGTTTTGATAATCGAATAAAAATGTTGTGCAATTCAAGTGTCATGACAAGTCTAGTCCATATGTGAAAACATACTAGAAGTAAATCGAGTGCATAATCAACCCTTGTGACTGTTATAATGTGGTACATCCCATACGCTCATGGTTCACTCGAATATGTTATGCGATAACAAACACCCACGCTACCTTTGTAGGAGGCACGTATCCGGGTGGGATTGTCAGTCCAATAGATCTATCATTGTATACCGTCGGCTGATCAATGTTAATGATTATGCTAGAATTGTGCTTACCCTAGTCATGTTCAAGACATAATGCAACATAGAAAAACACATAGACACTTTGATGATTGAATTGCATATAGAATGTTGTAACATGTTTCACCCCAAAAATGGTGATAAATAGAAAAGGGGCTATGTAAAACTCACCTTAGCAAAATGTTATATCTCTTGAAAAATAGAATAGTGTGTTGCCCAAACAATGCCAAGTATTACCCTATAATCAAGGTAATAAATATGTCTAAGTCTATCTAGTCTACAAATATATATTCTAGGGCTTCGAATTGGGGATAAGTGCTCGTTTGATTAATAATTAAAATGTTTGATAATAGAGAGAAATTTAATAATTAATTAAACAAAATCTTTTTATAAAATTTGAATCAAATATGGTCACAATAATGAGTTTAAAGTATAAAAATAATTTTTATAAAATTATTTTCTTAAAAATAGAATATTAAATCTATTTATTTCAAATTGTCAAAATTTAACTTTAATATTTAAAAATACCAAAATTAAAGAATTATTAGATTAAAAATTATATTTCTGTTCCAAATAATTAGAAATGATTTATATAAAATTTTGGTGCAAAAATTCTGAAAATGAATTTATTATGATTTATTTATGATTAAAACTAACAAAAATTGATTAAAAATATTAAATAAATGATTTTTCAGAAATAAATATCATTTCAGAAAAGTTTAATGTTATATAAACTTAGAATAATTTTTGTGGAAATTTATATAATTGTTTTGATATTTTTATAGAATTTTATAAATAAAATAGAATAAACTTGAAATATTTATTATATATATTAAATAAATAATTTTTGGAAAACTAAAAATTGTGTGATAAACTTTATTATCATAATATCATATGATAATTTTTATAGAACTTATAAGCCTCATTTGGCATTTTAAAATGATTTTAAAAGATTACTAGTGAAAATAAAAAGGTAAGGTTTTTTTAAAAACAAAGTTTGTTGTGGAAGGGGATCGAACCAGGGTCTATGCTGTGTAGGTTTCATGCCCAGACCAACTGGTTTGGATTTATGTTTGTTAATTCATGTGGGTCTGTATTAAATTTGAACGATGACAGGCGAGTGTCATCTTCCCCACATAAGGCTTCGAAACCCTAGCTTACAATTGAACCCGATGTAGCCTCTGTTAATCTAATTAATGATAGGGTTTTTAATCTATATATAATTCCGAACAAAACCATATGATCTAATCAAACTTACAGATTCAAAGCTTCAGATTACCCGGGTCACGCAAAAAGTCAAAGCAAGCTCAATTCCTCGAAATCAAGTGTATGTGCGTGAGTTTTGAGAGAGGGGTTTTGCTTTTCGGCATTTTCAGAACATGAAGATGTGTTCAATTTATAACAA
This sequence comes from Ambrosia trifida, assembly GCA_028751855.1. Taxonomy (NCBI): domain Eukaryota; kingdom Viridiplantae; phylum Streptophyta; class Magnoliopsida; order Asterales; family Asteraceae; genus Ambrosia; species Ambrosia trifida. The sequence continues at coordinate 22,045,293 of CM054130.1, forward strand.
AACTATAGGATGGAATGTTTTTAATATTTGACTAAAGTTCGGTCAAACTGAAACCAATCAAGCTCGAATTGAGCTGAAATCACAGATAAAAGAACTGGTTTAATGCGTAAACTATAGTCGGTCAACAATCAGCAATCAATTACGAAATTCCTTTCCAAAATAGTCTTAATAATGAGGTCAAAATGTGTTTGTTTGCTGGTCAACTGCCATCGCAGCAGCAAGGGAAAGGGAAGGGGCCGTCAGATGGGTTTTTATACAAATCGAGTTGGATTTGTAGCAGGTATGAGTCGTAGCTCAGTTGGTGGTGCGTTTGTGTCATGTTGGGCCGGCCCCGGTTCGAGCCACGGAAGCAGCAGAAATATATATCTTTTTTTTTTTTAAAGGTGAAGGGAAGGAGGATTGGGCCTGGTCTGATGTTGGGCTCCGAAAAAGACAAGGTTTTGGGTTATGTTTTGGGCTTAGGTGGGGATAGTGGGTTTGGTTTGGGTTATGTTAATGGATGGTTTAGTTTAAAATGTGGGTATTATTATTATTATGATTATTATTATTATTATTATTATTATATACCATTTTATATATATATATATATATATATATATATAGGGGAGGGTTATCTTGAGAACGCTAAATATTGTGAGAACCGTGAGAACAAGTAAAAAAATTAATTAAAATCAATTTTTTTTTAATACAAACCTCATTATAATCAAAATACAACATTAATAAACGAATTTTCTTTCCAAATAATTCATCTTTTCTTGCAAAAACACTTTCAAATTAACTTTTTACACATGTGTAAATGAAACAGTTTACACATGTATAAACAGTAAATTTACACATGTGTAAAAACAAATTATTTTCGTATATGTTTGAAGTTTTACGCGTAAATTGTGTTTTTGAGATTGTATTTTAGTAATAAAGACAAGTGTAAAAAGAAATTTTGAATTTGAATGGTTTTAGATGCCGTTCTCACGGTTCGCATGAAATATAGGTGTTCTCAAATTAACTTTCCCCTATATATATATATATAAGTTGGGTGGTAGAAAAATAAAAACTTAGGCATATATATAGAATTAATGATAAGGTAGGGGCTTTTACGTATTAGAATTTGGAAAAATTTTGCGATGTTACAGTCTCCCCTGCTTTTGGAAACTTCGTCCCGAAGTTTATTGAAAACATAAGGTTGAAGGCGATTGGGTAGAAATGTAAATGATTGCGATTTGGAAAAATTTGGGTTATGACATGAATAGAATAAGTTTTCTCGAATAGTTTGGATAAGAGGCGTGTTATGTGTGAGTTGGTTGTCTAAATGATCTACCAGACAACTAGAGCTTATATTTGGTTATCTCTCGGAATCTTGATAGAATTTCACACCACCTTAACGTACCTGTAAATTCATGATTACGTTCCGGACCGCAATCACCAATTTACCTTACATTAGGGTTTTGCGTCCTTCCATGACTCTACCGATTGTTGAGCAGGTTCGATAGTCTTCACCAGCCCTGGAGCAGGTTTTAGGGCCTCTCCCGACTGTTGAAAAGGCATAAAGACCTCTACCAATCATTGAGTAGAGTCGATAGCCTCCACCAGTTGTGGAGCAGGTTGTAGGGCCTCTCCAGACTGTTGAAAAGGCAGGATGACCTCTATTAAGTGCAGTATTATTATACACATAGATTGCAAATTGATAGCATGGTTATGCAAGCAAGTTATCAAGTACGGTATATGAGTTGTAGTTGTATAGATTTAGATAATTAGTTCACATTCAAACAAGCATACATTCAAGTGTTATGATTATACCATGTAAATAACCCTCAGACAAAAATTTCAATACTAGAATTTAATACTTGAATCAAATAGCGTCATTACATAGAATAAAAGCAACCAATAGTCAAATGGTGAGACTTGCTGTTAGGTAGCTGGAGGGTCTTGATCTCTGTTTAGTTTAGGGCATCGGTTACGGAAGTGATTTGGGTTTCCACATTCATAGCATTGACCATAGTTGTATTTACCAGGACGATTAGGATTAGCAACCTGAGCAGGGTTGGTTGGTTGGTATTAGGGTTTGGGGTCTCGCGACATGTGTTGACCAGATGGCCATACCTACCACAATTGGTGCACAAGCGACACGCTGAAACAGTGGGATGATGTCGATTGCATGTGTTACACAATGGAAAGTTTCTTGTATAAGGTTTCTTGTTAGAAGCTTGTGTAGTGAGGTTTACATCAGGATCCCTGGTCTTACGCTTCCGGTTCTCAGTAGTTACCGCGACCACAATACTTGTTTTCTCACCTTTCCGAACTAAGGTCCCGTTCTTTATGTGATTTCCATCGCCATTTCCATTTCCATTGCCGTTCCCATTCATTTGGATGACTTGAGCCAACAAGTTAGAAACCAGAGTTATGATTTGTTGCGCCATTTGTTGGGAAATAATCGCAGCTAGTTGGGCATCACCTCCATTGTTGTGGTTAGTGTTGTGATTGCTGCTCCCTTCCTCATGATTGTCACCACTGTTAATGCGAGTGCTGCGACGTGGAGACATGATCTGTAAGGGACACAATGAAGGTTCAGTGAGGCATGAAACGAATGAGGTAATATAAGGAATGTAATCATTTATTCATTAATTAAAACGAATAGACGAAAACATTGACTTATCAAAGATTCTAGATTCAAATAACATAATGAAGACATGCTTTAGCCTATAAGTGAACACTCATCCCGAGAATTCCCAGGTAGGCATCCGGGTCCCTCGTCTGATTGAGATATATGCGCAATGCCAGCCTAGACAGAAGACTCAGAATACAGGCGTTCACCCTTCCAGATTGCACGTGTTCGTTATTAAAATCTAGAACTTCGACGAGATCTCAAGGTGGTTCAGGTTAAACCTGAGGATTTTGTCCTATTAGTCTAAGAGTAGATCCAGTGATGGAGAGCAATCTTCTTGTAAGGATAGGGATAAGAAGTAGGAGGGAGATAGAGAATAGGAATAAGTAGAGAAGCAAGTAAGAGAAACAAGTACTGGTTAAATCCTATGGTTATAGACTAGATTATTGTTCTAATAACCTAATTCCCTATAACCATGGCTCTGATACCAATCTGTAACACCCCAACCGATGGCGGAAACATCGGGATGTCACGTATTGATGATTGTTTCAGTAGCACATGGTATAAATTGAATTTTAAATAATTTATTCAAAACATAAATATCCAAAATAAAGTGATGTCTAGGAATTCAAATACATGATATCAAATAAACAAAAACTTTAAATAATAACTTCATGATAAATCCTCATGCAACTCAAGCCTCAGCTTCATTGTTAGCTGAAACATATTAATTTTGAAAATATTTTTGGGTCAACAAAAGTTGGTGAGAATTACATAGGTTTTGATAATCGAATAAAAATGTTGTGCAATTCAAGTGTCATGGCAAGTCTAGTCCATATGTGAAAACATACTAGAAGTAAATCGAGTGCATAATCAACCCTTGTGACTGTTATAATGTGGTACATCCCATACGCTCATGGTTCACTCGAATATGTTATGCGATAACAAACACCCACGCTACCTTTGTAGGAGGCACGTATCCAGGTGGGATTGTCAGTCCAATAGATCTATCATTGTATACCGTCGGCTGATCAATGTTAATGATTATGCTAGAATTGTGCTTACCCTAGTCATGTTCAAGACATAATGCAACATAGAAAAACACATAGACACTTTGATGATTGAATTGCATATAGAATGTTGTAACATGTTTCACCCCAAAAATGGTGATAAATAGAAAAGGGGCTATGTAAAACTCACCTTAGCAAAATGTTATATCTCTTGAAAAATAGAATAGTGTGTTGCCCAAACAATGCCAAGTATTACCCTATAATCAAGGTAATAAATATGTCTAAGTCTATCTAGTCTACAAATATATATTCTAGGGCTTCGAATTGGGGATAAGTGCTCGTTTGATTAATAATTAAAATGTTTGATAATAGAGAGAAATTTAATAATTAATTAAACAAAATCTTTTTATAAAATTTGAAGCAAAGATGGTCACAATAATGAGTTTAAAGTATAAAAATAATTTTTATAAAATTATTTTCTTAAAAATAGAATATTAAATCTATTTATTTCAAATTGTCAAAATTTAACTTTAATATTTAAAAATACCAAAATTAAAGAATTATTAGATTAAAAATTATATTTCTGTTCCAAATAATTAGAAATGATTTATATAAAATTTTGGTGCAAAAATTCTGAAAAATGAATTTATTATGATTTATTTATGATTAAAACTAACAAAAATTGATTAAAAATATTAAATAAATGATTTTTCAGAAATAAAAATCATTTCAGAAAAGTTTAATGTTATATAAACTTAGAATAATTTTTGTGGAAATTTATATAATTGTTTTGATATTTTTATAGAATTTTATAAATAAAATAGAATAAACTTGAAATATTTATTATATATATTAAATAAATAATTTTTGGAAAACTAAAAATTGTGTGATAAACTTTATTATCATAATATCATATGATAATTTTTATAGAACTTATAAGTCTCATTTGGCATTTTAAAATGATTTTAAAAGATTACTAGTGAAAATAAAAAGGTAAGGTTTTTTAAAAACAAAGTTTGCTGTGGAAGGGGATCGAACCAGGGTCTATGCTGTGTAGGTTTCATGCCCAGACCAACTGGTCTGGGTTTATGTTTGTTAATTCATGTGGATCTGTATTAAATTTGAATGATGACAGGCGAGTGTCATCTTCCCCACATAAGGCTTCGAAACCCTAGCTTACAATTGAACCCGATGTAGCCTCTGTTAATCTAATTAATGATAGGGTTTTTAATCTATATAAAATTCCGAACAAAACCATATGATCTAATCAAACTTACAGATTCAAAGCTTCAGATTACCCGGGTCATGCAAAAAGTCAAAGCAAGCTCAATTCCTCGAAATAAAGTGTATGTGCGTGAGTTTTGAGAGAGGGGTTTTGCTTTTCGGCATTTTCAGAACATGAAGATGTGTTCAATTTATAACAAAACTATAGGATGGAATGTTTTTAATATTTGACTAAAGTTCGGTCAAACTGAAACCAATCAAGCTCGAATTGAGCTGAAATCACAGATAAAAGAACTGGTTTAATGCGTAAACTATAGTCGGTGAACAATCAGCAATCAATTACGAAATTCCTTTCCAAAATAGTCTTAATAATGAGGTCAAAATGTGTTTGTTTGCTGGTCAACTGCCATCGCAGCAGCAAGGGAAAGGGAAGGGGCCGTTAGGTGGGTTTTTATACAAATCGAGTTGGATTTGTAGCAGGTATGAGCCGTAGCTCAGTTGGTGGTGCGTTTGTGTCGTGTTGGGCCGGCTCCGGTTCGAGCCACGGCAGCAGCAGAAATATATATCTTTTTTTTTTTTTTTTTTTTTTTTTGAAGGTGAAGGGAAGGAGGATTGGGCCTGGTCTGATGTTGGGCTTCGAAAAAGACAAGGTTTTGGGTTATGTTTTGGGCTTAGGTGGGGATAGTGGGTTTGGTTTGGGTTATGTTAATGGATGGTTTAGTTTAAAATGTGGGTATTATTATTATTATGATTATGATTATTATTATTATTATATACCATTATATATATATATATATACATATATATAAGTTGGGTGGTAGAAAAATAAAAACTTAGGCATATATATAGAATTAATGATAAGGTAGGGGCTTTTACGTATTAGAATTTGGAAAAATTTTGCGATGTTACAATTTATAACAGAAATTGGAGATGAAGAAGAGTATATCGGCGAGTGTTGAGTGAAATGGAGGATTCAATTTATAGTGTGAGAGCTCGGGTGAACGAATTGGAATGTTTGACCGTAATAAACATGATGACGCGATAATTGTGTATAATATGGTAAGAATTGATGGTGATTAGGAGTGTTGAATACGCGTTATAGTCTTACCAATCAGTAACCATGCCTTAATTGAATCATAAACGTGGATTGATGGTGTAAATTTGGTTGATTGGCACGCAGGTTGACTTCTCGCAAGTCAACTGGTGTGTTAATCATACTATATATATATATATATATATTATAAATAAGAGTTAAAACAAATAATAGGTGTAGACCAGCTGGTTTGTTGGTTGGTGTTAGATTGAACCGGCCATGGGCTCGGGTTCGAACCCCGGCCCATGCCTTTATTTTTTAAACAATTTTATCACTAATATATAGATATTATATGTTTATAATAGGGTACTAGGGGTCCAAATGTGTCACGAAATATTTTTAAAAAGGTGCGATATTGATAAAAATTGACGTTTCATTAAGAAATGTCGTAACGTACATAGTATTTAATGCGAAATGTTACAGTCTCCCCTACTTTTAGGAACTTCGTCCCGAAGTTTATTGAAAACACAAGGTTGAAGGTGATTGGGTAGAAATCAGGACAAGTGTGGTCTGGAAATTTTGTGTTAGGACACGACATGAATAGAATAATCTTGTTTCAATTAATTTGGATAAGAGAGTAGGATTAAGTGTCTCTTGAAATCGCAAGGAGCATAAGAATTTTGAGTTTTAGGAATCCTAAAAGAAATTCATGAGTTAATGGACTATAGAAAGACTAAATGAACTACCAGGTAACTAGAGTTTATAATTGGTTATCTACCGAAAACCTTGATAGAATTTCACACTACCTTAACGTACCTGTAAATTCATGTTTATGTTCCGGACCGCAATCACCAATTTACCTTACATTAGGGTTTTATGTCCTTCTATGACTCTACCGATTGTTGAGCAGGTTTGATAGCCTCCACCAGTCGTTGAGCAGGTTGTAGGGCCTCTCCCGACTGTTGAAAAGGCATGATGACCTCTACCAATCGTTAAGTAGGTTATTCGGTAATCAACTAATTGTTGAACAAGTACTTCATCCTCTATCAGTGTAGCATTTATTTCAAATTGATAGTATGTTTATGTAAGCAAGTTTATAAGTATAATGAGTATAATATGGGAGTTGTGGTTGTATAGATTTAAATATTGATATAGCAATTAGTTTGCATTCAAACAAGCATGCATCCAAGTGTAGTGATCATACCAGATAAAAGACAAGAATTTCAATACTTGAATCAAAAGCGTCAATACATAGAATTTTAAATGCAAAATAACATTCAAACGGTGGAGCTTGTTGTTAAGTAGCTGGAGGGTCCCTAGCAGGGTTATTCGGAGCAGCAAGGGTATTTGCAGCAGGAATTCGACAAACATCCGCAAGATGCCCATACCTTTGACAATTGGAACACTGCGGCAAGGCACTTGGGTTGGGTGGTGATACTGACAGGTGTCACACTTAGGTTGGTTCCCGTTATATTGTTTCTTGTTGGGTGGGACAGTGGCATCTATTGCAAAATTCCTGACCTTGCGCCTTCCATTGGTTGAGGCCTCAGTTTTAATTTCAACGGCAGGTTGGGGAGTATCCTTCGCAACAGTTTTCTTTTCCCCTTTCCGAGTCAGGGTTCCTGCCTTCACATGGTTATCTGTTAGGGTGGCCGCCAAACGCTTTGCTTCCTCCAGAGTAGCAGGGTTCCTTCCCCACACCGTGTCCTGAATCTGCATGGGTAAGCCACCAATGTATTTTTCGATCTCAATAGGCAAGGGGGTGACCTTGTGTGGTAGCAGTAGACTAAGTTCGTGAAAACGAGTGTTGTAGGCAAGGTTTTCTCCACTATCTTGGGCAAGATCGTGAAACTCGTCTTCCAACTTCTTGATTTCATTACGAGGGCAGAACTCTGCCTTCATAATGTCTTTAGCTTGATCCCAAGTTAAGGCCAGTGCGACTTCAGTTCCACGGGTGCGCTTTTCCTCATTCCACCAAGTGAGTGCTCGTTTGTGAAGAACACTCATGGCATAACGGACCTTAAAGTTATCGGGACACTCACTGTTAATGAAGGTATTCTCAATACCCTCGAACCATTGCAGAAGACCCGTAGCTCCTTCATCTCTACTGAACTTAGGGGGATTACAGGTATTAAAGTGTTTTAGAGTGCAGGCTGGGAGACCATTCCCGTTCCCATTGTGGTTTCCATTGCCGTTTCCATGTCCATTTCCATTTCCATTTCCATTTCCATTCATCTAGATGACTTGAGCCACCAAGTTAGGAACCAGAGTCGCTATTTGTTGCGCCATTTGTTGGGAAATAATCGCGGCTAGTTGGTCATCGACACCATTGTTGTTGTTGTGGTGGTTGTCGTGGTTGTTATTGTTGCTATTTCCTTCCTCATGATTACCACCACTGTTATTGCGAGTGCTGCGACGTAGAGGCATGATCTGTAAGAGACACAATGAATGTTCAATGAGTTATGGAATGAATGAAGGACAATGAGGTAATATAAGGAATGTAATCATTTATCCATTAATTAAAATGAATAAACGAAAACGTTGACTTATCAAAGATTCTAGATTCTAATAACATAGTGAAGACATGCTTTAGCCTATAAGCGAACACTCATCCCGAGAATTCCCAGGTAGGCATCCGGGTCCCTCGTCTGATTGGGATATATGCGCAATGCCAGCCTAGACAGAAGACTCAGAATACAGGCGTTCACCCTTCCAGATTGCACGTGTTCGTTATTAAATTCTAGAACTTCGACGAGATCTCAAGGTGGTTCAGGCTAAACCTGAGGATTTTGTCCTATTAGTCTAAGAGTAGATCCAGTGATGGAGAGCAATCTTCTTGTAGGGATTTAAAGTAGGGATAAGAAGTAGGAGGGAGATAGAGAATAGCAGGTAAAAGGAGCAAATACTGGTTATAATCCTATGGTTATAGACTAGATTATTTTTCTAATAACCTAATTCCCTATAACCATGGCTTTGATACCAATCTGTAACACCCCAACCGATGGCGGAAACATCGAGGTGTCACGTATGAATGATTGTTCAGTAGCTCATGGTAATCCGAATGTTTAAATAATCCTTTATTACATTACATTATTGAATTACATTAAGGTCTAATACATCAAACAAACAAATGAAACTTAAAACTTCAAATAACTCCTCAAGCTAGCTTTAGACTTCAAGCATCAATATTTCCTGTAGAGTTGGAAAAATGGGGGGGGGGGTCAACTAGAAGTTGGTGAGAATACATAAGCCATGTCAAGCAATTAAGTTTAAGAATAAAAGTTTAGCAATTCAAATGTCTATTGTAAGTTTAAGTCTACATGAATAAACATGAAGTGTTGTATGCACATAATCAAACCTCCGACTAGTTTAGGTCCATCCCGTCATCCACGGTTCACCTTAATATTATGTTGGAACGATAACAATCACCCGCGCTCCCCATAAAAGATGGTCAACGAATCTAGGTGGGATTGTCAATCCAATAGATCTATTATTGAGTATCGCCGGCTTGGCCATAGCTAATGATTATGTATGTTGAAGCGTAAGTCTAACTGTTGTTGTCTAAATCATGAGGCATTAAAGTTTACAACTAGACATGTATGTAGAATTGTTTAAGTATAATGTTGCAAGTATAAAGAATTTCATAAACATGGTTACGTAAACTCACCTTAGCAAAGTATTAAGTCTCGAGAAAAAGAATAAGTGTAGCCCCAAAGTTGCCAAGTATTACCTATGTATAAGGTAACAAATAAGTCTAAGTCTTTCTAGTCTACAAGTATTTTCTAGGGTTTCGAATTTGGGGATAAGTATTCGTTTGATTAATAATTAAATTGTTTAATAAATAAGAGAAATTCGATAAATAAATAAACAAAGGTCTTTGTGTAAACTTTAGATTAAAGATGGTCACATTATAAGGTTTTAAGTATGAAAATAATTTTTATAAAATTATTTTCTTAAAAATAGAATACTTAATCTATTTATTTCAATTTGTCAAAATACAACTTTAATATCTAAAAATATTAAAATTAAAGAATTTTTAAATTAAAATTTGTATTTCTGTTATAAATGGACAGAAATAATTTATATAAAATTTTGGTGCAAAAATATTGAAAAATGAATTTATTATGATTTATTTATGATTAAAACTAACAAAAATTGATTAAAAATATTAAATAAATGATTTTTCAGAAATAAAAATCATTTCAGAGATGTTTAATGTTATATAAACTGAGAATAATTTTTGTGGGAATTTATATAATCATTTTGATATTTTTATGGAATTTTATAATTAAAATAGAATAAACTTGAAATATTTATTATATATATTAAATAAATAATTTTTGGAAAACTAAAAATTGTATGTTAAACTTTTCTACTAGAATAACATAAAATAATTTTTGTAGAATTTATAAAGGAGTTTTAGTATATTAAAACCAATTTTAAAAATATAGTGAATATATATAAAGCTTAAAAGGTAAAAAAATGTTTTGTTGAAGCTGAGAATCGAACCCGGGTCTGACCCGGTTGGAAAGTTTTAAATCACAAGTTCAGACCAGTTGGTCTGAACCCTGAGAACGATTAATCTCTGTTAGAAATAATTATATAATTATGTTGAAATTTGATTTATAAACCTTTTAAAAGAAAAGAATAAAAACTGCTTAATGTGGGACTCGAACCCGTGTCCCTTGGTTGACAAACAGACAGACACAACCACTTGATCTAGATCAGTGGTTGTGTTTGGTTTGTTTCTGTTTTAATTAAATAATCAAGCCTGCAGCAAGTTTATCCCCAATTCATTTCGATCGAGCCCTAGTTTAAACAATAATCTGATTTACACAACAATAACCAATTGATCATAGGGTTATTGTTGTGTAGTGGCCAATGAACAAAACCCATCAAAAAAAAAAAGAACTTACAAAAACGAATTCGTGTTTAATAATCAGTCAAACAGAAAAGTCAAACGCGATCAAGATGAAGCTTGAGAGGTGATTTATAACAGAAATTGGAGATGAAGAAGAGTATATCGGCGAGTGTTGAGTGAAATGGAGGATTCAATTTATAGTGTGAGGGCTCGGGTGAACGAATTGGAATGTTTGACCGTAATAAACATGATGACGCGATAATTGTGTATAATATAGTAAGAATTGATGGTGATTAGGAGTGTTGAATACGCGTTATAGTCTTACCAATCAGTAACCACGCCTTAATTGAATCATAAACGTGGATTGATGGTGTAAATTTGGTTGATTGGCACGCAGGTTGACTTCTCGCAAGTCAACTGGTGTGTTAATCATACTATATATATATATATTATAAATAAGAGTTAAAACAAATAACAGGTGTAGACCAGCTGGTTTGTTGGTTGGTGTTAGATTGAACCGGCCATGGGCTCGGGTTCGAACCCCGGCCCATGCCTTTATTTTTTAAACTATTTTATCACTAATATATAGATATTATATGTTTATAATAGGGTACTAGGGGTCCAAATGTGTCACGAAATAATTTTAAAAAGGTGCGATATTGATAAAAATTGACGTTTCATTAAGAAATGTCGTAACGTACATAGTATTTAATGCGAAATGTTACATACATAGTATTTTTTTTGTTATTTTTAATTCCATGTTATTTTCATTTATTTGACCTTTTCAAAGTAGTTATTTTAATTCCCTAAATGTAAGCTACGTGGGTGGTTATTTGGTTTTCCCACCTTTTGTACTGAGACATGTGAATGGAATAGACAGACTTAATTTTTCAAAATTTGTATTCTCTGTTCCAGAGAACTTTTCCATTGCTATTCTAATTTTTGGCAGAATTAGAAGCTGATCTTGGAAACTAATTTGATTAAATCGATCCAGTTTCATACGCTTCTGTCTATCACACATGTACGTTAAACAACAACTAACTTAGATGCAAGTAATCCATCCATAGTGGTGGAGTGGTGGAGAGGACTTATGTTCACTTAGGTGATCATGGGTTCAATTCCCACTTCCAACATTATGGTTTGGTATCCGGGTGAAGATCGAATACGAGTGGCGCCGGTTCGAATCTGACGGGCGGCGAGGTTTTACCGAGTTCTATAACACTGTTGTGCCTTCGGGCGGGTGGGGCTCGGGTTTCCGCGCATCGGGAGAAGGCGGGGGCTGCTGGAGGTCGAGTAGTCGATTCTTGGGCACGGCGCCCCGCAAGGGTGGTTGCCACACAGTTGTTCGCCGATAAAAAAAAAACTTAGATGCAAGTATGCAACAAAGACAAAAACATGAATAAATTTATATTCTCAACCCTTTAAATCTGATAATTAAATATGACCATCCCTCATGCGTGTAACTAATTAAATGCATCATTTTCTAATAAATATTTTTTTCTCATTTTCCTTAATTTTTTTGAACGGCAAATTTGGATTGCTAGGCAATAATGCATATACACCAATTCAGAAAGAAACCCAATAAATCTGGAAAAAAACTCCTTGTGAAAATCAAACCGAGGACCTAATGGTCTCTAAGCCTTCTCCACCCTCAGCCACTAGGCTATAATTTCACGGCCTTTTCCGAATAACATAACATTCGATATGAAAACATTAATAAATAAATATATATTTAAAAGTTTCTAATTAAACAATATGCGATGTCATATAAGATATCTTAAAACACTTAAAAATGATAGGTTAGGTAGGGTAACGGTTTAAAATAGATTCACGTCAATTTTGATCAAAACCTAGCGTTTTAAAAATATATCAATTTGTTTCGTCTCAAAAATTGTCGTTTTAGAAAGAAAAAAACCCATCATAACGACTCACAATTTTATAGTTGCTCTTGAGGTGGCTAATGGTGACGGAAGGTGGCAGTGGCAGTGGGATGACTACAACAATGACAATGACTAGTAGGTGGCCATATGGTGTTGCTACTAGTCACCCTTTAAAATCAAACAATTCCATTGAGCACGAATTGAAAGCCTTATGTAAACCCTAAGAAACCATAAGCTCCCAATCAGTGGGAAGAGTCCGGGCTCTAACCGCGTGCATGTTGAAGAATAAGTCGGTGAGGCTCGTGGGGTTGACGTGAGGAGACAACGATGGCTATATTTTAGAATAATAAGTCGGCAAGGCACGTGGGATTGACGTGAGGAGACAACGATGGCTATATTTTAGAGAGCGAACTCCGATGGGAAAATAAATGTTAAAATTTTACTTTTATACAAAGGTTTGAATAACTATCATATCTGTCCATGTGGTTTGATCATGATGCGTTAGTTACATCCAAAAGTTTTTTTTTTTCATCAAGGTTCTTATGCTTTTCATATTTTTTTCGTTATCATCCACTTGAATAACCCTCAATTTAACAAGAATGTTAGTTAGAGCACCCACAATGTGGGTGTCTGAATCCATAAACCACCATTTCGGACGAGGTCTAGAATTTTGCACATTGTGGAGCTAGAACAAAATGGAGGTTTGGAACTTTTGTCTGGAATTCTGAACCCCATATAAAATATTTTATTGAGTTTTGTAAAGATTTCTACATTGTGAAACAAAATATATGTGGGTTTTCTTTAATAAAGTTTAAAAATCTAATATCAACTAAGATGGCATTTCATAAATATTTATGAAACCTACCTTGTAAATGTTCAAACGAACAATGACAAGATTTAAAAACCAAAGTAAAAAATAAATAAACTTTTTTAAAACTGGTTAATTTATAACTTCTCCTATTTATTAATAAACCTTTTTTGAACGTACAACTCAATCAGTAGAAGCTGGGTAGTCCATACCATAGTTGTTAAAAGCGCGCCTAGGCTCAAGGCGCACCAAGTGCGCTACGCCCTGTGAAGCGCACGCCTAGGCACTGAGGCGCACTATCAGGGCTGATTTCCGGTCAAATTCAGGCTAAAAGTTGCATAAACCTCTAAAACATCCTAAATGAGTCATGAACAAGTCCTAAACAACCTAAAACATCCTAAAGTAGCCCTAAACAAGCTTAAAACATCTCTAGAATCTCTAAAAAATGTATTTTATACTATGAGCTTAATTATAAATAGCCGTCGTTTTTTATGCGCCTTGCGCCTCTGCTCCGGGCTCGGCCTATGCGCATTGAGTACGCCTATGCGCTTTGACAACTATGGTCCATACACGGCTTCCAATGGCCAAAGGAGCCTTAGCTCTTACCCAGACGGATGGAGCCCTTGGCCCACCAGCCATCAGTTTCGGGAAAAACTCGACCATCCACCCGACCGAAAACACGACAATAGAATAATCAATAAAAACTAACACTCTTAAAAATCGAACCCATAACCTTTCATTATAACCTTTTATCATTAATAAACCGAATGAATAGTTTTTCAATAAGAAATGAATGAAAAAATTCCATAGAATAAAGTATTAAATACCTTAGCGGTCAACAAGGGGTCCACTAATAAAGCACCACTGTCTCTGCCAACCGTTTCCTGCTGTCCACCTTCTCTCTCAACCATCCCTACCCTACATCACACCACCATTAATATATTACATCAATCAAACCTTAAAATAATACTAACTCCAAAACACACACACACACACACACTTCCCAACAAACAATGGACTCATCCGATGACGAAGGAGAAGAGTACCTCTTCAAAGTAGTCATCATAGGAGACTCCGCTGTCGGTAAATCCAATCTCCTGTCCAGATACGCACGTAACGAATTCAACCCACATTCTAAGGCCACCATAGGAGTCGAGTTCCAGACCCAGAGCATGGAAATCGATGGTAAAGAGGTTAAAGCACAGATATGGGACACTGCTGGTCAAGAACGGTTTCGTGCTGTTACATCGGCTTATTATCGTGGTGCTGTTGGTGCACTTGTTGTTTATGATATTACTAGGAGTACTACCTTTGATAGCGTTGTTCGTTGGCTTGAAGAGCTTAATAGTAAGTTTTTATTTATTTATTTATTATTATTGATTGATCTGGTTTGTTGATTTAGATTAGTTTGTGTTAGATAGATCGAGATGTGTTTGACTGAAATTGAACATAGATGATTATTAGTTGAATTAATATTGTTTAGACTTAGAGGGTGTTTGGGATTGCGTTTTGAATCTGATTTTTAGATTATTGTGTTTTGAAAACGCGGATAATCAGTTTTTAGTGTTTGGATTGCGTTTTGAAAACGCAAATAATCAGTTTTTAGGCTATCAAAACGCAATAATCTATAAGCAGCTTCACCCCTGCTTTTCCAAAACGCATAATCTGTTTTGAATAATCAATCCCAAACACCCCCTTAGTACTCGGATTGGAATTAATAGTTCTGAATAAGACTATATGGTGTGCCCCCTTTTTCCCCCAACTCCCCCAACTGCCACATCAGCGCCATGTCATTTCCCCCATTTTCTCCCCCAAACTTTGGAAATGGTTTCCCCCAACTCCCCCATTCCCCCTTCCTTTTTTTATTCTTTTTCCTTTTTTTTAATTATATATTTTATATTTCATAATTATTTTTTTATTAAAATAAAATTAAAAAAACCGTAAATAATAAAAAAAAACGCAAAAAAAACGTATAATAAAAAAAACCGAAATTTCATAAAATTAAAAAAAATACAAACTAAAGTCACAAAATAATAAAAATTACAAACTAAAGTTCATTAAAAAAAACTAGAAAAAACTACTCGTTATTGGCGTCGACACGAAAATTATTCCAAATGTGATCAACGAGATCCGAAACAAGGTTTCCATTCGTAGTGGCATCGTGTAACGCCCACGTGTTTGATTCTTGTTGTCCCTCGTCAACTGGCTCGAGCACTTCTTCAATCTCATTCGGATCGTAGACGCATATCGCACGACCTTCGTCTTCAATTATCATGTTATGAAGTATCAAACACGCGTACATAATGTATCTCAATCTTTGTGGATGGAATGCACGTGCTGGTCGTTCTATTATATGCCACTTCGCCTTGATCACACCATATAATCGTTCGACGTCTTTCCTTGCTGCTTCTTGACACTTCGCAAACTTTTTCCTTTTGTCATCTGAAGAATTCAATATTGTCTTCACAACAGACGCCCAGCTTGGGTATATGCCGTCACATAAATAATACCCATGCTTATATTTTACGCCATTGAGCCAAAAAGAATCATCAGGGCCAGTGCCTCTAATCATGGGGTCAAAAATATGAGATCTTGCAAGAACATTTAAGTCGTTACACGAACCTGCAACGCCAAAAAAAGCATGCCAAATCCAAAGATCTTGTGAGCAAGCGGTTTCAAGAATAAGTGATGGTTCTCCTACGTCACCCCGAGTATATTGACCTTTCCATGCGGTGGGGCAATTACGCCATGGCCAATGCGTACAATCAAGACTTCCTAGCATGCCAGGAAAGCCGTGTTTCTCTGCATGGTGCGCGTAGAGCTTTTCGATGTCGCTTTTTCTTGGCGTACGCATATAAACCTTGCTATATAAGTTCACAACATCTTCGCAAAACTGGTACAAACATTCCCGACTCATTCTATCAGACATCCTTAAATACTCATCCCATGAATCACTCGCAGTGCCGTATGCTAATTGACGAATTGCAGACGTGCATTTCTGTAGGGTCGTAAAACCCCGTTTTCCTCTACCATCGTATCGTAGTGTAAAAAATTCATCATAATTAGCTAAATCATCGGCAATTCGTTCGAACAATCTTCTACTCATTCGGAAACGACGTTTAAACTGTTCGTCCGTGTAAACACAGTTTTCGTCAAAATAATCGGCCACCAAACGTTCGTGTGCACCTTTAAAAAAAATAAAACATATCAACAAAAAAAATAAACAATTTTAACAAAAAAAATAAAACATATCAACAAAAAAAATAAACAATTTTAACAAAAAAAATAAAACATATTAACAAAAAAAATAAAACATATCAACAAAAAAAAATAAAACATTTTAACAAAAAAACATACCCTCACGATCTCTATCAAGCGCCGCGCTCCGTGTCAATGGTACCGAAGACGCTTCACTATCGCTTTCGTCTTCCAACTCGGCTATAAGTTTTGCCGTTTCCATCATTGCGCCAACGTAAAAGTTTATCACATTTTGTTCCTCCTCCTCCGACGAACTCATGGTAACAAATTGGATTTTTATAAATTTTTTGGAGATGGAAAATGATAGTTGTGGGTATGGTTGTGTTGATAAAATATATAAATTGAAGGTTATATATATATATAGATAAAAGGTTTAATTTTTTTTTTTTTTTTTTTTTTTCAAACGGCTATATGCCCTCGGGACCCACCACCAACGTTCAAAAAATTTAAGCCAATCACATCGCTCGGTTCAAACGGTGTCATTTCCCCGGATACCCCGAAAATTCCACGGGGGGGGGCGGTGTTCCCGATCGGGGAAAGTGCCAAATCACCACCCCGAGTTCGTCCCCCGAGTGCACACCGTCCAGTCTAATAGGATCTGAATTTAATCTGAATTTAAGTTCTGGAGATGACAGATGATGAGATCGGTACTGGTATGGTACTGGTACCGTTGTTTCGCGTAGTACTGATAACGAAATTCAGCTAAAACAAAAACCGAACCGTAGGATATATGTTTGGTCATGGTACTGCTAAAAGTCCTGAACCGGTACCGCATAGTACTGAAACTGAAATTGTTTTAGATTCTAAAATGGTATGCTACGCATTCGTATTCAGTCCTAAATTTCTTTTACCTTATTGTAATAGAGTTCAAATGATATTTTTTTGTAATCATGTAAAGTAAATTATAAGGGGGAGTTTGGCATTGCAGTTTTTTGAAAGTGGTGATCTGATTTTAAGTTGAAAATGATCAGTTCTGGTGTTAGGGGATATTTAAACCGGTTTTCGTTAACTAATCTAATTAGAGGTTAAATAGTCAAGCTTTGAGACAACTCGTCGCCTTATTACACAACTTCAACAACAAAAGTGATAGGCTGTCTGTTACAACTTACAACGGATTATCTTATTTGGATGTTCCATACTGAATAGGGCTGTAAACAAACCAAAGGTTCGGTGAACAGTTCGTAAACCATTCAGCGGGAAGTTCGTTTATGTCCGTTTGTTTAATAAATGAACAAATACAAACAAAAAATTCCGTTCGATTAACGAAACAAACAAACACGAACAAATGTCTCGTTTGTTCGATTGCGTTCGTGAACGTTCGGCAATGTGTTTGTTTACGTTCATTTGTTTTATATCCGTTCGTGTATGTTTCTTTATGTTCGATCACTAGTTAAAAGTTATTGTTTAGTGGATGTACTTTGTCTAACGGTTAATATTAACAATGTTTTTTTAGTTAGTTGCATATTAAATGTTTGTTTTTATTTGTTTGTGTTCAAGACCCGTGTTCACGAACAGTTCGCAAACAACTGAATTTCTTAACAAACAAACACAAACATAGAATTATGTTCGTTAGTGTGTTTGTGAACTGTTCGTTTGTCCAAGAAACCTTAACAAACAAACACGAACAAAGCATTGTTCGTGTTCGTTTGGTTCGTTTACAGCCCTAAATTACTGAATTTATCACTTTCATTATGGTGCCAAATTCCCCCTAGACATAGCATGAATGAATGATTTTGAGCTCACCCAAGAGTCGAAAGCTTCACGTATGTAGGGCGTTTTCTCTATGAACAACAAAAAGCTGCATCTCTGGTCTCTTTTACTCTATCAATAAACAACTAATCACATAATTTAAGAAATAAAACCTATAAGTTAATAGGTTATACAGTGTGGTGACCCTACAAATTAATGGGGGGCTGAGTGTGGTGACCCTAGTATACGGTATACCGTGAGTTTGATGACTATGCCCCTGATGCCTTCACTCTTCTATTACTATTTTACAGCAAGTGTATATAAATATGTTCACATCTAGAGATGGAATTTTGAATCATTTACTTATTAATTGGTCGATCTGGTGTATGTTGTATCTATGGCAGAGTAACGGGTCAAAATGGGTTATAAAAATTGTAAGCCAAAACAGAAACAACTCAAATGAACCAAATGGGTCAAAAGTCATCCAAATTTGTAATAAGTTGGACTGATCACTGATACTGCAACCGTATTTAACACACTAATAAGTGGACACAATAGTTTTTGCAGGTCAACGCGACCTGGACTATACCGGTTTTGATTTGCATATTTTGTCACCTCTGATCATAACGGGTCAATTATCAGGCCATTGTTTTTTATATTTATCTTTGAAAAAGAACTAAGCTTTATATAAAAACTTATGTAGCTCATTCAGAGACCACGGTCGCGAGGATATTGGTGGGAAACAAAAGTGATTTAAAGAATATCAGGGCTGTATCTGTGGAAGATGGCAAAAATCTTGCAGAGCAAAACGGGTTATTTTTCATGGAAACATCAGCACTTGATTCAACAAATGTCAAAACAGCTTTCGAGATGGTTATTCGAGAGATCTACAATAATGTAAGTCGAAAAGTACTGAATTCGGATTCATATAAAGCTGAGTTATCTAAAAACAGGGTGACTCTTGCTAACAATGATGATGGTGGATCTAAGCAAGATCAAAGCAAATACTCTTGTTGTTCTTGATTACTAAATGTTTATTCTATTCATATTTATTTTTGGAAATTAAATTATTTTGTTTTTGGATTTTATAAAATCTTTACATTTGTGTTTTTCATAAATGTTAATTTGATAATGTGTATTCTTTAGATGTTTATGTTGCCAATTCTTGCTAGTTGTGGTTATGTGCGCACACGTGTATGTACGCACGTATAAAACACGTGTTTTTTGTATAAGAACACATGTGCATACTCATGTATTACGATTGAAAAACTACTATATCATTCGGTGAATTTAAACTTGCAAGAAATGTCTTTTCCGAAGTTGCATTTAGTTGGTATGATCACAAAACAATTGAAATTAAACATGTTATAAAGGATGTTAATCGTGTCAGATTGTGAGTTGAACACTCGACCCCGAATACAACCCATGTATCATCAATCATGTGGTCTCTATACTCTAATATTGGAATCCTGAAATTTAAAATAAAAAAAAAAAAAATCAAAGTTTCAGGCATAGTGCGTAGATTATTTTTATGGATGAGTGTTAATTTATGTCCAAATGTTCGGGTTTTTTCTCTTCCTCTATCCCATAGGTAGAGTGTTTGAATCAATCGAGAACCTTTTCTTCTGTCTGAATCGATATTGTAAGCATCAGCATGCAGGTTCCTGATCCAAGTGGTAGTTTCAGGGCGTTTAGCTATTGTTCTTGAGAATGACCTGGTCTAGCCCATTCCTTAAATGAAGTTTTTATGTGATCCCTATCTACCAAAATTTTTACTTCTTGTTTTGACGAACGAATAATAATTGAGTCCTCCTCTTTTCAGACAACACATACAAAGAGCCCAGTCAACAATCAAATTTTTAATGACGTGTGTGCATGACGTGTAGAATCTATATTACTTGAGTGGTTACGCATAATACTTAAAAAAGTAAATAAAAATTAATTAAAAAAAAAAAAAGAGAAATGGGCTTAAGGCATGGATTTAGGAATGTTGTCTAGAGCCCCTAATAAGTAAAATGTCCCACTAAGCCCTATTGCCTTATAAAATAAGTTTGTATAGGTTTTCTTTATGCACGATGACATTTTCTTATTTACGTCAAAACTGATTATAAAATAAATAAAACTTCAAATACGTTAGATTCTTATATTCTGTAAAATGTGTGATAATTAACCAAAGGGAGAGCATTATATGAATTTCAGAACTAAAATTTGGAGGTATGTGTTTTCATCGTTAAAAAAAACTAACAAAGTCAATACATGTGTTAGATTATTAAAGTCCATTTTACTACTTTACCTTATTAAAAAAAAATAACCCCACTTACGGCAATGCGCATATAATGTATATATGTGTGGCCATCGAGAGACAAAAGTAAAGTTTGCACTAATTTTAATGTTATTTTACTAATTTCGTGAAAATAACATTAAAAATGACGGACGGTTAATCATGCATCATGTGGTGGCGTTGATAGCCAAAAGACAACGGGGTACATGCACAAATCGGGTTTGTTCTGATTGCTAAGCATTATGTGCCTTATGTCCAAGGCTTGATATAAAACCACTATCGAGTCGGGAGTCTCACTGGAAGCAGCCTCTCTATTCCCACGGGTAGAGGTAAGGCTGTTTACATCTCACCCTCCTCAGACCCTACCTTAGCTTTTGCCATTGGTAAGATTAACTGAGTATGATGATGATGATGACCTTATTAAAAAAAATAAAAACTCTTTTACGAGTTAAACCTAATATATATAATGTCTCCCTAAATCATTGGACATGTTAATGTGAGGCTCGACTACTTGGTAGAGGCATATTCTTCTTAGATAGGAAGTCTTAGGTTGGGCAAAGGGGGTAGCTTGTAATAATTGGTGTAAATTAGAATAAGAGTAGCAATTGCTAAAAAACCATTGGACACGGAGATATAATGTAGACGATTTTTGCTAAGCTAAACCATACATGTTATGTGATTATGGATGAAACCTCTAGTCCTTATGATTCATCTAGAACCAATTAGGGCTAAGCTAGTCGGGTTATGATACACGTTAGGAAGATCCTCAATTTTAAAATTCAGGTTCTCATATAGTAAACTTACGTTGTGGGTTTTTAAGACAATGAAAAAGTATTATATAAACCTCATTTTTTTTTGTTTTGTCAACATCCATTTGTATGTTACAACATCTTCCTCCTTCCTATGCTAATAATTCCTTTCTCATTCCTCATTCCTCTCTCATTGTTCTTTTTGCAAGGTATGTTGTTCATCAATCTTACATCAATCCTCTATGAAATACAATCGGTTATTTGATATTGAAGAAAACGTTTTAGGATAAACATAACTCTCGAAATGTTTATGATAATTTTTCTGCATTTTGATTAGATTGATACATAATGCTTGCAATCATCTTACATAAAAGATAAACACAATCGGTTTCTATCATTATTTTTCTACAAAGATAAATCACAATCGTATAGCTATCAACCTTCTACAAAATACAATTTTTTTGTTGTAATTATCAACACGTTTTCTTATTAAAATAACTATCTAATCTGTTTTCGATTATGTTTCTGATTTGTATGAGATCCATACATAGCGGTTTACTATCATATTAAACCAAACAGAAATACAATCGTTTTATTTCGGATTTATTTGTAATGATCAGAATCTTTTTTTATTAACACCATTTGATAATCTGTTTAGGATCAAGTCCCTGCTTTGGATGAAATAGACACACAAGTAATTCTGATCAGGTTTAATCATTGATGATATGATTGTCTTAGTTAATAACAGATTGCAACTGAAATCAGTTTCGAGTATGTGTGAATATAAAAAAAGATTATAAAAAAACAAATACAAGATTTCATAAAAAAAGATAATTGAAATCAGTTTCGAGTATTAGTGACTTTATGGTTACTTTAACAAAAGTTTGTTTTGCAAACGAAGAACAGGATTTCATTAGGACAAATAACTTCATTATGGCTTATCACAAGGGTGACAAATTCTTCAAGGTTATTCATGACCCTTCCGCACGAGTTTTGGTATGACGTTTCTAATTTTTTTTTAAGTAAAAAAAGTTTATTCGTTATTATAATGTTGTTTTTTACGTGTTTGTCCAGACATTGCCGAAATCCATGAACAGGTTTTTGTTATCTAAAAACTTACGAAACAACAACATTAAAGTTTCGACATACCATGGTCAATCTTGGTTTGTTTTGTTAGAATTTATAGATGATGAATTTGGTATGTTGTAATTGTAAGAATGTGTATACGTTAATCAGTGGTGGCAAGACGCGATTATTTAGGAATACATAATGTATATGAATTTACTCACAGCATTCATAAGGAATTGATACATGTTAAGGCGAAATTTATGGTTTCCTTCTACAATAACAAATTGACTTTGAATACGAATTTACGGGTCCAATTTTCAAGCATGTTAAGGCGAAATTGATGGTCTCCTTCTACTCCATTGTTGAATGTATAAGGAAAGTAATATGTTTACTGATCTTGACTTTGAATACGAATTTACAAATTGTAAATATACATTAAGATAAATAGTTATATTCACTCACATTATTCATAAGGTATTTATACATGTTCAGACGAATTTTTTGGTATCCTGATTCAATAACATATTCACTTTAAATACGAATTTACTCATAAAAATCATAATGTTATTGTCAAGATCTTTGCTGCTATACACTATAGTTATCATGTATGTCAAGCATTCAAACAATAACACACTAACCTTTTGCAGTTTTGAATCTGTAGCA
This sequence comes from Ambrosia trifida, assembly GCA_028751855.1. Taxonomy (NCBI): domain Eukaryota; kingdom Viridiplantae; phylum Streptophyta; class Magnoliopsida; order Asterales; family Asteraceae; genus Ambrosia; species Ambrosia trifida. Next base: position 22,068,416 of record CM054130.1, read on the forward strand.
TAATGATATATGTAAAGCATATAATAACATATAAAGAACATTTAGTTAAATAACATTGAATAGATCAAAAAAAATCACAACTAGGTATAATGCTTGACATGCGGCATTTATGGTTTCAATGCTTGACTTTGACTAAATTCAATCAATACATAATGTTATAACAATAATAACAATGCTAATTCAGATGCTAATTACCCTCCACTCTTTCATCCATTTCTTATTATTGAACTGATTGAATACCTATATAATGCTTGACATAACATATAAAGAACATTTAGTTAAATAACATTGGATAGATCAAAACAAATCACAACTAACTATAATGCTTGACATGCGGCAGTTATGGTTTGAATGCTTGACTTTGACTAAATTCAATCAATACATAAAGTTATAACAATAATAACAATCCTAATTCGGATGCTAATTACCCTCCACTCTTTCATCCATTTGTTATTATTGAATTGATTGAATTCCTATATGAATACCTATATAATGCTTGACATACGCCAGTTAATCAAGAAATGCTTGACGTTGACTAAATTCAATCAATACATAATGTTATAACAATAATAACAATGCTAATTCGAATGCTAATTAACCGACCACTATTTCATCCATTTCTTATTATTGAATTGATTGAATAACTATATAAACAAGTCAAACCAATTCACATACGATTGTAATAAGACACGTTGAATGCACTTTGAGTAATCGCAAAGATATATTATTAGGTTAATTTCTGTTTCTCATCTTTAAATACATAAACATTATTTATTTTGATTTTGATTTGTTGTGTTATTGAAGTCATCTATTGGTTTTTACATCATATTTTTCCAGTTAACAAGATCAATGGCTGCTGTAGATGCAAATGAGTTTACAATGGTTAACCAAATTCATGTAAACCGAAACGGTGTGGCGTTAAAGCTAAAGATTATTCGGGTTTGGCGTCTACCCGATCGTCGCAATCCTAATGATGTGTACTCAATTGAAATGATCCTATGTGATGAAAATGTAAAACTCAACAACACGTTTTTTTTATATCCTATTATTTTTAAATTTCATAACTTTTTTTTTAGTTGTGATGTTTTTAATTTTAATGTATATGAATTTTCTTATTTTCGTACGTTAAAATACATCAATTACGTAGATACATATTTATAGTGTTTTCTTATTTTTTTTATAATGAACAGGGTGACAGGATTCAAGCGAATGTATTTAAGCGGTTGTTTTTTAGATTTGAGAGGTTTCTGACTGAAAATTCTTCTCTTATTATAAGAAATCCAGGAGTTGGGGTCAATTCCTCTAAATACAAGTATGCTCCAAACCCAAACAAACTTTGCTTGAATATGAATACTCAAGTTTCCGAATATGATGGTTTCCAAGGTCCAGATTTTGGTTTCTCTTTTGTGCCCTTTCAAAGAATTCTGGATAAGGAGGTTGATGAATATGTTACAATAGGTATATTTCGTTCTAATAGTCTTTTTTTCATCACAACCAAACCATAATAATAGTTTTATAAGTTATGTTTCATTAATGTTTATTTTATACTTGATCTTAGATGTTATAGGACATGTTAACAAGTTCTTCAGCAATGATGATAAAGATAAAAAGGTTGTCGCTGATAAAAAGAGGTTAACAATAGAAATTCAAGATATCGAGTATGTATTCTTTATTTATTTATTTTTTTGTTTGCATTTTATATACAAAAAAAATTACGTAGCTTTATAAATTGTTTATTTATTTTTTACTAAAATAATTTGTACTTTTTTGAAGGGGCTTGCGCATCTATTTAACGTTGTGGGATAGTTATGCCATGGATATGTCTAAATATGTTGCAACTCATCAAACAGAGAAAGAATTTATAATAATAATGCAGTTTGGCCTTTTGAAGTTTTATACTGGTTGTATAATGTTAATAAATATATATAGTTATATTTATATTTTTAGCTACATTATATTTTGCATTATAAATTAAGTTCTAACTTCTAAATTTTCTTATTATTAAATATTTCAAAATTTTTTTCCTAATGTTTTTTTTATATAGAAAAACCGTATGTTTCTAACTCTTTTGGAGATCGAGTTAGTCGACTGTTCATCAATGGAGATATTGAAGATATAAACCTGTACAAAAAAGGGTATGTACTATTACGTTTTTCAATACGAATTACAAAACCTTTATAAAAAGTATTAATAAATATGTAATGTGTAAATCAAATTATTTTTATCAGGTTGGGTAAGAAAATCGCTGATAATCCTTCCTCTTCTCATCGACCATATGGAACTTCTATGTTCTGTTCTGATGAAGATGAATTTGTCCATAACACTCCTTTTAGTAACATTGGCGACATTTGTGAGATTCAAGAGGTAAGTATAATGTTGATACTTAAATACGATATTTATAATTAAATATAAAAAATTGTAATGAGGTTAAAATTTTAATTTTTATTTAATATTAATATTCATACAGGAGCAGGCTCTGGTATTATTGGGTACTATTAAAGACCTGTTTACCGAAATTGGCTGGTACTATATGGGATGCCCCAAATGCACCATAAAATGTTGTATTGATTATATAATCAAACAGGTTGGTGAAGGAAGTTCAGATTTTGAGGAAGAAAAGGTTTACGAGTGTTTGAATGTTAGTTGTAGTGCCAAACAAGTTGAGCCTACACCAAGGTCGAATATATTTGTAACATCAATTTTAATATACACAAATATAGTTTGATTTCAACCCAACTTAGTTATAAATTTTTGTTTTTTTTTTATTTTTTTTCTAGGTTTAAAATTCAGGTTCGTGTGCAAGACGTTAATGGTGCTGTATCTCTTACGTTGTTTCATCGTGACGTTGCACAACTTATTAGTAAAAGTGCTTCTGAATTGCTTGATTTGAATACGGTATTCCATATTTTTAACTAAATTTTAAATACAAAATTATTTTTAATAATTCCTTAATTATAGTTTTGTAATATTTATGTATTTGGTTATTCCTTTTATATAGGTTGGTGATACAGTTGAATATCCTGAAGAGATTAAGACTTTGTTAGACAGAGAGTTTGCTTTTAAGATCTTTGTCTCTGGGTTCAATTTAAACAACAAATATGATGTTTATGGTGTAACTAAGATAAGTGATGATCCAACAATTATCTCGCATCTTAAGAAAAAGTTGTACGTAGGACAGGTACATATTCGAATTCCATTTCATATAACTTAGCAAATTTTATTACGTAAGACTTTATTACATTTCTAATTTTTTGCATATATTTTTTTTTTAAAAACAGCCTGCTGAATCAGAATTACTTCACACGTCTCTCCTGGCAATGCCGTCTAATGTTATTTCTGTTTCCAAGGTACCATTTTCACAAACACTTAATTTCATATTAATACATTTTACTCATTTTTTCTTTCATACACAATCACTGATGAATTTGCAACATATGTTTGTAACTATTTTTTCTTTAGGAATCAGACACAGGAGATAATGATACGCCAATTTCCATTGCTGATAACTTTGTTGATAAGAAAGTTTATGCTGAAGGAGAACAATGTTCTATCAGTTCCAAGTATCAAATGGTTAAGCGTAAACTGATTGACGCGAATTCTGATGATGAAAGCACACCAATTCCTTCAACTAAGATTGGAAGTGGTGGTAGTATGGAGTAACTTAAAATTCCGTTGAGCCTCCCGTCTTCCTAAACCCAAAATGAAGAGGATTTGTTTGCTATGCTTATGGTCAACCAGTTTCATTGCTTTATGTTTTGTTTTTTTTTTTAATAATTTTGAACAATTTCTACTTTGTTATTTTCTCTTTATACCATGATATGGTTTACTGTTTTTATTAAGTTTCATAACGATGATAATATTTAATAAATGCGTTTGCTTGATTGATAAGTATGTTTTCATCCATTTGATATTATGTTTAGTATATATAGATACAACTAGATTGGTGGATGTAGTCATCAAACATAATAGTGAGTTTTAATTTTGTATGATTAGTATCTAATTATAACAAAAAAATTGTAACATAAATATTGTATATCATTTTAATTTTGTTACCGAAATATGTTGTTATAATACAAGCAACCATGGATCGGCCCACTAACTTACCAACACCAGTCCATATAAATTACATAGCATACATATTAGATTACTTATTGGGTTGAATGTTTTTATTAGACAAAGGCCCGATTATTTAATCTTACATTCTGATTCAGCCCAACATCAATTGTTTCATTATATACATACCCGATACCCCACATTGTTTCACTTTTTCAGATTTCTAGGCTCTTCCAAAAAGCTACTTTACCAAAATGTAAGTAACCGTTCATCTTCTTCACTATTATGAAATTTCGATACTATCAAACACTTTCAGACATCATGTTAATAATCGTGTATCTGTTAGGATTATCACTATGATTTTTTGATGATGCATGTGCTATTAATTCTCTCATTAACAGTAATAATCGTGTATCTTGATATGTAATGTCACTTATATGTATTGAGTAACAATCATTGTTTGATCTTTAATGTTAAGTAGATAAACAATCAGTGTTAAATATAGATGAATATCATTAACAAATCTGGAGAATTAGTGGTGTGATAATTTATTATTAATCATGTTTGATTGTTTTGATCAATGTTTTATTTTCAAATTATTGTTCTTGCATGTATGTAAATAATTGTTTGTATTACTATGTTAATTTCGAAATATGTATAATATGGTTATTAATTGTTTTTTAGTAACCTACTAATCAGTTGATGAATTATATAAATATACATATCGAAACTGATTTATAGTATTGTTTTCGTTTGCCATGAACATATACCGCGTCTACTCCGGTGGGTACCAATCTACTGATTAGTTGCTCGATAAATCATTCCGGATATGTTATCAGTTTTTTTCAATAGCATGTCAGTTTGTTGGTTAATGTTTGATGATTTTTCGAAAATAATCCATATTCAATCATATGATGTTAGCTTTGTTTTTTGTATTTTGTTGTTTAGTCTTATTCGATTTTCTACAAATTGCCATAATAGACATGCGTTTTTATTTAGATTTGTTTGTTTTCAATACATGTGTAGTTGTATACATACTTATGCTTTTAACCTTATTTCTCACCTTCAAATGAATGCAGCCTTTTGCCATCCTGCCGCTTAAGTAGCAAAAAATGGTAAAACACTTAGATTTACCTTACGTTTTTATATCTATTTTTTGTAAACATACAATTTACGCTTAACTTTATAATTTTTTAGGCTAACCAACAGCCTGTTGAAGTGATTGAAGTTTCAAGTGACTCGTCTGACTTTAGCGATTGGGATGAAAGCGATTCAGATAGTGGGATGCACAATTTGGGTTTATGTAATTGGGAAGCTGCTCCTGAGCGTGATTCCATTGTTACAAAAGTCACAAACAAATTTGTGAGTATTTGTTTAATCATTACTAAATTTTAATCTCTAAGTATTTTTGTTAACAATTGTGATCTTTTAATTAACTTATTACAAGCAAATCTTTATGTATTTTGTCGCAGCGCTTTCCAGTCGCTTTTGCAAGGCACCATCACTTCGAAAAGAAAGCCATCGTTTTTGTCCAGTTTGAAAATGGACCGTGTATGATTAGAAGAGTGCTGGTTGAAGGAAGCGGGAGTAAGGTAAGGTATTCGTTGAACAAATGGAAGTCAAGAATGAAAAAGCTTGGGTTAAGGAATGGTCGTCGTTATAAGCTTACGTTTTACAAGGGCATTTTGGTTTTCTCCATGCCTTAGCTAAAGGCATTGTAGGTTCAATGTTTTTGGTTTCGTCATTTGTTGTTGAAAATGACGATATCGTAGTAGAAATGAAATATAACATGACGTTTATGTACGTTTAGTGGTCCCAAATTTTGGTTGTTTATTACTGTGGGTACCCGTTTTGTACTAGCAACTTACTTATTATGAATGACCTTCATGTTTAGGTGTTAACTTTTATCCGAATATTAATGAATGAATCGGTTTGTAGTATGTATGCCGTTTTAATTTTGCATCAAGTTATGTATTCATATAAACAATAGATGTTGCTATAAGTTTTGACCTCTTTCAAATTTGTATACACTTATTAGAAACAATCCATTTAATATACTAATACAACCGCTCCGTGGTTCTGCGTTTTGGTACACCGATCATTCTGGTGTTATAACCCTTTACTAAAATTCGTAGTAAATAATTTAATTAGACAAATAACATAAAAATACAAGTTTATATTTGGTAACTATTAATATTTGGCATAAACTAATTTTAGAATTGACTATACAAAAAATTCGTTTGACTTTGATAACTAAAATTGTGTACAATTATACATAAATAAATTTCCAGTATATTTGGTAAATTGAAAAGGAGATTATATGTTGTAAAAATTTACGGTAATTTATGTTCATAAACAATTGAACATATATATTGTTATTAATAAACTTTACAAAAATATTTCTATTCATCTCTATATAATAGTTATGCAACCATGAATATGTAATTCATTTAAAAGCCTTTTCACTTTTGAAAACCAGGTTTCAAAACTTTGTTTGGTTATCTAATTTATTTACGTTTTGTGTTTATGTATACTATTTTTTTTTTCATTTTTTTAGTTGTCATGGATAATAGAACCGTTCAAATGGTAGCCAACAGTGCAGTCTTGCATGAAATCGTTTACTGTTATCTATGCGATCTAAACTGTATTGACCATGCTCAATACATTCAACATTGCAATGGCAAAAAACATCGGGCAAAGGTATTACATTTACGTCATTCGTATAATATATTGCGCATTCCTTTTGTCAAGATATTTTAATATACGTAGTTTTTTTTTTTTTTTGACATTCAAGAATGGTATGTATTAATGGCTATTTTTGTAGATTGGGCATGCGTATGGTCAAGATTTGTTCTACTGTGGAGTTTGCAACATCCAATGTACCAGCATGGATAACTTGAATGACCATCTTACAGGAAAGAAACACATTAAGGCGATAAAGGCCCAAGGTTTTTTTAATGTTATGGAATAAGATATTCTTATGTCTCGTAATGTCGCATCTTTTGATTTTAGTATCTTAATTGTTTTCAATAACAAATACTAATTACCGTTTTTCAGTTTATGCATCTATGTTTCTATATTCCCTAATGTTATAGATAATGTTATTTACTATGTTAATTTTGAAGCATTCATATTTTATTCCGTCGTTTACATACTTAGATGTCCGATGTTTGACACTATGTAAAATATATCTACATCTTATGATTTGTTGATAACCAAGACATGGTTTTATACCAAAAGTTTAATAGATATGCCAATTAAAAGTAACCAGTTTATATAAAACTTCGACCCAATTAGAATAAATTCCATAATTTGAGTTTGTATTGAAGAAAAAACGTGTAATACATATGACTACTTTTCGCTTTTGTTTCTTCAATCCGATGTAACCTCATTAAAATACGATTCTTTGTGTACCTCGGACACAGCTTCAGGTACATACATCGATAACTTTTCTCTATGTAATGAATGATATTGTTAATACCAATCTATTATTGTTTCAATTATACATTGTTAGTTAATAATTGAACATTTGTATTCTAAATTATCATATGTAACTGCACTTAGTGCATAAACTTGCTGAAGTTTATGTATGTTCATATCCCGGCACTTTTTTCTCGCCAATCTTTATTACCTATACAGTTTTCATAAATAATTTGTCATAATTGTGTATACGCTAAACTAAATCTGTAAACTGTTAATTTATAAATGAAGAAATAGATACCGAGTAGAGTGCCTTGCAAAACACTCATGACAAACATACATCGTGTGAAAGGTTGCAGGACAGATTCTGCATAAACAACAGATATAGCAGATTTATCAAACTGTTCAATTATGTGACGATTATTATAAACAATTTTTTTGCGAAATATATTTGAATAAGCTTGCAATACAAACAGACGTTATGTATATACAACTTCAATAATAAAGTATTATTTTAAACTTTTTTTTTGTGCTTTGAACAGTGCGTTGCCATTTGTCAATAAAACAAGTTATGTACTAATTACAATTACATTAAAAATAAAAATATGATAAAAAGTCATTTACAAAAACACACTGTATTCATACCTTTTGTTATTTTTTGTTAAAGTTTATACTTTGGTTGAGTACTGATCATAATAGGTAATCGGTTTTCATTACTAACGTTACTTATAGGTTACAAAAAATATCCACTTTGACATGAAAACCATAGTTATATATTAGTTTTAATTTTAATACCCATTTCATGTCAACGCAACATTGAAACATGACGTTTATATAAGAAAAAAAATATCAGGCTAACCGTTATTCTTAACACTTTACGTTTGTAGCCACTAAACTTGAATAATACAACTCTTAGTTTAATAATTTTTTTTTATTTACTATGGTTTGCACCGTGGGTCCCCACGGGTCTCAAACCTAGTTCTTGATATTTGTGGTTATGTGTGCACACGTGTATGTACACACGTATAAAACACGTGTTTTTGTATAATGACACGTGTGCATACTCATGTATTACGATTGAAAAACTACTATATCATTCGGTGAATTTAAACTTACAAGAAATGTCTTTCCGAATTGGCATTTTGTTGGTATGATCACAAAACAATTGAAATTAAACATGTTATAAAGGATGTTAATCGTGTCAGATTGTGAGTTGAACACTCGACCCCGAATACAACCCATGTATCATCAATCATGTGGTCTCTATACTCTAATATTGGAATCCTGAAATTTAAAATAAAAAAAAAAAAAATCAAAGTTTCAGGCATAGTGCGTAGATTATTTTTATGGATGAGTGTTAATTTATGTCCAAATGTTCGGGTTTTTTCTCTTCCTCTATCCCATAGGTAGAGTGTTTGAATCAATCGAGAACCTTTTCTTCTGTCTGAATCGATATTGTAAGCATCAGCATGCAGGTTCCTGATCCAAGTGGTAGTTTCAGGGCGTTTAGCTATTGTTCTTGAGAATGACCTGGTCTAGCCCATTCCTTAAATGAAGTTTTTATGTGATCCCTATCTACCAAAATTTTTACTTCTTGTTTTGACGAACGAATAATAATTGAGTCCTCCTCTTTTCAGACAACACATACAAAGAGCCCAGTCAACAATCAAATTTTTAATGACGTGTGTGCATGACGTGTAGAATCTATATTACTTGAGTGGTTACGCATAATACTTAAAAAAGTAAATAAAAATTAATTAAAAAAAAAAAAAGAGAAATGGGCTTAAGGCATGGATTTAGGAATGTTGTCTAGAGCCCCTAATAAGTAAAATGTCCCACTAAGCCCTATTGCCTTATAAAATAAGTTTGTATAGGTTTTCTTTATGCACGATGACATTTTCTTATTTACGTCAAAACTGATTATAAAATAAATAAAACTTCAAATACGTTAGATTCTTATATTCTGTAAAATGTGTGATAATTAACCAAAGGGAGAGCATTATATGAATTTCAGAACTAAAATTTGGAGGTATGTGTTTTCATCGTTAAAAAAAACTAACAAAGTCAATACATGTGTTAGATTATTAAAGTCCATTTTACTACTTTACCTTATTAAAAAAAAATAACCCCACTTACGGCAATGCGCATATAATGTATATATGTGTGGCCATCGAGAGACAAAAGTAAAGTTTGCACTAATTTTAATGTTATTTTACTAATTTCGTGAAAATAACATTAAAAATGACGGACGGTTAATCATGCATCATGTGGTGGCGTTGATAGCCAAAAGACAACGGGGTACATGCACAAATCGGGTTTGTTCTGATTGCTAAGCATTATGTGCCTTATGTCCAAGGCTTGATATAAAACCACTATCGAGTCGGGAGTCTCACTGGAAGCAGCCTCTCTATTCCCACGGGTAGAGGTAAGGCTGTTTACATCTCACCCTCCTCAGACCCTACCTTAGCTTTTGCCATTGGTAAGATTAACTGAGTATGATGATGATGATGACCTTATTAAAAAAAATAAAAACTCTTTTACGAGTTAAACCTAATATATATAATGTCTCCCTAAATCATTGGACATGTTAATGTGAGGCTCGACTACTTGGTAGAGGCATATTCTTCTTAGATAGGAAGTCTTAGGTTGGGCAAAGGGGGTAGCTTGTAATAATTGGTGTAAATTAGAATAAGAGTAGCAATTGCTAAAAAACCATTGGACACGGAGATATAATGTAGACGATTTTTGCTAAGCTAAACCATACATGTTATGTGATTATGGATGAAACCTCTAGTCCTTATGATTCATCTAGAACCAATTAGGGCTAAGCTAGTCGGGTTATGATACACGTTAGGAAGATCCTCAATTTTAAAATTCAGGTTCTCATATAGTAAACTTACGTTGTGGTTTTTTAAGACAATGATGATTCGCTAGTGATTTTCAAGTGTTTGCATGTGCTAGATCCAATGGAAACCTTTTTTCTGTGTTATTTGATGCTTATGCTTATTTATATGAGTCTTGTTGATTTTGATGTTTTAACAGTGTTTCATTATGTTTTTATGGTTTGGTGTGTGTTTGTGTGATTCTGTCAAAATCTAATATTTACTAGAAAAGGACGTGGAATGATTAAACAAAGGGACATATGAGGTGAGTCGGAGGTTTGATCGGTATCTAATAATTTTTACTAGAAAATAATTTATAGACTTATTTGTGTACGTGCAAGTGAAAGGTTTGGGACTTATTTTCCCTAAAATTTATTCGCATATGGAATTTTGCGCTTGATTAGTTGGTTTAATGATGTAACTTTTTTTTTTTTTTTGAACGGCATCTCGCTCAGGGCTATACATGAGCATAGTCCGGCCGACGTGGGATTCGAACCGGGCACTCCAGGGTAGGAAACAGGCAAAGCCTGAAAACCTCTCACCTCACCTGCAACAAGTGGGAATTGAACCTGGCTCTCCAAGGAAAAACCAAGTCCTTTCCACCACTAGACCACAGACTTGTTTTGTGAACATTAGTTATATATGCAATTACAAAGAAAGTGTATAACCATTGGCTAGACATTGAAGTAAAAGAATGTTCTATTAAATTTAATTACTAATATAATAACAATACAAAAATTAAGTTAAAAACTTAGCCAATAATATATAACTACGTTGTGACGATGCCATTAAATGGGACAAAAGTAGGCATAAAAATGTTGAACCATACATGCATGTTGTGGCGTGTTAACTCACAAAGTTTAGACCGAAATGTAAAATAAAGTTGAAACTGAAAAACTTTTAGGGTTAAATTGGAAAAGATGTAAAAGTATTGGGTTTAAATTATAAAAATAAAGGATTAAAAAAATCACTTCATCTTTTTTAATGGTTCGTTTTTCAAACTGTTCATTTTTAAAAAAATCGCCATTTTTAAACTGTTGGTTTCTAAATTCATTCAATTTATTTGTTTTAAAATCGTTCGTTTTTAAACCATTTGTTGTTTATTTTAAGGCCAACAAAGTCATCACGGGCTTTTGTGGGAATCCTTTTATGACGAATTTAGGATACCCATGGGGCACCCGGTCCTACAGGTCCACCAATCTAGGGAAAACCCGACCACCCACCATCTCGAAAGCACGACAGTGAATAATCGGTAAAACCTGGTATCCTTCAAGGCTCGAATTTGTGACCATTAGGCCCTAAATTGTCACACCCCGCCAAGGCGGAAACATGAGAATGTGACTTCGAAAGGTTTTCAAGCATAAGATTTGAGCAACACATAAGATAGAACATAATGGATACCAACATTTCAAATGGTCTTACATAATAATAATAATAAAATGTAGATTGTCTGAAAATACGAGATCAAATGTCAAATATCACACATTATATTGTTATTGAAAATTGGCTCATGATGAAGGTACCACAAAGTGTGCACTCAAGCCCCTCTCCCAAGTCCCCGAGCTCCATAATCAATTACCTAAAAACCATGCATAAAAGATTTGTCAACATAATGCCGGTGAGTTCACTGGTTTTAATGTACTAAGTAATGAGTTTGTGAAATTCGTGTATGATCAATCAAAGCTAGCTAAGCTAATGATTACTATGCCAACCATGAGTCCCATAATCAAACCTCTTGACTGTTGTGTCTCGCGCATTGTACAATAAAGACAGCGTATAAATGATAGAACAAAAACACTCTTTTGTATGTAACCGGTTAGAGTGACTAACCAAGAGTGGGGGTGTCAACCCAATAGATCTATTTAAGTGTTCCATGGCTACTGTTAGCTAATGGTTACAGTGTAAATGTAAGTACGAGTATTGTTGAGCTCATGAACCGTATGTCTCATGTTTCACATGGTAGTCATGATAGAAATTCACCCAAATGTAATGCAACTAGTAATGTAGCATGTTTATCTCCCAAAATGTAAAAATAGTAAAACGGGGCCGTGAAACTCACATGCTAACTGGATATGTGGTCTAGCAAAGCAGAAAAGTGAGGTAACTACTGTCCTAACAATAAGTGCCCTATGATATCAAGGACATAATGAGTTGTACATTCTTGTTGTTTACCATAAAAGTTGTTCACCTGACTTGTAGACCCTCGTATCATGTATATGTGGGGCCATTGTTCATGCATGTGACAATTACTACGTATCTTGTATGTACTTTTGTGAAGTGTACGGTTTTGCGAATTCCGGGGTTTCGTTGTAAAAACACGTTTATTGTTAACAAAACGAGCCCCACATGTCATCATAGGTTATAAAATATTCCCAATCTAACATGTGTGGTAAAATTGTGGAAAAAACAAGTGTTTTTAACATGTGTTATAGTGTTAAGATGTCAAGATTGTGATTAACACATGTTATAGCCATTTTAACATATGTTATTATAATATATCCGAAACTTTGATATAACATATGGATCCAAATCCGATTGATATAGAGCAAAATCGACTTCTATGAACTTGTTCATGGTGGTAAGTGATGGTTTTGAATGTATAGGTGTGTACATTACATGTGATCGTGCAAGTTCATGTATAAAAATAAAGTTATCTCCATAAATGTATAAACATTCGGTTTTGGGTTCAATAGTCAGATTTTCTTTGATAAAACATAAAATCCACACACATACATGAGCCGACATTGTGTGAATGAACATAGGTATTGGCCGAGTGTCACATATGTGTGTCGTGTACGTGTGGATGTGTAAGTGTATATACTATATAACATATATGAATTCAAAACATAACCAACACTTTATAAGATTGTTACTTTATAATACAATGTTTTAAGCTTGGTCTATACCAATTACACGAGATCAAGGGTCGTGGGTCGGGTTTTTAGATGTAGGTCGATTATAAATAGAGGTTTAAGAGGAGTTTTTATCACATACCAAGGTAATGAATTAATGTAGAGTGATTTTGATGATCTTGAGATTCCCTTGAGTCGTGATTCAACAATGTAGCTTCTTGATCTCCTTATGGCTCTTCGTGCGGGTGTGTACCGAAACAAACAACTCGTGGGTGCCCCAAAGGTGGTCTCGGCCGAAAGTCCCCAACAAGCAAAGAAAGATGAGAGGTTAGTGTGTGATTTGTAAGTGTTGGTGCAAGGTTTCAAGGGACTTTTCGGCCACTATATATAGGCCGATGGATATGGATGAGGTTAGATTGTTATGGCAAATCAAAGAGCTTGGGAATTGATAAGTAAAGGTGGCTTTCTAAATCCATATAATAAGTTGACTTGTGTTTGATAGCATGCCTTCCATATGTAGCCGATTTCTAGGATGGTTAGGATAGGAATTTTGGCAAATCAATTGTCTTGGGAAACAGTTAAAGGTGGTGTAGGTTCTAATTAGTGAAAGTCTCATGGTTTTTGGTTGTTAGTGTAAGATAGTGACCCATCACAAGACAAAAATTGTCTTATTCTTCTATGAAAAATTGTGTGTGTGTGTGTGTGAGTATCATTGGCCTATTATGATCAAGAGTGTAGAAGGGAATATGATCTTGTATTGGAAGGTGTTCTTGAGTTGGTTATAGTTTCAATTTTGGTGTAACACTTTGACAAGAAAAGTGATGGTGTGTGTGTGGTGAGCCGGCCGAAGCCAAAGACAAAGAAAGAAACAACATTTTTGGAATGCAGTCACATTCGATGGTGGTTTGTCAACACAAGACCTATTCTTGTATAAGATTAGTTGTCATTGGAAAGTTAGGGAGATGGCATGGTTATGTTCTTTCCTTTCTAGTGTATCATGGTGAAAATGATAGGTGATTAAAGCTTCTCTTTTTGCCCTCCAAGTGTGTATATATGTATAGATTCCTTGGTTTAGTTTTTGTGTTGATAGAATGTATACATGTAGACGTGTGCGTGTGTGTGTGTGTGTGTATATATATATATATATGGGGAGGATCATTTGAGAAGAATTTCAATTTGAGAAGAAAAGGAAGAAATAACATTAAATACTTTAACTCATTTCACATTAATTATTCAACTAATTACTTTTAAATATTTTATCTTACACACATCAGAAATTGTCCTACACATATCAAAATTCATCCTACACACATCGAAATTGTCATACTTTTATCCTACACATATCGAAATTATCATTAGGTTTATCCTACACATGTAGAAATTCATCCTACACATACCGAAATTTATCCTTCACTATAAATTATCTTTGCTTTAAAGATATATATTTAAAAATTAATTTTGATTTCATTTATTTAACTAGTTTTTAGGAGTTACAAAAACTTAAAAATTTATTTAACATTAAATACAACTATTAAAATGGAAGATTTCTATTGGTCTAAATTTCTTCTTTTTCTTCTTACAAGAAAACTTCTTCTCATTTAAACTCTCCACTATATATATAGGATCCGAATCATTTGAGAAATCCCCTGAGTTGTGAGAACTCAGGAACTCACTTTATAACCACACACTTATTTTAATCAAAAATGAATATGTGGTCCAGAATTAAACAACAATAAAATAATGAATAAAATATTAATATACTTACGCATGGGTAAAAATCCCTTACACCGGTGTAATTTGGTGTAAATTAATGTATTTTTTATTTTTTTTATAGCGGGGTTTACGTGTTTTTACACCAGTGTGCAATTTTTTTTTTTCGTATTTTACGTCGAGTTCTCAACGGATCCTAACCCTATATATATATATATATATATATATATATATATATATATATAGGGTTAGGTTCCTATGGAAACCCTTGTTATAGTGAAAACTCTGACTTCCCGAGCTTTTTTATATGAAATTTTAGGGCACGTAATATACATGATTTTAAGCATTTTGGCTAAAAGAATCAAAAAGCGCCAAGCCCTTTTTTAAAAAAAATAAATAAGTTTTCGACTAACACATGTTAAGCGAAATTAACATGTGTTAACAATATGTTACCCGAAAACTTATTTATTTATTTATTTTTTTAAAAGTGCTCGGTGTTTTTTTTATTTTTTTTGGCTCAAAATGCTTAAAATCATGTATATTACATACCCTAAAATTTTCATAAAAAAAGCTCGGAAAGTTAGAGTTTCCAGAGTTTTCACTATAACAAGGGTTTCCAATATAACCTTATACTATATATATATATATAGCCGATTATCCACACAAATATGTAGAAACATGGTGTATTTTAGATAATCACTTGTTATTCATGGCATAGAAATAGGTTTTTGGATGTTAACACATGTATATGAATGATCTATTGAATTAATAACATGTGTTGTGGTGACAATAATAATATAAGCCATATTACCATTACATGTGTTAATAGTTGAACAAACATATGTTGTTGGATAATATTAACTCATGTCTATATGTGTTTGTATCTTGATAATGTTTCATGATTTTGTGTGTGTTAATTTCATAAAACATGTTGTGGATTGTTCGGATTTGAGTGGAATTGAGTAATTTCCTACTTTGGTATTGTCACGTGTATTGTTGTTGTGTTCGTACGTAGTAATTGGATGCCCGATTGCTCTCTGTTGAACGTGTGATTGGGACTTTGCTAGACTAGGGATGGTATAGTAGGTGCTAAAAATGTCTAATGTGCTCATGAAATGACATAGTTAAGTAAAATGTATACGGATCTTGACCTGGTTTGCTAACGGGTGTCACACCAGTCACCTATCATTAGGTCTCCATACCACTCCACTAGAAGATGGGTGGTAAACCATCTGTTGTTTTAAACGTCATTTATAAATAATTTTTAAATAGGTATGTCTGTGACTATTCAAATGAAAAATAATTATACGCTAAGATGACTATTTTATATTTAAATTTTAGCAATCACTTCACCATGTTGATAAAAAAGTTACTTATATACAACAATTAAAGTTATATTACATTATTAAGTATTAAATATCAGTATTGAAAAGAAAGATAAAAGATAAAAGAAAGATTTACAAAATAATGGTTTAAAAAAAGAACCTTGTAAAAAAATAAGTTTAGTAAATAGAAGTAGCTAGATAAATTAAGCATATCCAAATTTAAAAATTAAAATAATCAAATTAAATATGTCAAACTCTAAAAAATAAAATAAATAAACCAAATAAAAATAGATATTATAAAACAAATATGTTGATTAATTAATAAGATAATAGAAAAATCTATAAATTATCCAAATTGATATAAAGAATAAAAAAAACCTTGTGACATTTACAACAATGGTATTTTTTAGGTGAAAAACACAATAATACAATTGGCTTAATTAAATTATTAACTCCAGCTAGTTAAAAAGATAATAAACAATACAATTTTTCGAATAAAGGTGAGTGAACGTCAAATTTTTAAGCGACACAATTTATAATTTGGACGAAAATAGAGGAAGACAAGCGTAATTTACTCATAATATAACTATATAGAATAAGTGAACCATCATATGAAAAAGGTTTTTTTTTTTTTTTTTTTGGCAAAAAAATATACAACTATTTGATTACTAATTCAATGGTTAATATTAGATGGTGGTAAAATCCTAATCAATTCTTAAGTGGGAAGGAAAAAAAGAATAACTAGCATTGTTAATTTTATTAGGGTTATATATAACCAATATTTTTTTAACCCATTAACTTTTTAATGGCGTATCATTTTTTTAAATATACCATAAAATAGATAATTTTTATGTTTAATTTGCATATTAAATTGCGGATGGTATTTTTATCGTTTTTTTTAAGATGGTACCCATTATGTAATATAGTATGTGATTATATAACATGGTACTACGTGGTTACATAACTATCTATGGCAAAAATAATCCATGGGAATGCCTTATATACCCAAAACATCAGGGATGAGTATTGGGCGGGGTATTAGAGAATGTGACCGGTTATGGATCATATTTTTTTTACGAGTAAAGGATGCGTATGAAATTAGGTGATACTCGACCTAATTACCCTAAATTATGTACATGTTTACCCGCACCATATACCCTAAATACATACCTTATTTGTTTAATTTTAAAATTTTATATTATTTTCCCTTAACCTTTGTTAGTAATGTTTCATTCTAGTAGCTTTGTTTAGTAAAAAAAAATCTAACTCTTTTTTTTGGGAGATATATTTTCATGATGTTATTTGTATTCATATGCCATGGAATACGAAAATATCTATTTGAGATTTATATCATCATAATATTTAAAAATTTTATTACTTCAAATATTATATGGTGATGATGATATATATGTTTATTATCATATATTAGTTTATTGTGGATTTTAAAAGTAGGACAAATAAATTTAGACTTGAAAATCCAAATGGGTATTTTGTAAAACACTAATGGGCATATCCCATACCTGCATGTTTGCCTGATACATGATATATAGGGTAATAGGCTAAACATGAGATATGATTTTATAGCCGGGTATAAGACTGAGATTAGTCATGACTGATCCATTATCATCCCAATATACAACCTTGTATAACGTGTTAGTATGTAATTATATAAACTGATACGTGATTATACATGACTATATAACATAGCACGTGATTATATAATATGACAGTACATAGTTATATAACCGTAGTACATAACTATATATGAACATTTATGCCCCTCATTTAAAATATACGTGTCGTATTTTAATATGTTTCTTTTTTTTTTGGAAGGTAAATTTCATTAAAACAGGACACGAGAAGCCCTCGAAAAAAGGACCCTCGGCCAAACAAACGAGATTACATCGATGCTAATGGATATGTACACCAATCCTTCCAATCTAGATTATTGACATTAGATCTATTTTTAAACCAAAAGTACGAGGTCATTTTGATGCTCTCGAACACTTCTGGCGCTCGCCGTCTTCTATCTTGGAAAACCCGGTCATTTCGTTCTATCCAGACTGTCCACAGAGTAGTGTAGAAAATACCACGCAAAATGTATTTAGCATGTTTATGAAGCGGCTGGGAGGATGCTATCTTCATTAAATCTTCAACATCGAACACAATCATGGGGGGTAAACGACACCACGACTCTATACGGCTCCAGATCTCAGAAATAAAAAAACAACCAGTAAAGAGATGAGTAACCGTTTCTGAATCTGCATTGCACATAAAACACGAATTCTGAATGTTCAATCCACGTTTGATCAGCTCGGTAGTAGTTGGTAAACGATTAAGGAGCGCTCTCCACACCAGGACCTTACATTTCAGCGGCGTCCAACTTTTCCATTTCATTAGCGTAGCTTGCGGCGGACTGAACGACTGAGACAGCAAGCGTCTGGCACTGCAAACAGAGAAGGTACCAGAAGTACTCGGGATCCACTTCCAGCTATCGGGTCCACCCTCCAAATGAAAATCATAGATATCGCTCAAAAGACCAAACAGCTCATTATTTTCTGCAGCGGAAGTTGGCGCTGATTTCCAGCTCCAGTGCAGCGATTTGAGACCATTTATAACGTGCAGCCGATCAGAAATCACAGCCCATTTGTTGCTTTCAAGCCTGAAAAGATTCGGGTAAGTGAGCCGCAAAGGTTCTTCTCCTATCCATGTATCCAGCCAGAAACAAACACTAGACCCATTACCCACAGTGGCTGCAAAATAACTACCAAGAGAGCGGCCATTCCAGATTTTTTTTATCACCAATCTTGACGATTTGTTTCCAACACCCACTGGCCGAATCGGTGCACGGCAATAACGACCATTTCCTGCTAAAACCATGGCAGCCAATAATCACTTTTTTCCATAAACAATTACCTCCGGTTTTAAACCTCCACGCCCATTTGAGAATAAGCGCATTATTGAAGTCTTCCATTTTGGATAATCCAAGGCCCCCATCCTTCTTAGGTTTCGTAATAATATCCCAAGCGACCCAATTAATCTTGTTATCATCATTACAACCGGCCCACAGAAAATGTCTCATAATTTTCTCTATATTTTCTAGGACCGCCTTAGGAGCTTTATAGAGCGAAAAGTAGTATATAGGAAGATTCTCCAAAACCGATTTAATAAGAACTATCCGACCGCCAATCGATAAATTCTTAGCTTTCCACCCAGTTAAACGGCTCTTAATAGTATTCACCACCATATCCCAGTTGTTGATACGGGTCATTTTAGCGCCAACTTTAATCCATAAGTAAACGAATGGGATGGTCCCTCTCCTACAACCCAAGACTTCAAGCATGCTATCAATCTCCCCATCTTGCGTACCAATCCCAAATAAATTCGACTTGTGAATATTGATTCGCAAGCCCGAGCATAAATAGAAAATACGAAGAACACGAGCCGTGTTTTGAATATTCTCACGGGACCACTCCCCCATTATAAGGGCATCATCCGCAAAGAATAAATGATTAATATCCGTATCTCCAACCCGGAAATTAATACCCTTAATCAAACCCAAATCTTTAGCCTTATTCAATAGCCATGTAAGACACTCCATAACTATAAGAAATAAGAAAGGCGAAATCGGGTCACCTTGACGAAGGCCTTTTTCACTTTTGAATTGGAACGTAGGAGACCCATTAACGAGCACTGAAGCATAAGACGACTCTAGAATGCCTTGAATCCATTTGCACCAGGTCTCGGGGAAACCCATTTGAGACATAATGGACAATAGAAACCGCCAATTCACATTATCATAAGCTTTTTCAAAATCAATCTTTAAGAGAAACGCCTTTTTTTTTCTTTCTTTTAAGCCATTCCAAAACTTCGTTCACAACCAGGGGACCGTCAAGAATAAAGCGATCCGCTAGAAAAGCGGATTGCGTTTCGGAAATAGCTTTACCCAACACCTTCTTAAGGCGATTAGCAAGGATTTTTGAAACAACCTTGCTAATCACCCCAATTAAGGTAATGGGCCTATAATCTTTGAGCCCGACCGGCGTTTTAACTTTTGGTATCAAAGTTATAAACGCTGAACTGCACCCCGGGCTAAATCGGCCATTGGCATGAAACTCCACCATAAGCTGAAAAAAATCCTCTTCTAAAACGTCCCAAAAACGTTTAATAAAAAGAAAGTTGAAACCATCGGGGCCTGGGGCTTTAGTCGACCCACAATCGAAAACAACATCTTTGATCTCCTGCTTGGAAAACATAGAAATAAGGTTAGTAGCATCTCGTGCATTAATCCGATTCAAACCATCACACATTAAAGTAGGCCGAGAAGTGACATGCTCTTTGAAATGCGCTCTGAAAAAAGTAAGAACTTCTTTCTTCAATAAAGCCGGCTTAGAAACCCAAACACCTCCTATATCCAAACCCGGAATCGAATTCGTAGCTTTGCGACCATTAATAACATTGTGGAAGAAACTTGTGTTCTCATCACCAAGGGAGGCCCATTTGACGCGAGACTTTTGTCGAATATCCCGGTGGTGAAAGAAATCAAGCTCTAGAAGTCTTTTTTTACATTCCAACCAAACCCAAAGATCCGTTTCTTCCAAATCTTTTTCTTCCATAAGGCATTCCAGCTCTTCTTTCTCCCTGTTAAGATGCTCGACCTCATCATTATCTTTTAATCTAAGGTCGTTAATCCACAATCTCAATTTATCCCGAAGCCGGCCCATCTTGTTTAACAGTTTCAAATCGGCCGAGCCACTAGCTGCCGGCTCTTCCAACACAGATAAGATCAGATCAACACAACCCGGTCTGTCCAACCAGGAGTCGAACCACCGGAAAGGTTTGGGCCCAAAATTTTTATCCACCACAGACAAACATAAAGGAGCATGATCCGAGAACTCCCTTTTTAAGACTCTAACACAAGCGGTAGGCCAGGTATTAAAAAAGCCATCACAAACAAAGAACCTGTCAATCCTGCTCAATTTACATATGCCTCGTCTATTAACCAAATAAGTAAATTTCTTTCCCTTGAGATTATACTCGCGTAAACCAGCCGTATCCAGGAAATCATTAAACTCTCTGGCACACGCTGGATCAAAACATGAATTTTTTCTTTCGTCTTGATTACGCACCGCATTAAAGTCGCCGAACACAACCCACCACCCTTGACCCGTATTCACCAAATGGGTGATTTTTGCCCACAATTCTCGTTTACCCCGGTTGGTTTGTGGCACGTATACATTAATAACATTCAACCGATTCGCCCCATTTGTTAATAATCCAGAAACTAGAAGGAAATTATCGTCTTTAACAATCGAATCTTTAGAAAACACTTTCGGATCCCAAATACTTAAGATCCCTCCCGAATTCCCATTTGAACCAACAAAATCAAAATCATAACCTATCCCTCCCCAAACATTCGAAACCAAACCTGAATTGATGGTACAAGACATAGTCTCTTGTAAACCAATGAAATAAATACCCAATTCAGTTTTAATCCGTCTTACCCAGCTCGCTTTTGTACCAGAACCCAAACCCCTAACGTTTATCGACAAACAATTCATTTAATACCGTTTTGTACTCCTTCATCGACAATGGATTCCATGATAAGATTGTCTTGATTCTCCAAATTCACACCAAGCTTTGTTCCCATCGACTTTGTAGCCTCGATCTCCTTGTGTTCCAAATTAAGTGCGCCAACTTCAGAGAACTTCTCCTGTTCGCTAGAAACAGCGACAACAGGAGAGGACTGTTCGCTATAGAAAGCTTCAGTAGGCTTGTTGTTCAAATCAAAAGACTTATCTTGGGCCTCTTCAATATCCTCATCTCCCGAACTGGATTCACTATCAGAAATACCCAACAGGCCATTAAGCCCAAAGATGTCACTGTTTTTCTTTTTGGGCTTCTTCACCACTCTAAGGCTTTCATTGCTACTAATGTAATTTTGACTAGACCGGCCCAAATCAGATTTTTTGCACTTTTTCCTTTTGGAAACTTTATTATAACAATCAAGAGTAGAATCTTCCATACCATGTTTATCAAAGTCAAAGTTCACAGCAGGAGTAAATTCCGAAATTTCCTCTTCCAAATCATCTCTTGATTGACCATTAATGCCGACATTAATACCGTCATCAAACCTTTCCAAAAAATCGTTACTAGTGTCCCCCTTCTCAGCTTCACCGGCACCGGCAATGTGTACCGGTATGAACTCCGGCGTTTCTTCAACCCTTGCATTGACAGTATCTTCGTCTTCATTAGTTTCCGCCGTATCAGGATCATCCACCGGTGTCCCATTATCCTTAGATTGATCAGCCTGCATTAACACAGGATAAAATTCCGGTGTCCATTCTTCCCCCGCTTCATCAATCCAAACTCTGAACTTCCTATTCTTCCATTCCATAACTATTTCTTCAGAGATTTTATTACCATCACCAACAAGGATACCAATACTATCGAAGGATAAGTCGACGTCAGAAACTAACTTTGAAGCTTTATAAACAACTTTCCCAAACAGACCTCCAACACTATTAAGAATCTCATTAGTAAACAGGTGAAGTGGGACGCCTTTCACCTTGAGCCAAGCCAGCCTCTCATAACTAAGAGATTGGCCAGTCCACATACACACAGATAAGAACAAAGAATTCTCCTTGTTCGCCGCCTCAAGAACACTAATAGCCAAATCCGGATTGTTAAAAGATATTAACAAATCGAGCCCACCAAGATACTGGACTATGCCAGACCCTGGACAAACATCATGAAGGAATAGATACACTCTCTTCAACGCATCCACGTCAACCATACGGCCAACAATGGCACGTCCATGCAAATCGGAAAAACCTATAACATTATCGTCAATCTTAATAGATTTACCAACAAGCATATTTTTAAACGACATATCTCCTGGCTCAAACTTAGATCCCTGAAAAACCTTGTTGCCAAACGACTGATTGTTCGCCGTATTTGTCACCGGATCATCTTTATGCCTGTTAACTTCCCCATCTTCTAGGATAAAACGTGCGACATTAAACCAAAGCTTATTGTTTCCCATACGGATGTTTCTAAGGTTCCGGAGAAGTTCCATGTTGTCTTTTACATCCAGCATGGACAAGAAACCGAACCTATTTCCCCCTCTATCTCTTTTCCTCGCAATGTATAAATCGTAAATCTGGCCAAACTCACAAACATGGCTTGCAAGATCCAATCCACTACATCCTTCTGGCAAGTTTGTGACAAAAAACTTCGTGATACGACGTTGGATTGCCTCCGGAATAGGTTTCCGGCGGTTCTCCATAGAGAGCGTTTCCTTACCTATTTTTTTGCTAAAATATTCTTAATCTGGGAAAACTGTACGTCCTTTAATTAGTAGATTGAACATGTATAACTAAAGTGAATGAAACAAAAAAATTTTAATATGTTTCTATGTTGTAAAATAACTGCAAAGAATATACTTAGAATATTTTATTTTAGCATAAGTAATGCATATATTTTGCATGTAGCGATGTATTAAATTTGTAACTTAATAAAAGATATATACTCTTTTATATCCCAAAGAGACAACTACCACACTACTCGGAAAAAAGTCGGTGTTTTTTCTAAATATTTTATTTTACGTAGACAACATCTCAAAGCAAAAACGGATTTTAAAATAAAAACTAGTATAATTTATGTCGACCATATGTCAACATGTTTTTTTATTTATTTTAACCTCAACTTCTCATATATATGTTTCATAAATTTAAGATAATATATGAAATAGTAACTAAATTTCCATATCCTTTCACTATATATATGTTTCAATAAGTTAACTCATATAACTATGAATGTTCAATTATTATGATTTTTTTTTTATAATTTGTTTGATTAAATAACATAGATAAAACAATTTTCAAAATTTGTTATTATTTAGTGACTTTTTTTCTTCACAAGTACTACATACTTTTTTCAGTTCTAACATTTATGAAAATGTTTAACGTTTTGGCTTCTATTTGACGGGAGTAAATGATATATAATTAACCGCATAAGTATATATTGTAATGATAGCATTGAAAATTCGTTTACTGTTTGAAATTGTTTTGTTGATGCTAATTAATTTTCTGTTATTCAGATCTCATCTATAAACTTAATTAAGCTTTTATTATTTTCTTTTTGAACAACATGCAGTTCAGCTTTTATTTATTTAGTACAAATATTTTAAATTATGTATAGACAAAAACGAATAGTAGATAATATTTTTAGAAAATCATTTGATTCCTTCACACTTTGCAATCTTGGATTGGAAGAAACTTCGTTGCTTAGTGCATTATTTTTTTGATTTTAAAAA
This sequence comes from Ambrosia trifida, assembly GCA_028751855.1. Lineage (NCBI taxonomy): Eukaryota > Viridiplantae > Streptophyta > Magnoliopsida > Asterales > Asteraceae > Ambrosia > Ambrosia trifida. The sequence continues at coordinate 22,092,975 of CM054130.1, forward strand.
CAACTTAATACGTACCGAAATTTGTTCTAATATTTTAAAACATATTTTTTTTTATATAAAGTTGCATAGATACCCGAGCCTCTCATTGACAAAAATAAAAAATAAAAATGATCACGTTCTAAGGGGTTATATAAATAAATTAATCAATTAAATAATTAGTCAAAGAAATGTTCTTAAAACAATAATTAGGGTTGCTTCAATCATTGACGGACACGTTATATACAATACTTATATTTTAAAGTGCTACGGTATTACATCACTATTACGCTTTATAAAAAGTATAAATTGATTTATATAAACCTTGTTACATATCGGTACTATCTCGTTATTTTATAACACGTTAGTAATATAACTACATCTGAAATAAAATCTCTTACTATCACAACTCAGAAAGAAAGCTCCAATCCAGTTTTATTTGAGGTCGACGTTCAATTCAAAATACGTAAATCTTTAACCCGGGTCTCTCTCTATAGAGAGAGTAAAGATCAAATACAAATGGATTTAACCTATTAAACATGAGAAGTGAATGGGGAATTTTTTTTATTTATGTTTTGAATTGGTTTTCTAATTTTTTTATTTAGGTTAAACATACTTTCTAGATGACTAATATAAAAATAATTATTTTTTAGCGTAATTACGTTGTTAGAGTAATTACTCTACAACATCAATTACGTAATTCCTGTACACTAATTTTTTTTTAGATTTTGGTACTAAAATACATGTTTAACAATATTGAAAAAAATTCAAAAAAATAAAAAAAAAATACTCTCCTTCACTTCTCACATTAAAGGCTATTTGTAGGATAAGAATCATTTGTACAAGAACATTCCTCTCACGTTAAAGGCTATAAAATCAAATAAAAAATCTTTTAATGTGCGTGGTTTAAAAATATTAGAGTAATTGTGTTTGAATTAGTAATTATCATTACCCAACATTTTCAAAGTAATGTGATTATAATTACTTTCATTCAAGCATAATTGCTTTAGGAGCTGTTTGATTGATTAAGTGTTGAATCATTAAGTTGGACCTTATAATGGTTAATTTTTTTGTCCCACATTGGTAGGAGGGTATCATTAAGGTCCAGCCTAGTTCAGTGCTTAATGGTTCAACAACATCCTAAATCTTAATGGTCCAGCCTTAACCATTCCATTCAGAAGCTGAAATAAACACATTGAATGTTGAATCATGTTAAAGGTTGTTTGCAGTCGATCTTACACCCCTAAATATTGTGAAAACCGTGAGAATTTAAGAAAAACCAAACAAAATCAATTTTTTAACTCTAGTAGAGTTATCAAAATACAACCATTAAAATTAGAATTTACTCTCCAATTGATTCATCTATCTACTTTAAATTACTCTTAACATTTTTTTTTTACATGTGTAAATGGTACAAACTTACACATGTGTGTAATTTTGTTATTTATTTTCGTACGTTTGAATTTAAATGCCTAAAAGTTTGTTTTTTTTTGTTTTATATTGTATAACAAAAATTAAAACAAAACAACAAAAACAACAACAATAACATTAATTGTAAAAAGAAATTATGAAATTAAACGATTTTGATCGAGTTATCGTGATTTTCACGAAACATGTAAAATATAAAAAGATTCGTAAGCTAATATTACGGCGTCTTACATATGTTACATCTATATCTATATCTATATCTATATCTATATCTATATCTATACATCTAATAAAACAAAGTCCATGAGGACACTTGGCATTCCCATGTTGCTCCTCAATTGTGTAGCCTATCATATTGTGCCAAGTGGCACAACAATAGAATTTATAAAAATTTTTTATTTTTTTAAAAAGCAAAAATCATTTATTTCTTTTGTTCAAAATTGGTCAACAGTTTTATTGCATTTCCTAAATTACATTGATCCTCATTATTATCATTCCTAAAACACATTCAAACCCATTATACAAAACAGATTATTATTCATCAAACCCTAAATCAAACCATGAATTCGTCTCCTTCATCTCCTCTCTGGCGTCTCCTTCGTCACCTCTCCGGCGTCTCCTTCGTCACCTCTGTTTTTTCCATTTCCCCAAGCTCCTCAATCGTCAAACTGTTCTTGATACGTTTTTTAGAAAATCCTCTTTATCTCATCTCGGTTGTGAAGCCACGTTTGTGATACTGTGAGAGATTTCCGGTAAAATAGCCCTATCATCTATGATCGAAGACCTTGGTATGTTAAAAGCCCTAACTTTTATTGTATATATATGCATAAACTATACATATTTAACAAGAACTTAAGGCAAAATCTGTGGGCTGTGGGATTGTTCACATAAAAAACGATTTTTTTGGGTTTGCATGTATTATTGTTCATTTTTACTAATTCTTTTGATTTTTGATTGATGTTTTATGGTTTGTGTTTTAGGGTTCGATTGATGTTTTAGGGTTTGATTTATTTCAATTCATGTTTTAGGGTGTGATTGTTCCAATGTTTATGTTTTAGGGTTCAATTATTTCTCTCTGTTTTGACTGATTTCAATTGATTTTTCAGGGTTTGATTGTGCAATCGTTGTTAAACTGATTAGGAATATGTTTTTAAGTGATTTTAATCCTTTATGTTTTTAAAACTGATTTTAATCCAAATGTATCATTGTATTCTTGTGCAGTTTTGCTAGATAAGAATTATTATTGTTATTATTATTATGATTATTATTAGATAAAAGCTAAATGGAAATTATTTTATTTAAAGTTCAGAAGCATGTTGGCTCAATTAGGGAATGAAAAGCTTGATGATATCATTCGACACACAGAATTATTAAGACTGTGTGATATTTCGTTAATCAATACTCTACATCTCGATCTTAGCTATGTTATTTCGGTATGTAGTCTTTGCATTTTTCTCAAAAGCATCACATATATATAGTTTCTTCTCCCTTGAATTGTTCAGATTTCGTTATGTATAAAATCTGTTGTTGCATTTGTTGTATAAACAATCTAAACCATCATCGTCTCCTCCAGCTTTGCTGATTGTTTAACTCCAATTTCTTCTACCAGACTACAACCACGATCTAAGTCAGGTTCGTATCTATCTTTCCCCTATTTCAATCATCCAATTTTGATAATTATATATTGATATAATTTTTATTTGAATGGTTTGAAGCGTGACTAATGATGTTTGTGATGATGCCCCAACATATGTTTATTTAGGGTTAAGTCTTTGTTGAAAATTTACAGTTAAGTCTTTGTTGGATATTGATTGTTAAAACTTTTTTATTATGATTAATGATATGAATTTGTTTTGCGTTTACATAAAACTACCACTAGACGCCAACCTGTGTGTTAACATTTAACACTACCAAACTTCAAACATGTGATGTCAAAGATTTCAAGTTTTAGTCATTTAGACCACTGTTTTGGAGACCAGATCGGACTGGCCAGTCCGACCACGGTTCAGTTTGATATTAATGGTATGATATGATATGATGTAGATTTTAGATCTCTGTTTTATATTTATTTATTTATTTGTTTATTTATTTTTGCAATTTTAGTTATTAGTTTTGTGAATAGTGAGTCGTTTGTAATCTCTTCGTCATTTTGATGTTTCAGCCTTTTCCAGAACCTATATTTGACCGATTTTAAGCCACATTTACAATAAGCAACGCCTCAAGGCTTTGAGATGTTTTTTTTCTGATTGTGTAGCGCCTTTTTGAATTGAAGGCATATGCTACTTTGTTTTCAAGCTTTTTTCTTGAATTATATTGCATATGCTACTTTGTTTTCAAGCTTTTTTCTTGAATTATATTGCATAACGGTTAACGGTGAACCCACATTTAGTTCGGCGGTTTCGAGCAAGACCGGTGGCTATCTACCGATATTTGAGGCTACATTCGGTGGAAAAGTACAATAGGAACGATGGCTCTAATCTACCAGAATAGTGTAGCAAACAAGACAGCGATGGCAGATGTTTCGTTGGGATCTACTTGTGGCCTACAGGGCTGTAGCGATTCAGGGTGTTTGATGGTTGGATAAGAACAATTACGGGCCTGAAAGTCATGGTGAAATCGTACCAAATAATAGCGGCTCTGGGCTACCAAAGAGGAACATAAGATGGACAACAAGATCATTATTTTGGGCGTGATACTGAATTTTGTGGGACAACGCAGCAGCGAGTGGGGATCATTTACAGCCTGTTTGGGAGGTACTTCGGGCTGAAAATGGTGTTCAAATAATCTATGCGACAAACTAAAACCATTTGTCACAGGGATCCGAAAATACTTGAAATTTGAAGAAACTGAGGTAACACTCATGTTCATTCATTTGGAAAATATAGTGTTGAAACATTTCACATGGTACTAATACATGGTCACAGGGATTCGAAAATACCTGAAAGGGCTCATGGTGTAATGACACATGACCCTTTTCAATCAGACGATTATACAGGCGTCCAATTATCACGCCAAATGAGTCGTCTTGCGTCTAACCATGCGTTATGTGTTTTCGAGTTTTTTTTCTTCTGTTTTTTGCAAACACGTTCTTCGTTTTTCAATTATAACCTTTGAACATCAAAATTGTTGCAATTCTTATATGTTCATATTATTTTTTCTATTCAATATTTTTTGTCCGTATTTTTTTTTCAATTATGATAGGTGGCAACGAGGTGAAGAGGGTCATCCATGGATTAGAAGTCAGGCCAGTGAAGTGAAAGTGCACTATATTGACTATTGAGACTCATGAAGAATTATTTACGTTCTATTCGTAAAGCTGCTTTACGGGTCGGCTGTTGGTAATTAACGTTAATCCATGTTTAAGATTGTTTTTTTTAACCAATTGGTACTCAGTGTTATTGTTTTTTGTTATTAATTTGCAGGCTTTATCAAAGGCGTTGACTGTAAATGAGCTTTTTTTTATCTAAAGGAGCAGTTTTCTTTGTTGGAACCGAGCAAAAACGGATCTATAAACATGGAAACATAAAAGCAGTGAGTAACCGGTGCAATTGTTTCTTTTTGTTAGCTCATATATAAAACAGTCTTGTAAGCGTTTTGTTGTTACAATTAAAATTGAGTTTTCTCATGAACTTTCTCAAGCCTTGAAGTGACAAATACGTGTACCCAAAAAATCTGAGATTAAACTTTTAAAAATGCTATGTTTTTTTTTCCCACAAAAGAGTTTAAATCAGCAATTACATTGTGTAGAAGCATAAATAGTCATATAGATCAGGAAGAGTGCCTATGTTATGTTGATCCTCTACTTCAATCTGTTAATGCTGAAGATTGTTGTTGTTTGTGAATTCTTACTCTGTCCATAGTCCATAATGCTGAAGATTGCTGTTGTTATATACGATAATGTTCACGACAAATATGAACAGGTTAAAATCAAAGTTAAAGATTTGGCTATAAACATGTTGAGTTGTTTGGTAAACTATGTTTGTTTTACCATCATTTCAAGTCAGTAGCTCACCTATATAAAACTGAATCATGTTACACTAATTTTACTAATTCAATGATATTGTTTTAGATTATCCTTTTTTTACTTGAGATACTGATCCAACATGGTCTAATTTCCCAATTTCTAATTGTGTTTTGTGTGCTGTTTAGGCAAATCAAGATCGGAATCAACAATACTAAATCTTCTACAAATGCGTTCTGAATTTAATTTATATCTCTTATTTATATTTTTACTTTTATTTTGTTTGGTTAATTTATACCTTAAATTTTATATCTCTGATTATAGCTTGACATGGAGCTACCTACATGGGTTTGAGCCATGGTGCGCCGAGGTCGAACCCTTTTTTTGATTTGGTAGTCGTGGTATAAGCACTTTTGGAATTTGTATCACTATGTAAAGATCTAAAAACATCAAAGTAGCTGGTATGGTACTATCACAAGCCTGTTTGGAATTTCAATAAGAAGTAGAAGCACTTGTGGTCTAAATAAGTCTTGGACCTGGAAGGTGTGAATATTATAATCAAAATACTTATGTTTATACAGTTAAGTATTGGTTCTAATAGACATTTGATTTTATAATATTATGCAGATGGCTTGATGTTAAAATGCGGGCTTTTGGTGATGCAAATCATGGGACTTATGTCGACTTGAAGGTAAAAAATCCATCTTCTACAGGTTCGGATATGGGTTGGCAGGCAATACTTTATTGTCTGTATTTTTAATTTAATTATTAAACAGTTATATAAATAGAAATTTAGTATCTAAGCAATCTATATTTTGATCAATGAATTTCGGAGATTTTATACTATAAAATGCGGTTTGAGCAGCGCTTAACCTTTTTGACCCGTTTGTAAAGTTAGTTTCCTTTCTATATGCAGGTCAGATAACGGGTCAGTCCGGTTGGCCTGCAACGCTTTAATGTCCAATTTTTTTTTGTTAAACAACTGGCGTGTCACATACGATGCCATGAATATTACTATTACAATTATGGTCTTTCCTTTTTTTCAATGAAGAATTAATCATAGAACACTAAACATATCATGTTTATCCATTTTATATTAAACAAAATAATCAGTTACTTATAAGTTATAACATTTGTTTAAACAAAATATTCATTCAACCACTTTGATATGTTTGAGATATAACTTGACTAATTCATATGTTAATGGGTCAATGTTTTTAACAAGAATTTGATGTTTGAATTTGCAGGTGATCTCGGGTGACTTGAGTTGATATCGGATTGCTCTTAATAGTGGATGACAACAAGCCTGAGCGAGATATAATGTTTTGGGAAGTCATCCGTTTTCATGAGAATGTACAAAGGAAAACATTGGTTATTTAGAAAACTTATACTTGGACTAAAACAAAAAATGTGATGTATAAGGAAATATTTAGTGATATTTGAATAAAATGTGTATTGTTTGCTTTTAAATTTGAATAAAATATTTATACTATATTTTTTTTTTAAATTTTAATAAAATTTTTCTACTGTATTTTTCTTATACGTTATACTACTCCAAATAATCGTACGTTGGTGAACTGCGTGTCAACGCGGGCAAATATCTAGTATATAATAAACCAAATCATTTTTAATGACATGTCATAATATTGTGCAATCTCTCTTTTGAGAGATGCCACATAGAATGTGATGTGGCAACTCTAGACCAATTAAAAAAAAGGAATAAATATGGTTTAAATATGATTTAACATAATTTATTAAATATCTAATCTACTAAATGTAAATATTAAAACATTATTATTTTCTCTCTCATGTGTTACTCTCATAACTTTTAAACGTTAATATCTTTTATATACGGGATTTTTTAAAGAAAAAAATTACATCAAATTAACGAGCGTTTTATTATCTTTCCAACGAGTACCATATTGCTATATAAAAAACGGAGAAAAAAACGACTAATTTTTGTAACCCGACAGCTATTGTGTCAGGTTTGGAATTATTTTAAAAAAAATTGTAGGTTTGGGTCGGGTCTGGGATTAGGTGATACCCGACCCAATTACCCTTTTTTATATTAGAATATGATAACTTATGGCAGAGATTTGTTATCTTTCCAACGAGTACCATAGTGCTATATAAAAAACGGAGAAAAAACGACAAATTTTGTTAACCCGACAGCTATTGTGTCAGGTTTGGAATTAGTTTAAAAAAAATTGTAGGTTTGGGTCGGGTCTGGGATTAGGTGATACCCGACCCAATTACCTTTTTTTTATATTAGAATATGATAACTTATGGCAGAGATTTGTTTAAAATAATAATAATAATAATAATAATAATAATAATAATAATAATATTCACTTATATATTGGCAGATGTCATTTTTATAGTTTGGATATTTCTAATTTTATTCACTTTATTTAGATTTTTCAACCCGGGACGCTCCCGCGATATAAACTAGTATCTGTATATATCGTTTTATGCCCGTGTTATACACCCTACTACACACACGTTACACTTTTTAAGGTTAATAACTAGAGTTAAAAATATAACTCTAAATAAACAGCGTTTTAAATTTTTAATTCCTGGGAATCAAATCTATACAACTAATATATGAAACTCAATGTGGACACCTGGCACTCCCATGTTGATCCTTCAATTCTCTAGCCTATCATATTGTGCCATGTGTCACAATGTGAGAATTTATAAGATTTTTGTTTTTTTTAAAATCAAAAATCATTCAATTACTTTTGGTCAAACTCATTTACTAATATTATTATTAACTTTCCTAAATACTATAATCTAGATTTCCCTTATTAATAATAATCCATTAATTAATTTTGTTCTATGATTTCAATTCACTTTTTGTTATTTAGTAAATCCTAAAACAATCAAACCAACCTCCTCTCCATTGTCGATCCTCCATCTTCTTCAATGTATGATCTCGCCTCCTTATTCTGTAAAACGACCATTCTTCATCTTTCTTCACTCCTCTGTTTTTGTTTTCGTGAATGTTGATACAGAAACTATGGCACAATATCAATAAAATGTTATGATGGAAGGCCGAGCATGTTCATATTGATTAATTATTATCGGATTGATTATTGGTTGATCATACGGGTGATGATTAGTATGGATTTTGGCCGATTATTTTCAAGGTATGATCGTGCATTTCACATTATTTTGGTTGTCTAGGGATGGGTTGTCATGTTCTTAGGGTCCTTTGTTGTTTGTTGATTTAGTTTAACACCGGGTTTTTTTTTTTTTTTTTGGTGATTAGAGTTAGCTGATTATGATTAATGTTTGATTCTGATTCTGTGATCGATTTGAAGGTACGTAGCTGTTTCTAGGCATTAGACCGAACCCAAACTTAGCCATTGTATTCGGCTAAGCTTTGGTTAATTATCACGTATTTTTTCTTTCATGTTCATAACTTCTTATTCTACTAAGATTGTTTAAAGGGTTCAAGAATTTTCATCAATTGTTCTTATTTGTTCTTGAGGATTTAATATAATTCGGATCTTCATATGCTTGAGATAATGTTTTTTAGTGAAAATCTTTAGTTTGGTTGGTGATTGGATGGATCATGGATCTCGGATGTGGGTGCACCCGATTGCATCGTGTCAAAATCGGAAAGTGGTTTAATTTTTTCAAAAGAATCTATGATCTTTCCTATTTTCAAGCTTCTAATTTTATGGAATGATTTAAAACTTCCGATTTATGGGGATATAGAATTGAATGATATTATTTAATATGGATATAATTTTATGGTATGATTTAAAACTTTCGATTGCATTATGTGTGTTTTATACATCCAATTTTAAGATCTTGAAGATTAATCTACTATATCCTTTTCTTTTGAAACTAGATCGTTCTTCCAATTTGCCTTAAACGTAAAAGTGATAGGTCTTTCTTGAAACAAAATCAAGGTGGTTATCAGCACCGTGCATGGTTTCAGCTTTAAGGTTTTCCTCCTTCAAAGCTTCTTGCTGCGCCGAACGGATTCGATCAGGTAAGCCGGAATGGATGGTGAGCTGAAGAGCTCGAACGCGACGAGGTTTAGCCGTTTCCTTCCTGCTCAAGGCGTCTGCGACCACATTCGCCTTGCCAGGATGGTATTTAATAGCGCACTCGTAATCATTAAGAAGCTCGACCCAGCGACGCTGTCTTATATTCAACACCTTTTGATCAAAGATATGCTGGAGGCTCTTGTGATCGGTGTAGATGGTGCACTTGGTACCGTACAAGTAATGCCTCCAAATCTTTAAAGCAAAGACTACAGCACCCAATTCCAGATCATGGGTGGGGTAGTTTTTCTCATGAACTTTGAGCTGACGAGAAGCATAGGCGATGACCTTCTCGCGCTGCATCAGTACACAACCGAGACCCCGGATAGAAGCGTCACAATAAACCACAAAATCGTCTGTGCCTTCAGGCAAGGACAAGATAGGAGCAGAACAGAGTTTAGCCTTTAACATCTGGAAGGCTGACTCTTGCGAATCACCCCAGTCGAACTTCTTGTCCTTCTGGGTAAGCGAGGTGAGGGGTTGAGCGATCTTCGAAAATCCCTCGATAAAGCGACGATAATACCCTGCAAGACCCAGGAATTGCCGCACCTCAGATGGCGTTTTTGGTGCTTCCCAGTCTTTAATGGCTTCAATCTTAGCTGGGTCAACGTGAATTCCTTTCTCATTAACTACATGACCAAGGAACTGGATTTCACGCAACCAGAAGCTACACTTAGAAAACTTGGCGTACAACTGTTCCCGCCTCAGGAGTTCCAAAACAAGACGCAAGTGTTCCTGGTGGTCCACTTCGTTCTTGGAATAGACTAGAATATCATCAATGAAGACAATCACGAACTTATCAAGATAAGGCTTACAAACACGGTTCATCAAATCCATAAAAATGGCGGGTGCATTGGTGAGACCAAAAGGCATGACCAAGAATTCGAAATGGCCATAGCGAGTTCGAAAGGCGGTCTTCGGAATGTCAGCTTCTTGGACCCTCAACTGATGGTACCCCGATCTCAAATCGATCTTCGAATAGAAACTAGAACCCTGAAGTTGGTCGAATAAGTCATCGATGCGAGGAAGAGGATAACGATTCTTGATGGTAACCTTGTTCAATTCCCGGTAGTCGATACACATTCGTAGGCTTCCGTCCTTCTTCTTGACAAACAAAATAGGGGCTCCCCACGGGGACGAACTAGGTCGGATGAAACCCTTCTCTAACAGCTCCTGCAACTGGTTAGACAACTCCTGCATCTTGGGAGGTGCAAGACGATATGGGGCTCGGGCAATAGGGGCCGCACCTGGAGCAAGTTCAATACCGAATTCAACCTGACGATAAGGCGGAAGACCAGGTAAGTCTTCAGGGAATACATCGGGAAAATCACGGACAACAGGAATATCTTCGATCTTCTTCTCTTCCTCAGACGAAACCGAAACAAGTGCCAGAATGGCAGAATACCCCTTCCGAAGATACTTATAGGCTTTCATACACGAAATGATACTCAACGGGACCCCGCTCTTCTCACCGTGTATCAACAGAATTTCTCCATCGGGGAGAGGAAGTCGAATGACTTTATCAAAACAAACAATCTCAGCATGATACAAAGACTACCAATCCATACCCACGACGACATCGAAACTACCCAAGGACACCGGCATAAGATCAATAGGAAAGGAATAACCCGACAACTCAAGGCGACACTCCCTAAGGACGTGCGTCGCTTCGACTTTCTTACCATCAGCCAATTCTATCAAGTACTTAGCCTCTAAAGGTGTAGGTACCCTATCAAGCAATTGACTAAACCCAAGAGATATAAAACTCTTATCGGCACCGGAATCGAATAAAACCGTAGCATAGCGATTATCGAGAAGAAACGTACCAGTAACAGTGTCAGGATCCTGTCGAGCCCCGCTCGAACCAATCACGAAGGCGCGAGCATTCCTGCCTCCGCCCCCATTGTTTCCATTACCCGACCCGTTCTTCCCAGCCTCGCCCTGCTTCAACTTGGGGCATTCACGCTTGTAGTGACCAAGCTCACCACAATTAAAGCACCCCTGTTTTCCCTGGTTTCCCTGGGGAGCAGCAACATGAGGAGCCGGAGTAGGTGTAGCAGGTGGGTTCCGGTTACCCTGGAGATTAACCCTGCAATCCTTTGCCTGGTGCCCAAGCTTATGGCACCTGTGGCAGCGGTTCCGGTCCTCGCAACGACCGTTGTGGTGAAATCCACACCGGTCACATTTCGGCAGTTTCCCAGTATAACCCCCCGGTTTCTGTTCAGTCGACGGTCCCCCAACATCAGACTTCCTCACCTGCTGAGGCTGAGCCAAACTCGAGCCTTTACCCACAACTTCCCACTTACGCTTGTTATTCTCAGGGGCCTTCACAGTAGCGCCTCGAGGAGGCAAGACCCCTTCAGCCACCTTCATATTGGTCAGCCTGTGAGCCGACCGAACCACCTCAGAATAAACAGTGAGATTACCCGCAGCTACCAATCCCCCAATCTCCGGTACCAACCCAGCAACATAGTGTTCAATCCTCCGGTATTCTGGTGCGTGCAAATCAGGGCACAACACCGCCAACTCATTGTGCCTAGCAGTGTAAGCTTCAATCTCAGACCCCACCATCTTATGATTCCAGACTTCGTGCTCAAGTTTCTGGATTTCATCCCTCGGGCAGTACTCATTTTTCAACAACTGAACGAACTCTGTCCAGGGCATAGCGTGAGCTTCCCCAATACCCATGGTCTGGGTGGTGGAGTTCCACCAAGTCAGAGCTTGACCCTCCAGGGTCGCAGAAGCATATTTCACCCGGTCGCCTTCCGGGCAGCTGCACATCGAGAAGACTGACTCGATCTTCTCCAGCCAGCGGAGCAGTCCCACTTCCCCTTCAGTACCACTAAAGTTGTGGGGCTTGCAATCCATAAACTTCTTGTAAGAACACTGGGGTGGAGGGGGATTGACAGCACCACCTGGAACAGACACACAGGCGAAAATCAAGAAAAGGTACAGTACCCAAGAACAAGATAGGATAGGTGAGAATTGACGTACCACCCATAGCATTATGAGCGGCTTGGAATGCAGCCAAAGCAATATTCACATGCTGCTGCATCAGGTTATCCAACTCCGCTTGTGTGACATCCGTCACCCTCGTCTTTCGTCAGATTTACAAAAATAACCCTTGAAATATTTTCATTATAGTCCCTAAAAAAAAAAACTTCATCGTTTTCAAAATTTATTCGTAGAGTAAACGAAATTTTTTTTTATACTTAGGGATCGAGTATACGTTTTATCAGACAAGTATGTTGAACCGTCACCCGGGATGGATATTATAAAATTTCCAAGATTTAAAAAGTTTTAAAAGCTTTTAAGTTAAATATAGTTAACTTGGTTAAGTTTTATTAAAAGAAAACTAACCAATTCATTGACTAAACTAACTTAACTAACTTGAGGGACTAAAGGTGACATGTTTCAAAGTTTTAAAAAAATAAAAATAATCTGTTTTGCCTCCTCTTTGGCCGGCAGGTTTTCCGGCGCCGGAGGAAGATTCCGGCGAGTGAAAAAGGTGGGGTTTTGGGCGTTTTATTCACAATAATTGGTGGGTTTACGTTTCTCCATCGATAATAATGAGTTTCCAGCTTTTAATTGAGATTTAAACGCGTTTTTAAAGAGTTTAAAGCGGGTTCTTCATGGGTAACCGCCGTTTTTTTTAAACGTGCATTAAAATACAGGTTTCACTCGAAATCATTATATATTCTTGATGCCAAAACGTTCCTAGACCTTCAAACAACAAAACCCACACAAAAACTTAATCAATTGCGGCCAGAAAGACCTCAAAAATCGCTACTTTAGCATCGGCTATGTTCTTCATATTTTCGACCCTTAATCATACTTGTAAGTCTTGATTCTTTTTGCCGTTTTGTTCCTTATAAAGTTCCGATCAAAAGCCCTCTACTACAGAGCTTTCATCGGGTCTGTATCATGTTATTGGATTTCTAGTAAGGGTTAGGGTTTTGGTTAGATAATTGGGGAAGAAGAAGGTGTTTAGGTTATTATATAAATAATTTTTGGGTTGGATAAAATCATCAAAATGAGACTTGGCCTAGTGGTTGGGTCTGTTGGGTTGGAGCCTGAGGACCCGGGTTCGAGACCCTCTCACCACGATTTTTTTTTTTGTTATTTTTTTATGGAGGTTATTTTAGGTAATATTTATATATATAAATATATAAATACTTCTTTTTCCCTATAATATTCATAATAAATCCATCTTTTGCCCAAAAATTATGAAAATTTAGGTATAGCTTCTTGACATCATAAAGAACATTTCCACATTTTTATTTTCTGAAAAATGTTTTATTTTTATATTTTTATTGAATTAAATTGTTTTAATCATAAATAATTGATAAAAAAATTCATTTTTAATGATTTTAATCTCAAACTTTTTGAGTAATTATTTTTAACCATTCTCAACTGAAATAAAAATTATTGGCCAAGAAAACATTTATTTTTATAAATTTTCCCATTTTTAATCATTTAAACATGATTTAATCTCATTAAATCAGTTTTAAATATAAATAAGTTCATATAAATTATGGGAAAATTATTCTAATATGTTTACATCAGAAATCATCCATTTTCTATAAAATAAATATTTTTGGATCACGTATAATGTTATTAGTCTTATTTACGTTTAGGTAGACATAATAAAACATTTATTTATTTATACAAATTTTTAACATCTATTTTATAAATGTTTTTTTCTTATAAAATAGAAATACTCGTATGGTTAATGTCTTAATTATTCTTTGTTGAATCGTTGTGTAACACAAAAATTATTTATTTATATATTTATGGTTATCGTATTATTTTAATTTAGTTAAAGTAACTAACTAAATTATTTTGTCTTGATTATTCAAACATATTGTTATCTAAATATTTAATCGGTAATAATTATATATTACAAACTTTGGTATATTATTTTTAATATACAACTTTTACATTTATTCGACTAATCATAAAATCTCTAATTCCCCAAATCGACTTAGCAAACCCTAATGCCTTAGACCCTAGATACCTTAGACTTTGTAGACTTTACCTTACTAGTATTTATATACGTTATAGGTTGAATTCCTCGAAATTCTCAATACTTAGCTCACAACCGCTTAAGTGGATTTTGATCGCTTTCGCAAACTGTGAGTATATCTTTCCCCTTTTTACTGTTTTACTATTTTGGGGTGACTCATGTACTTACTATCAATTTTCTGTTTCATCTTACTAAAATAGCAATTCTTATGTGTGTTTGCTTGTGTTATTTTGTGTATCTATGACCTGTCAAATCATTAACCGCTGGGCGGCCTGGCATTTCAATGAATAGTACTATGGTATATACCCTTGTGACTCTGTTGAGAGTCCTCGTCATTGCTATGTATTACATTACTACTAGCGCATACTATATATATCTGCTTTCTTCTCTTAGGGTTGATTTGACCCGGATACTACTTATTTCATCCTGCAAAAATAACACACGAATTGCTAAAGTTTACCTTACTATATATAACAAACGGATGTACTCACCAATACATTATATGTGTTGACAAAATTGTTTTGTACATGTTTCAGGTGACGTTTGACGTTTCATGTTTCCACGCTTAGGATGGACCTAGTGCTTTAATAAAAGTTGAACATTTGTTATTTATGTTTGAAATTTCTATTAAGACTCTTTGTATTTCGTTTTGAATAATGGAAGTTATTTGCTATTAATATTTACAATTTAGTCCATGTGCTATTGAACAATCGTCACTACGTGACACCTCGATGTTTCCGCCATCGGTTGGGGTGTTACAGATTGGTATCAGAGCCATGGTTATGGGGAATTAGGTTATTAGTAAATGCTTTTGACCTAGACTATAACTAAGCTACCCATTATATGCTTTATTTTATTCTCATATTTCTTTAGATAGATTTTCTCCTTTTACTTTTCATTATACTCGGAGAAGATTTTTATTCTACAAATGGAACGAAAACACCAAGTTAGGAGTGATATCCATACCTTGGTGAATAGTTTCACTCTTTATATGTTTATTTATTTTATTTATCTTGGAATATTTTCCTTTCGAGATAGGAGACGTCCAAATCTCAAGGAATCTATCCCTCCAAAAGAAACTTACTCACTAAGCTAGGAGTGACATCCTTATCTTAGTGACCAGTTTCACTCCATCATATTTTTACTATTTGGAAGTATATCTTTGAGTTAGGAGTGAAATCCACATCTCGAGGATATATATATTTTCCACATTTCAAGATCCGCTAAAGTTTTGGAAATTATTTGTGACGGGGCACGTGCAATCTGGAAGGGTGAGCGCCTGTATTCTGAGTTTTCTGTCTAGGTTGGTAATTCGCATAAATCCCAATCAGACGAGGGACCCGTTTACCTACCTGGGAATTCTCGGGATGAGCATTCACTTATAGGCTAAAGTACGCCCCCACAAGTCACTAATAATATTTCAATTACTTTAGTCAGTCAACAGTTTCTTTGGAAACACTCTTATATCTTGTTTTATACTTGGTATTGTTATTCATTTGAAGTTTTATCATGATTTTCTTTATGATACTCATAATTTTTCTTATATCAATTTATAATTACTATATCTCATGATTGTGTTACTTGCCTTGATATAAACTATGACATATCCAAGATTCTTGGAATCAAATCTCATAATTATTGTTCACTTTTGTAGATGTCTGATCGCGAATCTCGTAAGAGAGCCTCGAAGCGTCAGGCTAAACTAAAATCTGACCAGCGTATCGCGACTATGCTCAATGACAAGTTGGAAACACTTGTTCCTAACATCATTAATGCTATTATTCCAAACCTTAACCTGAACGGTAGCTCGAATGGGAACTCTAACGGGAATACAAATGGAAATGGTGGGGCTAGTGAGAATAAGTGCACTTTCAAGCACTTCAACTCATGTCACCCCAACAAGTTTAATGGCACTGAGGGAGCCACTGGGTTACTTGAATGGTTCGAAAGTATGGAGAATACGTTCATTAATAGCGACTGTCCAGATAACCTACGTGTTCGTCATGCCACGGGTGTTCTTCAAAAGAGAGCGCTCACTTGGTGGAATGGTGAAAAACATGCTCGAGGGACGGAAGCTGCTTTAGCTATGTCTTGGGATGATTTCAAAATCTCTATGACTACTGAGTTCTGCCCTCGTAGTGAGATGAAGAAATTGGAGGATGAGTTCTATCACCTTAAGCAGGACAGTGGAAACAATGTTCCCTACAACAACCGTTATCACGAGTTAAGCTTACTGATTCCTCGTATGGTAACCCCGGTATCCTTGGCTATTGAGAAGTATATTGAGGGACTGCCACCTCAGATCCATGATTCGGTTATGGGAAGTAAACCTGCTACTGTAGAAGATGCCATTCGTCTCGCAGCATCTCTTACTGACAAGCATGTCAAGGATGGTACTCTAACTCGTAAGGGTACTAAAAGGTCTACTGAAACCCCTGCTACTACTGAACCGTCTCAAGCGAACTCTGTCTCTACCTCTAGTTCCAATAAGAAACGAAAAGGTGGAAACCAGAACTATGCTGTTGTTACACCCCTTAATCAGGTTCCTGTTGTAAACACATCTACTGCACCCCAAACTCAAAAGGTTCAGGGAAACTATTCGGGTTCACACCCTAAATGCATTTCATGCAACTTTCACCATCCAACTACTCGACCCTGCTATAAATGTGACACTTGCGGCAAAGCAGGCCACACTGCTTCTCACTGTCGGGAAATTGAACCTGGGAATGCTCAAAACCAGAGGACTGGTCAACCTAGAGCTTGCTATGCTTGTGGTGATCCTAACCACAGGCAAGATAGGTGTCCTCATTTAGCTGCTTTCATTCAGTCTCGTCAGCAAACCCCAGCACTTCCAGCAGCTCCAGCAGTTCCAGCAATCCAAGCGGCTCCAGCTCGTGGTCGTGCTTTCAACATCAACGCTAACCAAGATCAAGCTATCAACGACGTTGTCAATGGTACATTTCTTATTACTAACTTATATGCTTCGATTTTTCTTACCGGTGCGAATAGGAGTTTTGTCTCGTTAGAATATGAACCTTTGCTTGCTCGTACTTGTCCTCACTTTACCCATCCATTTACTGTGGAGGTTGCTAACGGCAATCTTATTCTTATAAAATTTATGCTCCCTAATTGCACGTGAACTTAAACGATTATAATTTTTTATGTAGATCTTATACCTGTTTTTAGGAACCCTACGAACCGAGTTTATAAACCTTTCTTGGACCAATTCGTAACTGATTTTCATCGATAACATGCACACATACACCAGAAACCTTCCCTTGAAGGAAATTTCGAGACGAAATTTTCTAAAGTAGGGGAGCCTGTGACATCCGTCACCCTCGTCTTTCGTCAGATTTACAAAAATAACCCTTGAAATATTTTCATTATAGTCCCTAAAAAAAAAAAAACTTCGTCGTTTTCAAAATTTATTCGTAGAGTAAACGAATTTTTTTTTTATATTTAGGGATCGAGTATACGTTTTATCAGACAAGTATGTTGAACCGTCACCCGGGATGGATATTATAAAATTTCCAAGATTTAAAAAGTTTTAAAAGCTTTTAAGTTAAATATAGTTAACTTGGTTAAGTTTTATTAAAAGAAAACTAACCAATTCATTGACTAAACTAACTTAACTAACTTGAGGGACTAAAGGTGACATGTTTCAAAGTTTTAAAAAAAAATAAAAATAATCTGTTTTGCCTCCTCTTTGGCCGGCCGGTTTTCCGGCGCCGGAGGAAGATTCCGGCGAGTGAAAAAGGTGGGGTTTTGGGCGTTTTAATCACAATAATTGGTGGGTTTACGTTTCTCCATCGATAATAATGAGTTTCCAGCTTTTAATTGAGATTTAAACGCGTTTTTAAAGAGTTTAAAGCGGGTTCTTCATGGGTAACCGCCGTTTTTTTTAAACGTGCATTAAAATACAGGTTTCACTCGAAATCATTATATATTCTTGATGCCAAAACGTTCCTAGACCTTCAAACAACAAAACCCACACAAAAACTTAATCAATTGCGGCCAGAAAGACCTCAAAAATCGCTACTTTAGCATCGGCTATGTTCTTCATATTTTCGACCCTTAATCATACTTGTAAGTCTTGATTCTTTTTGCCGTTTTGTTCCTTATAAAGTTCCGATCAAAAGCCCTCTACTACAGAGCTTTCATCGGGTCTGTATCATGTTATTGGATTTCTAGTAAGGGTTAGGGTTTTGGTTAGATAATTGGGGAAGAAGAAGGTATTTAGGTTATTATATAAATAAATTTTGGGTTGGATAAAATCATCAAAATGAGACTTGGCCTAGTGGTTGGGTCTGTTGGGTTGGAGCCTGAGGACCTGGGTTCGAGACCCTCTCACCACGATTTTTTTTTTTGTTATTTTTTTTTATGGAGGTTATTTTAGGTAATATTTATATATATAAATATATAAATACTTCTTTTTCCCTATAATATTCATAATAAATCCATCTTTTGCCCAAAAATTATGAAAATTTAGGTATAGCTTCTTGACATCATAAAGAACATTTCCACATTTTTATTTTCTGAAAAATGTTTTATTTTTATATTTTTATTGAATTAAATTGTTTTAATCATAAATAATTGATAAAAAAATTCATTTTTAATGATTTTAATCTCAAACTTTTTGAGTAATTATTTTTAACCATTCTCAACTGAAATAAAAATTATTGGCCAAGAAAACATTTATTTTTATAAATTTTCCCATTTTTAATCATTTAAACGTGATTTAATCTCATTAAATCAGTTTTAAATATAAATAAGTTCATATAAATTATGGGAAAATTATTCTAATATGTTTACATCAGAAATCATCCATTTTCTATAAAATAAATATTTTTGGATCACGTATAATGTTATTAGTCTTATTTACGTTTAGGTAGACATAATAAAACATTTATTTATTTATACAAATTTTTAACATCTATTTTATAAATGTTTTTTTCTTATAAAATAGAAATACTCGTATGGTTAATGTCTTAATTATTCTTTGTTGAATCGTTGTGTAACACAAAAATTATTTATTTATATATTTATGGTTATCGTATTATTTTAATTTAGTTAAAGTAACTAACTAAATTATTTTGTCTTGATTATTCAAACATATTGTTATCTAAATATTTAATCGGTAATAATTATATATTACAAACTTTGGTATATTATTTTTAATATACAACTTTTACATTTATTCGACTAATCATAAAATCTCTAATTCCCCAAATCGACTTAGCAAACCCTAATGCCTTAGACCCTAGATACCTTAGACTTTGTAGACTTTACCTTACTAGTATTTATATACGTTATAGGTTGAATTCCTCGGAATTCTCACTACTTAGCTCACAACCGTTTAAGTGGATTTTGATCGCTTTCGCAAACTGTGAGTATATCTTTCCCCTTTTTACTGTTTTACTATTTTGGGGTGACTCATGTACTTACTATCAATTTTCTGTTTCATCTTACTAAAATAGCAATTCTTATGTGTGTTTGCTTGTGTTATTTTGTGTATCTATGACCTGTCAAATCATTAACCGCTGGGCGGCCTGACATTTCAATGAATAGTACTATGGTATATACCCTTGTGACTCTGTTGAGAGTCCTCGTCATTGCTATGTATTACATTACTACTAGCGCATACTATATATATCTGCTTTCTTCTCTTAGGGTTGATTTGACCCGGATACTACTTATTTCATCCTGCAAAAATAACACACGAATTGCTAAAGTTTACCTTACTATATATAACAAACGGATGTACTCACCAATACATTATATGTGTTGACAAAATTGTTTTGTACATGTTTCAGGTGACGTTTGATGTTTCATGTTTCCACGCTTAGGATGGACCTAGTGCTTTAATAAAAGTTGAACATTTGTTATTTATGTTTGAAATTTCTATTAAGACTCTTTGTATTTCGTTTTGAATAATGGAAGTTATTTGCTATTAATATTTACAATTTAGTCCATGTGCTATTGAACAATCGTCACTACATGACACCTCGATGTTTCCGCCATCGGTTGGGGTGTTACAGCTTGGGTCATATTAATGTTCCCACGGCCACCGCCGCCACCACGGCCGCCAGCACGACCGCCAGCACGGCCGCCTCTGCGACCTCCACGAGCTCCCGACATCTTCTGTCACAACATGAAACAAAAGATTTAGGCTTGCCCGTGGTATAACCCATTAGGAATTTTAAGGAACTAGACCGAGCCCAATTCGGGTCCATCCGTTCAAGCACAAAGTCCGCTAGGGATCCCATGCACCACAGTTTATAATCTCGTGTGCACCCGACATGATAAACTGTTCTACATGGTCCTCCAGGCGTGCTTTGAGTTTGAAGTTCAAGTCACCGAACACTAGCGCCCAATCGTGCTATTATCATAAGTATAAGTACAAGATAGTATGCATAAGAACAAGCGTGTTCATTAGGGCATAGAAGGGAGATGTCCGAATCCCTGGACAGATCTCAAGAGTACGCCGAAGCTACCCCAATGTACACCGCCGTCAAGAAGGTTCAATAGTATATCATTCGCCATCGGATCATAGTAAGGATGAGTCAAGAGATAGAAGGATAAAGAGTAAACAGATGATGTAGCGTAGAAGATGATGACACCGACACCCCGGACAAGTCATGTTGTTACCCACATGTTAAGACTCGACTATCTGTGACCGTCTAGTGTGTGTGCGACTCGGTTATAGACTAGACTCTACATGCAGTCCTAGTTCACTATAACCGTTGGCTCTGATACCAATCTGTCACACCCTCAAATTCCACGTGCGGGGTTTTACCGCGAGGCGCGTGACACACCAGGATCTCAGTCAACGATCACAATAAACATACAACAAACATGCATTCACATATATTTTTAAAACCAAAATATCATGCTTTGAGCCGTAAACCAGCAGCGGAAGCATTTCTTGTTTACAACCAAAAGACATATCATTGTTTACAAAACATTGTTTAATATGCTTCAAAATATTAGACGCTGTGCATGACTCCGTGCGCCTAGCCCATTGACTGCTACCTTAGCGACCTGAGAAAACATGCCAAAAATGTCAACATATAATGCTGGTGAGTTCACAGGTTTTCTTTTATAAAAGTGTTGTCACAAGTTCACAAAGATCATTCCCGTTAATACTACGTCATAAGAACGTTATCTAGACGTTAAGTGTTTTTACTACTACGGTTGGGAACCCATTACTAAACATGAACCAAAAGATGATACCAGCCCAGATGACTGGGCTACCGATGCCTCGGTAACCCGATAGGTAGAGACAATATGCACCCGCCCGGCCCCGCCGTCGAGTGGCGTTTGTGAGGCCCAATAGATCTATCCACATTTCCCTCGTTGTGCGTTCCAGCACATTCATGGTTTCCCCCTGGGACTTTCCATAAAAGCCGTATAGTAACATAAAGTGCCCATAGTATAACATGATCTTTAAATAGTTCGTACGAAGCATGTTTCTCCCCCGAAAGCAAAACAGTAAAAGTGGGGCTGTGAAACTCACCTCGGTTTGCGTTACTTGAAAATAGTTAAGTAATTATGCTATGATAGCCCCAAATAGCGGCGACCTATCATAAGATGTGTATAAGTATTCGGACTAATAACCCATGGGTTAACTAGTCCCCGAATTTCCAGACCGTGACCATAAACGTTTGAAAACATCTTTGACTGTTAAACCGACCGTACCAGACAAGACCCGACATCCCATTGGTGACCCGACATCCCCCGTGTTAGCTAAATGCAAGGTATCATGCAACATATGAAGTTAAACACTTAGCACGCGCAAGAGTTCACCTAGTCTAGCATAACGCATAAACAGGTCCGAACACGTGTTACGAAGTCATTGGGTGTATCCCGGGGTTCCTATCATGTTCCTAGGTGTCAAATCATGTTCCGGGATGTCAAAATGCGTTTATGACAACAGTACACGCGATTAGGAACTTAGTATGCAATTAGGAAAAGTCAACATGTGATTGGGGATGGTCAACAGGCGATTGTGAGGCTAATCGCCTACCTTAGCATGCGATTGAGGGTCTAATCGCATGCTAAGAGGGCTAATCGCCTGACTTGGCATGCGATTAGGAAAGCTAATCGCCTGCTAAGGAGGTTAATCGCCTGCAGCTGCTGCGCGACGCAATTTCGCGCGTTTAACCCTCCAAATCAGATCCGAAACATGTGTAAACACCCAAAATCAAAACTAAACTATTAACCAGCCCTCTCCAAGCAAAAACCCCCAATTTATCTCTGCTCTAACGGGCTCGGTGCGATTATTTCCAAAAACGGCAAAATACTAGGTTTCATCAACTATGAAATCTTTCCTTAAGCAGTAAAGATCAGATTACACCTCCTACAAATTGCAATACATCATCCCTATGTTATAACATCATTCTAGCATGATTCCTAACCATAAACAAGCAATGAATCATAACATAACATCCTAATTCTTCAAGAATCATCCAAACGGGTCAAAATGCATACTTCCATCTAAACACCATAACAAGAGCTTAAACTCATAGATAATCATCCTAAAAACTCCTACACATCAGAAGTACATCAAATTCATGGAAACATTCATGTTATAATTACCAAAAATCATCATATGCATCAATACTTCACATATAACACACATAAGGGTTTGGGTTTGTTTAAAAATGGTTTTAAATGGATTTTCAAAGACAAAAACATTTATAAGTCAGGTCTGGACTTTTAGGGAACAAAATATAATCATTTAAAGGTTTAGGTTTGAAGAACACACCTTGGATTTAAGAGAAAATGATGGAATAAGCTTGGAAATGGTTGTTTTGATGTAAAAACGAGTTCCAGAGGGTGTTTGTGTGTTGGTATGGGTTATGGGACGGCTAGGGTTGCACAAATGGTGTTTTGGAGGTCAAGGGTGGTATTTATAGGTGTTTCTAGTCGTTTAAAACAAGTCAGGCGATTGTGCAGCCTTATCAGGCGATTAGGGCTGCTAATCGCCTTCACTATCATGCGATTAGCCCCAATCGCCCCTTAACACTGCCTAATCGCCCCTTAATTCATGTGATTAGGCCTAATCGCCTGATACTACATGCGATTAGGGCTAATCACCCCTATCAGCATGCAATTAGGGCTAATCACCCCCTATCAGCATGCAATTAGGGCTAATCACCCCCTAAGTCATGCAATTATGCGTAATCACTTATAATGTCATGCAATTACGTGTAATCACCGTTTTAACGTATGTAACCACGTATACACATACCGATAAGTCACATAATGATTATAAACACATAATACATGAAAACAAACACGTTCACACTCGTTCACCAATTCCCGGGACTCGAGACTTGCATGTGTGCGTTAAACCCGGTGATTCGACGAATCACCAATCCTTGTACACATGGTTATGGACCGACTCCCGATGATCCCGCGGATCATCGTAACGACTCCCGATGACTCCCTAGAATCATCATAACGACCCGATTGATCTAGTTAAGTATGTAATAAGTATGACTCGCTAAGGTAGACTTACTAGTTTAGTCAACGTTACTAACCTGAGTTTGCCGGGTGTCACACTTATATTAGTAATCAATTAAATATCCAATTTTTAATTTCAAATTTCAAATTAAAGTTCAAAATGTTTAATTCCAACTTGACAAAATTTAAAATTTTGGTTAATAATTGTAAGAAATTACATATACTAATTATCATTTTATTTACACGGTTAATATGATTCAAAGTCCCTACATAAGTTGTGTCAACTTTTATTAATACATTAATTGATCCTATTAATTTCCCTATATTATCCTAATCTTAGTTTAACTTATATTGGTAATCAATTAAATAACGAAATATCAATTTCAAATTTCAAATTAAAATTCGAAATATTTAATTTCGAATTAGACCCATTCTAAATTCAAAAATTTACCTTAATAAATGAGAATGAGAAATGAAACTTACGTAAACTAGAAACTCATTAAATTTTCTTATTACATTCAAATTACCCACTTCCTAAATTTAGTGTAATTTATATTGGTAATAAGTTAAATTTTGAATTTTGAAATTCAAAATTCAAATTAAATTCAAAATATTTAAATTCGAATTATACAAAATTTCAATTTTTTAGTTTTGATTAATAATGGTAACAAATTACACATACTAATTATCCTTTTAATTACAAATTTAATAAGATTCAAAGTAGTGTCAACTCTCCAATTAATACATTAATTAGAGATATTAATTGTGCTATATTATTCTAATATTAGTTAGCTTATATTGGTAATCAATTAAATATCGAATTTTTAATTTCAAATTTCAAATTAAAGTTCGAAATGTTTAAATTCGAATTTGAAAAAATTAAAAATTTTGGTTAATAATTGTAAGAAATTACACATACTAATTATCCTTTTATTTACACAGTTAATATGACTCAAAGTCCCTACATAAGTTGTGTCAACTTTTATTAATACATTAATTGATCCTATTAATTGCCCTATATTATCCTAATATTAGTTTAACTTCTACATAAGTTGTGTCAACTTTTATTAATACATTAATTGATCCTATTAATTGCCCTATATTATCCTAATATTAGTTTAACTTCTACATAAGTTGTGTCAACTTTTATTAATACATTAATTGATCCTATTAAATGCCCTATATTATCCTAATATTAGTTTAACTTATATTGGTAATCAATTAAATAATGGATTATCAATTTCAAATTTCAAATTAAACTTCAAAATATTTAATTTCGAATTAGACAAAATTTCAAATTTTGAATTTTGTTTAATAATGGTAAGAATGTACACATATTATTTATCCTTTTAATTACACATTTTGAATGACTTAATTTTTAAAAAAATAAACTTTTGAATTAAAGTTAATAATGGTAACCATTACACCTATTTATTATCTTTAAATTATGATTTCCTAATATATTTAAAATATAACAATCAATAATTTTGGTTGTAACTTTCTCAAATTGATCACAAGTAAAAATTAAAATATTAAATACTAGAATTTGAAATTATAGATTTTGGTTAAACTTTAAAAATATTTGAATACTAAATGTTTTATTTAAATATTTAATCTCAAAATTTTGAATTTAAGATTTATGATAACATTTAGATTTAGATTTAATTAACACATTTAAAATATTTAATTTAAATTGTTGAGAAATTTGAATCTTTCAAATTTTGTTTACTAGAATTTGAATTGATAGATTTCAATTAAAATTTATAAATATTCAAATATTAAATGTTCTATTTAAGTATATAATTTCATATTTTGATTAAAATCATAGTTTTTATATAAGTTAGTATGAATAATATTATCGGAACTATTTTCGGGGCTAGAACATTATTAACGGGTCCGTTATCAAGAAAAGGCCCATAAACTCGAAACCTTGGCCCATGGTCCAACTTCTATTATGTTATTATTTAAAGAAAACAAATAAAAACCCTAATCCCCTTTGTTTTGCGCCGTGAACAACAACAACACCCACCCTCACTTCCAATTTCAATCTTTCAACAATTTCCTTCACTAGTTCAAGTTGAATCGGGTGCTATCTTGAGGTTTTAAGGATTCTAGCATTGTAAGGTATGAGTTTTACGTATTGTATGATAGTTAATAATGCTTGAAAAGTTTTAGAAACCCTAAAAACTATATAATTGAAATCGCATGATAGAGTTTTATGTGAATTCTTGAATGTTTATTGTAAAGGTTGATGAGAATTGTTGTTGGTAATCATAATTAGGGTTTTTGGTATGTGAATTTAGGGATGTAATTCTGTTAACATGGATTTGATTGTAATAATATGGGTTCACTACATGATTATAGGTTATTGAGAGTGATTAGGGTTCATGAGTATCATGTTATGAAAGTTCTGATTTCTGACAGATTCGTTAGGGTGTATTGTAGGGTCTATATCGTGATGTTAAAGTGATTGTTTTGATGATTTCTTTGCATGATTTTATTGTACGTGGTCTTAGGTTTTCATAATGGGCAAAACCATCAGATTTGGATATCTTTTGAGTGGTTTTTGGAATTTTGTTTGATTAAAGGTCATATCAGATTTTCAGAATTATAAATTGGGTCAACTTTAAACGGTCATAACTCGAGATTTACAAAGGGTTAAGTTATGAAATTTGGATAGTAGGTCAACATTGGAAAAACTTTGCTTTTCCAATTGGACTCACCTCGTTTGGGTGAATACACAATTTTTGGGAATTTTTCTACTAAACTGACCTGCTGTGGAAATTTTCTGGACATAGCCGTGTTGTACGAATTTTAATAATTTTTGTATTTGGTTGTGATACAAAAAAAAAATATGGGTTATCAAATGAATCCCAATTAATATTCAGTAAAAATTTGGGTGTTTAATTCGTTCGTTAAGTATTTTAAATAATTCATTTTTCACAGCGTACAATCTGCCCTGAAAACGCAGATTGTGTAAGGGATGTTTACATGACTATTTGGAGTCTTATATGGTATGTATTTGACATGAACTTGCATGAATACTTATATGAGATGTGTATGAGGTATAAAACTGATAATAATCAATATGATCACCAACGAGATACGTAGGACTTACTTGTGCATGTAGAGTCATTAGGTGTCACTACACGGTTTGAACTTTAAAAGTCTTGGACAAACGAGTTGTTTGGTGTGTTGGTTATGCACATATACTCACCTAGTGACATTTGTAATAGGGAGTCGGTAGCTCATTTCTGTTTGAGGAATTTGGATTATTCATGTGCAACCTAAGGTGAGTTTCACTACTCTTTTCTCAAAAGCATGCGTCTCGGGTTGAGACAACGTACTTAACTTTTTCTAGTCCGGGTTGGGACTACTATTTTCTAGTCCGGTTTGGGACTACTTACACATCCCGGGTTGGGATGCTATGGATCCTTGTATGGGTCAGTTTTTGCTAGTTCGCAAACTGTGTCCTTGATGAACTAAACCAACTCTATCATCTGTAAGTCCTTCACATACCGAATGAGTTGTCGGGTTATGGCAAGCGGGTTATTAGTTGATAGCGCTATTAGGTCTTACAAACCTCACACCGGCTCGGGGAGTGCGGGAGTGAACTATAACTTAACAGGTTTTATCATAGTTGATAGGCAATGATGTAAGGCATACGGCTCACATTTGTGGCTACACGTACATCAGCAGTTCGGTATATCGGTGTTAGTTATCATGAATGGGTTAGCTACCCTTGACATGCGATGAACTAGTGTTTACACGGTTCTTGGAACCAACTCAATTACTTGTTTACGTGGTTTTGGAAACCAGCGCAGTTACAAACTCATTTACTTTACTTAGTGAACTCACCAACATTGTTTGTTGACCCACGATTTACATGCTTTTGCAGGTAGTTAGCTTCCGGTGCCAGGATTAGAAAGCACTGCACACTTCACTGCATTTTGGGTCTTGGGCATACACCTAAATTACATATTATGCTTTTACATTTTCTTTCATATGGTTTTAATTTGGGCACGTTGTTTTGCGCATGGTTTTTAAAAGGTTTAAATTTGGTTTACGCTTCCGCAGCTTTAACTAAACTTGGTTTTTGAAAACGAACTAAATGGTTTGGGCATTTAGAGTTCGTTCATATGACTTATGGCTATGGGATCCTGGTATGTCATGCGCCTCGCGGTATAAACCCCGCAGTGGAAATTTGAGGGTGTGACACCACCTATCACTTACTCTCGGCGTCCTAAGCCCACTGGGCCAGCCCACACCAAACAACCCACCACAGTGCCCCCTGGTTTCCCCCCTGTTACCACCCCACGGCCACCACCAGCCTAAACGACTTCCGCCACCTAACCCACACAGGTACCTACTTCTGTCCCTACTACCCATACGACCACTTCGGCCCATCCACCCAATCCCCAAACAACTAACACTCACCCAATGGCCACCAGATCCAAAACCGGATCCTTGAAACCAAACACCCCCTTAACCTGCATACCTCGACCATTTCTCCCATCCCTAACACCTACGCCAAAGCCTTTTCGGATCCGCATTGGACACACGCCATGCAGGCTGAATTTAATGCCTTGCAGGAAAATGAAACATGGGATTTGGTACCTAGACCGGCTGACAGGCCTGTTATTCGTTGTATGTGGCTGTTCCGTCATAAGTTTAAATCTGATGGGTCATTAGAGCGCTACAAGGCGCGTCTAGTTGTTAATGGGAAATCTCAGACCGTGGGGATAGATTGTGAGGACACCTTTAACCCAGTTGTGAAGCCAACCACTATTCATACAATCTTGTCTTTGGCTGTCTCACGTTCTTGGCCTATCCATCAGTTGGATGTCAATAACGCCTTTTTACATGGTGATTTACAGGAGACGGTTTTTATGCATCAGCCGCCGGGATTCGTTGACAAACGATTCCCAAATTTTGTGTGTAGATTGAAAAAGTCCTTATACGGACTGAAGCAGGCTCCTCGTGCATGGTACACTCGTTTTGCTACTTACATTTTGTCATAGGGTTTTCGGAGTAGCGCCTGCGACACTTCTTTATATATTTACTCTAAAGGGGCTCACACTGCCTATTTATTACTCTGTGTTGATGATATTATTCTTACAGCATCCACGGATGTGTTTTTGCGAGAGATTATTAGCGCACTCTCACGAGAGTTCGCCATGACCGATCTTGGATGGCTACAGCATTTTTTGGGTATCACTGTGACTCATCAGGCACAAGGTCTATTTTAAAATCAGTCACAATACACCAAAGACATTATTAATCGGGCATCCATGTCTTCGTGTAAACCATGCACCACACCTGTTGACTTGTCCTCAAAACTGAGTGCCACAGATGGTCCTCTTTTTCATGACCCCACTTTATACAGGAGCCTTGCAGGAGCCCTGCAATATTTGACTTTTATTAGACCAGATATCTCGTACGCGGTTCAGCAAGTTTGCCTTTTCATGCATGAGCCACGAGACTCTCATTTTTTGTTCATGAAGCGTATTATCAGATATTTACAGGGCACTATCAACTATGGTATTCGCATCACTAGGTCTTTAGTAAACTCTCTTGTCGCTTATTCTGATGCAGATTGGGGCGGGTTTCCTGATTCTCGCAGATCCACTAGTGGGTATTGTATTTTTCTTGGGGACAATTTAATCTCCTGGTCTTCCAAACGTCAGCCCATCGTCTTAAGATCCAGTGCAGAAGCAGAATACAGGGGCGTTGCAAACGCAGTCGCCGAAGCTACTTGGGTCCGAAACCTTTTTCTCGAGCTACATACTCCTCTTCGTCAGGCTACGGTCGTATATTGTGATAATGTTTCAGACGTGTATCTGTCCAACAATCCAGTTCAACATCAACGGACGAAACATGTGGAGATTGATATACATTTTGTGCGGGAAAAAGTTCGCATTGGTCATATCCGAGTATTACATGTCTCGTCATCATCCCAGTACGCTGACATTTTTACCAAGGGTTTATCTCGGGAGCTATTTCAGACTTTTCGGTCCAGTTTAACCATCTGCTCCGCGCCCACTCAAACTGCGGGGGAATCTTAGAGATAATATTAGAGATATTGTATATTTGAATGAGATTGTATAGTTATTATAGATAGGATCGTTTCCATACTTATCTCTTGTAATTAACCCTATATATAGGGCATTGTATTCTTCATAATAATCAATGAATATTAACGATCCATAAACACTTTTAATAAGTAATAATATATGTGGCGGGCGTTCTTGGACTGTTTACCCACTAAATTGGTGTTGGCGAGAAGGAATATAGTATGTGATGATCTTTCTTGCGTTTTATGTGATAGCAATGAAGAGTCCATTGAGCATATTCTTACCGGTTGCATCGTGTCGATGGGTGTGTGGAATGCGATTTCTTCTTGGTGCAAGATTCCTAGGCCGTTTATTTTTCATGTCAAGGATTTGGTGAATCTTCATAAAGATAGTGGCGTCACGGGAAACAAGCTTTCGATTCTAAAAGGCATTATCATCATAGCGAGTTGGAGGTTGTGGAGAGCTAGGAATGACAAGATCTTTTCTAGCAAGGATTCTACAGTGGTGGATATGGTTGCGGATATAAAGTCTTTGGGGTTCCTATGGTATAAGTATAGGTTTAAACAAGGGGTAGTGGATTGGAATAGATGGTGTATGTTTTGACGTTATGTGATTTTTTGTTGTATTTTTTGGCTTTCGGCGTCTATCTCCATCTTGATGATAGGCGTTGGGTGCGATTGTTTTAATGAAAGTCAATTTTCAAAAAAAAAAGTAATATATATATATCCTTCCTAAAGAACGGGTAGAATATAGGACGGTATTTTATTTTTACATTTAAGTTTGAAATTGTGCTTGATATCCGTTATATACTTGTTGCTAATCAAGTTCGCAAGTATATTAATTGAGTATTGGATACACTCAATTTTTGGTCTTATGTACTTAAAAAATATTCGTAGGTTAAAGTTCATCTCACAAACCGGTTTGAGATGCTAAATATTGAATTACATGTTATTTGTTATTTTTAAAAAAATCTATCTATACATATAATAAACCAAAGCTATTTTAATGACATGACACTTATAGAGGCATTCTCTTTTTTGAGTGTGCCATGTGTCATCCCATGTGGCATTGAGATATTTTAGGAAAAAAATAATTTAAAAACAAAATTGGATTTTTCACCCTCATCTTTCCTCCCATAATTTTTAAACGTTAATATCTTTAATATACGAGATTTTTAAAGAAAAAAATTACACCAAATTAACGAGCATTTTATTATCTTTCCAACGAGTACCATAGTGCTATATACAAAACGGAGAAAATTTTTGTGGGGTTTTGTTCATACAAGAAAAAAAAACACAAAGCGTTCAGGTAAATCATTAATCATGTATAGGCAAGTCACTAATTATGTTCAAATCAGTAAATATGAAATTTTTTTTAACCAGAGCTGAATATGTTAATAGAGTTATACGTTGTTTTAAGTTACGTATCAATATTAGTATGTTAGAGTTGTACATTTGTTTAGTCTTTAGGATAAGTGTTAATATTAGAGTTACATTAAAGTTCTACATTCTTTTAGGTTAGGTGTTAGCATTGGAGTTGTACATTGTTAATTTGTTTTAGGTTAGATATTAATATTAGAGTTATACATCAGTTTATTTCATATGTAAAATTGATGTATCATATTAAATTTTTCAACCCGGGACGCTCCCGGGGTATAATCTAGTATTTAATATAACAGTATGTTTGCTTTTTATGCATGTAAACAAATTTTCAGATAATTGACTGAGTATCACCTAATATCAACATGTTACAAACCTGTAAAACTTATATAAAACTAGTATCATGCCCAAATACTCGTTTCTAAATGTTTCAGGTTTCAAGCTTTCTGTTTAGGACCGAGTTCTCTTATCATCCTTACTTATGGTACACAGTTTTAGGCTTTTTAACGATGTATTGTATTTTTTACCTTTATATTCTAATAAAAGGTTTGTTTTTTATTCAGGTTGTTAAATCTTGTAAATTTTTTTTGTTAGGAGGCTATCCCTTACACTTCACGCATTTCCATATTTTGATGAGCATTCCAAACATGTCAATGCTAAAAAAGAAAACAATATAAAACAAACAAACACACACACATATCTATTATTGATAAAATATTAGTATTCAGAAACAATCATTTAAGATGTAATCATTCTCAGATTTTCTGGTGCACCAAAAACTATCTTTAAATGATCTTCGTTTATTTCATTGGACCCGCATAAATCTCCTCTATTATTCACTTTGCCCCGAAACTAAAAAAAATATATATATTTTGTGAACTAAAAGGCACCAATTCACTTTTGATTTTTAACGGTCGATTATTTTTATTTGAACACACTTTAAAGAAAAGATAACTAGCATAATACATCCATACATATATGTGGTTTCAAGTGAAAGGTTTTTAATTTAAAGTCTGTAAAGTATTTTGTAGATGACAAATGTTTATGCAAATTAAATACAGTTACCAGTACTTGTATCATTTTAATTATACACGTTATTTGCAGCGATATAGTAATTTGGGGTATTGGATTTTAATAATCCAAATTTTCACCCATCGGCCGACAATAATTTGTACTTCAAAAATTCCCAACAACGATCCCAACTTTCATCTATTGGCCGACAATGAACCTTTGTTAACTGAGAACTAACTCAGTTAGTGGATGATGACATGGACACTGACGTGACATGCTCATGCTGACATGGATGATGACGTGACATGTCATGTCAGCGTCCACGTCATCATCCACTTTAGCATCCAGTAACTGTGTTAGTTCTCAGTTAACAAATGTTTATTGTCGGCCAATACATTGAAAGTTGAGATCGTTGAGAATTTTTGAAGTACAGATTATTGCTGATCAACGAGTGAAAGTTTGGATTATTAAAATCCAATACCCCTTATTAATTTTGATTTGAAATGAAACAATACATTTAAGAGAAATAAGAATAATATTCAAATATAAAAAATAATATAATTATTTAATTTGTTTAATTTATTAAAAAAAAGTTCAATGGGGCATCTTGTTTCCTTTTTTAATATTTTATATGTATTGCTTCCTCTTCACTCCCAACCCAACCTTTTCCATCTTTCTTCCCTTCTTTTTCTTTAAGCTTTTCTGTTATTATTATCCAACCCAACCCAACTGCCCTCTAACCCCAACACTTCAAGAACCATCAATATTCTCATAATAATCTTCAAAGTTCCAATCTTTCTTCCTTAATTCCCTCAATAACAGACACCCATTTGACAATTTTGATCAAAAAGTCTGTTTTCATTATTCAAGAATGGAAAAAGATGGCTTTTTCAACAATGGAATTCAAATCCCACAAGCCTGGAATTCAATCTTTGGAATGGAATTGGAAACCCAAGTGAATGAAATGAATTGCAGTACTACAGAACAGCTTTCCAACTGTTTTCTCAACAGGAATTGGGATAATTCAATGAATCATAGTGACCCATTTGAATCAGCATTGAGTTCCATTGTGTCGTCCCCCGTAAATTCGCACCCCGGAATCGGAATCGCAATCCCTTGTGGTGAGAATGTAGTTCTTAAGGAACTTATTGGTAGATTAGGGAGCATATGTAATTCAGGTGAGTATTCACCACAATCTTGCATTGGAAACACTAGTACAAACACATCATGTTACAATACTCCATTGAATTCTCCACCTAAGCTTAATCTTTCAATGATGGATCATCATGGGAATCAGATTCCTGGGAATTTGAATTTGCCAATTCCCAGGAATCATCAACTCCCTCCAGCTCCCTTCCCTGCTGATCCTGGATTTGTTGAGAGAGCTGCAAGGCTTTCTTGTTTTGGGATGAATGAGTCTGAATTCCCTCATATGGTGGAATCAGGAAAGTTGTCAAGAGTGTCAAGTAAGCAGTCTTTCCCTATTCCGGTTTCGGGTTCGGATAAGAAAGTCAAGGAGATGGATAACACCATGGAGGAATCATCACTGTCTGAACAGATCACTAATGGAGAGGCTGGAATTAAGGGTCAAAATACCAATTCCAATGGCAGAAAGAGGAAGGCAACTCCTAAAGAAAAGGGAAAAGAATCCTTAGACAATAAGGTTGGTTGATTTAGTTGTTATAATATTCTTGATTTGTTGTATGATATTTAAGGTCCTTTTATTGTTGCAGGCTGTAGGGGTAGTAGATAAAGAGGAATCAGATGCAAAAAGAAGCAAGTCAGGTGAAGAAGGGAATGGAATAGAAAAGGAGAAGGAAAGGGAAAAGGAAGAAGGGAACCGGAATCGGAATCAGAAACAAGCCAAGGAAAATGCAAAGCCAGAGCCACCAAAGGATTACATTCATGTTAGAGCAAGAAGGGGTCAAGCTACTGATAGCCATAGTCTTGCAGAAAGGGTATGCCAATTCCATTCCATTTGTTTTCCTCTGCTTCTAATTCCATTCCAGTGTTCATCTTATCATTCCTGTCATATGGATATTTCAGGTCAGAAGAGAAAAGATCAGTGAGAGAATGAAGTTCCTTCAAGATCTTGTGCCAGGCTGTAACAAGGTAAACTAAAAAAAATGATAATAAATAAAAATTTGGCATCATTTAATGTCATTCTGTTTGTTAACTTGAGATGGGATTCTTGTTTAAAGGTGACTGGAAAAGCAGTTATGCTCGACGAGATTATAAACTACGTGCAGTCGTTGCAAAGACAAGTCGAGGTATATAGTATATACATAAACAATTCTAATAGTATAAAGATAATTAAATAGATTAATTTTCTTGATCATCTAAATGATTTACTGATTTTTTTTTTGTTTGTGTAGTTCTTGTCAATGAAACTAGCAACTATTAATCCAAGGACAGATATGAATATTGAAGCGCTTTTATCTAAAGATGTAAGCTTTCATAATCTGTCTTTACCGTGTGCCAATTACCTTGAACTTTCAAGTAATTTTCTTCATTTTTGACCCGTTTTCAGACTCGGCCTTCCATGTCAAATACCATGAACCATTTGGATGCAACGGCTCAGGCCTTCTATGGCTTGGTTCACAACGGGCCACAGAACCCATTGACCTCAATGATGCAACGCGGTTCAAACATGAAGTCATCACAAACTGATGGCTTTGGTCAAGTAAGTTAACAATTTTTTTTATCACATAAAAAAGCTTTTTTTTTTTTTTTTTTTTTTTGTCGCGCAAAGTGGTGTTAACTCATGTTAAAACCGAAAACTTCAGGCTGTGGCATTCTGGGAAAATGATCTTCAGAGTGTTGTACAGATGGGATTCAACCAAAACCAAGGATCAATCTTCCAAGGTGAGTTGACTTTTTCATCAATAAAGTCAACCAACGTCTAAAATAGTGGTTTACCTATAATCTTATGTATGAACTCTTTAAAATGATTCAGGACTAATGGGCGCGGGTCAAATGAAAGTCGAGCTATGATACCGAAATTGTTGACATAATTATTTAGGCCATTAAAGCAAGAAGAACATTTGTATAGAGAAAGGAAGAAGACATATAATATCTTCTTCACCTGATATATCTTATGTTTGTATAATCCTAGAACTAATTCCTATGCAGTTTGTGAGGTGGGAAAATGTACTTATCTTATGTAAAATGTTGTGTAACATTGTTCAAAGGTTGATAGGAAGAGCCTGCAAGGCTGCAACCTTATTTACTTAACAATATCATACATCTAATCACTATTTTTTGTTTATCTCAGCAAGTTTTTTTTTTTTTTTTTTTTTTTTTTTTGTATATTTTAATATTATGCTGCCGTTGATTATGCAAATAATTTGAT
Organism: Ambrosia trifida; assembly: GCA_028751855.1. Taxonomy (NCBI): domain Eukaryota; kingdom Viridiplantae; phylum Streptophyta; class Magnoliopsida; order Asterales; family Asteraceae; genus Ambrosia; species Ambrosia trifida. The sequence continues at coordinate 22,128,708 of CM054130.1, forward strand.
ACTAACTGAGATATTTTTATTAAGATCCCATAAAATAAGAAAAAAATGCATATTTCACTCAACTTTCTGGGCCATCCCACAAAAAAATAAAATAAAAAGATTTTTTTTTTTTTTTTTAAATTCTTGATGGTGATCTTTCTTTTTGGAGTTGTCATAATCAGAGACAAGAAAATTGATTTTCAAGATAGACCTAAATATAAGAAAAAATGGCACCTTTAGAATTAAGATTAGATTATGTAAACCAGCTGTTAGTGGGGACATTAAAGAACAACTCCATTCTGGAATCCATGATTGACAACACTTTGATTCCAATCTTCTTTTTCTACCCTGGAAGAATATGGCAGCATCTAGGGGGTGAATCTTGATCCCCAAAGATGTTTTAACTACCTGTACGTTATGCAATAATCAGTGGTGTCCTATTCAAACCGTTAAAAATAAGCTCCCTATGTTTTAAAGAATTAAATAATTTAAGCTAATTTTTATGTACGACGATCACAGTTATGGCAATAAACATAGCAATTAGCAAAATCATAGTATTAGAATGGCTATTGGGCTTATAAATGTATTATGAGAGACTGAGAGTTAATAAATTAACAAGATTTGAGTTTTATACGGACTTTTTTTTTTGGCCCAATTTAAGTGTTAAATGACTTTTTTATTTAAAAAAATGCATACATAAAACACACACACATACATGTAGAAATTTTATAAAAAAAGTATGCCTCCGACAATTACAAGCCCTAGCCCGATGGCCTCATCGGCCGCCAATCTACCATAAGGGCTAGCCCTGGCAATAATGGTTGTGCCTTTGAGTTGAATGGTAACCTTGGTTATAGTATTATTATACATAGCTATTTATTTGTACTTTTCATATATCAAATACAAATATACAATATAGACAATCTTATTTTACTAAACATGGTTCTAACTTTCATGTCAGGATATAGTACAATGTAATATGAACCTAAGTCTATTTATACAAGCGTGCACATGGATTATCCATAAGCACGCATGTATCATTTTCAGGTGTACGTATACATATGATATAGGTGTTCATGTGACTCATGAAGACGATGCGCAAAGTTGTAGGGAATATAACCACCATTATTGAGAAGATTCAATGGTGGTTGATATTTGATACCCCTCTTTCTATGCATATCATATGAAAATTATCAAGTTGTTATTACAAAGACAGGAGAGAAAGGGAATCAAGATTGCAGGTTGGCCATAGTGAAGATATGACTTTGGCCAAGGAATCAAAGACCTTTTTAATTGGAAATCACTTGCTTTAGAAACTCATGAAAAAGAAAATCTTTTTGGATAAGTAGAATGTTTAAAGTAGTGGTATTTAGATGTAGAAAGATACCCCTAAAGATATAGACAACCAAACTTTGCATGAAAGCTTGGCTCACAAACACTTTTGCTACCTTCCAAATATCAACATTACAATTTCTTTCCTCTTTTTCCTTTCATTCATCAAAGAAACTTGATGTTTTTAAGTTATAAAATTGTATGGAAGTAATGTAGATAATATAATAAGGTATTATTAAGATCACAACAACGATATGTTTCAAAGTTTTGAAATTGTACGGAAGTATTTATAATTTTAATGTATTACGATCGTCAACTCAGGGGCGGAGGATATATAGGGGCCAAGGGTGCCCCCCCCCCCCCCTCAGTTTTTTGGCGCACTAGCGGAAATTTGCGATTTTTCGTAGGTAAATTGAGTCCGGCCCCTATCGATTTGCCACTACCGATTAAAAAAAATTGAGTCCGGCCCCTCCGATTCAAGAACCAAGTTTCGCCCCTGCGTCAACTAATTTAATCGGCATGCAATATACAAAGACAATATTCAAATTCAAGATCTTTAGGTCATGCTATATGTGGAACCAAGGGTCTGCTAATCCTCTGAGCAAAAGAACTCTTAAGCATTGGCGAAGCTTATTAAGGGCCGGGGTGTCCCTGCCCCTTCTGTTTATTTTGCTAAGTAGTGTAAAGTTACGCGTTTTCGTCCGAAAATTTTATAAGTATTGAGTCTGACCCCCCGTTTTAAGGGTCCTATGACTTTAGCCCCCCCCCCCCCCCCCCCAACACACACAAAAAATATTTTTAAGCTCCGCCATTGGTCGTAAGAGTTTCCACAAAAAACAAAAAAAAAGTGTTTTCTTTTTTTTTTTTTAAATGCAAAAACTCCATGTTAGTTCTAACTAATAAGTTACTTACATCACAGGGTTATGCTTTTAAAATTTCCACCATAAGACTCAAAGAGTCAAAGACTTATAATTCACCCAATTAAGGGGGTACTTAGGGGGGTTATTGTCCCCTTTTGATTTATTATCTACCAAATAGTAGTTACTAACCAACTTTTTTTAATGCAATCGATTTAAAGTCTATCTTGTGGAAAATATCAAACAATTGCCAAACATTGTCGTTAGGTCGAACATCCATACAAGATTGTCCATCACAGTTAATATATCTAACCGAACGAAGCTAAGGTATCCGACACTGAATTAGGGAAGATTGATGGAAGATGTTTCTAGATTAAGTATGAATAGAAGAAAGAAAAACACAAAGGTATAAATAAAAGGGAATAGTTTGGGCAGATTGATTGAAGATGTGTTCATGTGGGGTTTCATTTGTTTATATTCAATTATGATATGATTAAGATTGGTCCATTTAACAGCCTGTCTAATTATCATAGCTCATATACCTACAAATCACTCTCTTTCACCACTTTATGTCCTTTTCTTTCACCTTAACAACCATCCTTTGATGCCTTTATTCGTACTAGCCGGAGTCACCTAAATCTTAAGCAGTTTCAACGGTTTAGGAACACCCTTACGTTAGTACGGAATACATATGCATATACATATATCGTACCAATAAATAACTAATATAGAATATAACTCCTAACTCAACCCTCTCATGGACTAGATCTAACAAATGGTTACATCTATGAAGACCATTTGGATAGTAATAATGAATGACACAAGGCTAAAGTGGTCACTTTCAATCCCCAATTCCTATGAAAAATGATTTGACCATGACCACCAACATTGTGTGTCAAAGCAAAAGCATAATCATATAACTTCATGTGCAAGCATCCTTTCCACCTCAAAACAAGCAACCAATATGCACATTGCAACACACTTCTCATAAAACACAAACTATTGTATGAAATTATGAGCTACAAATCTATGCAATGCTCAATTCCTACATATTATTAAACACAACTTTCCAAAAGTCACAACTTTTTTTTATACATGATGCAAGTAATCACAATGGTTGACAAAAGTATATGTATTGTGTAATAAATGTGTGCTGCCAAACTATAATATGTGTACAAATTAAAAATAAATTGTAACTAGTCACATTTCAAAAGTCACATCACTGTCCATTTCCTGTCTAGAGTACTGGCATTGATGTTTTCTTAAAATTCCACTATCTTTTTTTATTTTTTTTATTTAAATAAAAAAGGGTAGGAAAAAAAGAAAATGAAAAATGTGTTATCTTATATTAAAATTGAATGGTTAGGACTGGTACCTACTATTGTTGTTCCTATCTTCTGGTCCAATAATAATAATAATATACCCTAATTGGTCCAAAAGTAGGAGAGAGATGCTTATCAAGGAAGACAATGCCACAAGCTAATTGTTTTATGGTTACATTGACATGAAATAGACTAAGCATGAAGCAGGGCTCCAAAGAGGATATGTGAACTCCCTGTCTTGGCCCTTTATCTACACAAAAGTGTGATCTAACATAAGATTGACCTGTGACCTGCTACCACCAATGCCCCTAAAAAGATCTTAGGTTGCGGATTCTAAGGGAAAGAAAATATCATAAAAACATTTTTTTTTGTGTTTTTCTGACTAAAGTCATTCAACAATTTTTTGCACATAAAAATCACTACACTTTCAATTTTTTCTTACAAAAGTCACTCAACATTTCTTTATAATTAAAAAACACTATACTTTCTGTCTTTTTACATAAAAATCATCCAACATTATTATTATTATTATTATTATTATTATTATTATTATTATTATTATTATTATTATTATTATTTGTCATGTTTTTATTTGTAGTTTTTAAGATACTTTGTAAGTACATATTTTTTTAATAAATTATATGACAAACAAATCTCTTGTTGCAATCAAAGTAATATTAGTTATGCCAATTTAAATAGCCATACAATTCTTAAGTACCAAGAAAAAATTATAACAAATAAGCGTTGTTTTTTAATTGATATAAAATGTGTGAAGTACTTAACTTTCTTAATCAACTTCACCATTTTGACATTTTTAAGGATAAAAATTATATAGACGACCAATGTAACACGTAAGCAAACACAACTAGGAGTTTCGGTTCCGGGTTATTTAAAACAAAAACATCAAAATTTTGTTTAAAATTGACATTTTAAGGGGTTTTATACGAAAAAATGTTTGGTGACTTTTATGTGAAAAACAGAAAGTATAGTATTTTTTTAGTGACTTTTGTAAGAAAAACTGAAAGTGTAGTGCTTTTTATGTACCAAGAAAAAATTTATATAACAAATAAATATTGTTTTTAATCGATATAAGACGCATAAAAGTACTTAACTTTCTTAATCAACTTCATCATTTTGACATTTTTTCAAGGATAAAAATTATATAGACGACCTGTGCAACAAGTAAACAAATACAACTAGGAGTTCCGGTTCCGGGTTATTTAAAACAAAAAATCAAAATTTTGTTCCAAATTGACATTTTAAGGGGTTTTATGCGAAAAAAAAAGTTTGGTGACTTTTATGAGAAAAAACAGAAAGTGTAGTGTTTTTTAGATACAAAGAAATGTTGAATGACATTTGTAAGAAAAAACTGAAAGTGTAGTGTTTTTTATGTGCAAAAAATTGTTGAGTGACTTTAATGAGAAAAAACAGAAAGTTTAGTGTTTTTTTTATGATATTTCCCCCATTGCAAATAGGCATGTTCCGTTATTTAATGTAAAATGTACATGAATTTGTCTTTTTTTCTTTCTTATGGATCAAAAAGATAAACTAAGAAAACTTGCCAATTTTTGTAACGGGTCAAAACTAAGTATATTCAAAATGTACATAACCTTGAAAGTCATTTTTATCAAAATCATATTATAACTATTGTGTTGGAATATAGCTTTTTAATGATATCTAACTTATGAAATTCAATAAAAAAAAAAAAGACAAAAAATTGTTTGTAGATCTATAGATCCTGACTAGCTGACCCGCCCCATCCTCATACTATGTATTTACTTGTCTTGATCCAAAACAGTTTTGACCAAATATCGACACATCCACTATGGCACCTCTAGGTAAACGAGATTTGAATACCAAAACTTCGATTCTACTTTCAATATGTTCGTAAGCCATTTCTTTTGCCGCTTTGGGCTACGTAGTGTGTGACTACACATTTAGATTGTATTAATAGTTAGACAAAACACATGCAAAATCATCATGAGTTATTAGCCAAAAAAACATTACTACAACTAGAAGAACACATGAATGTTGCTTATACATATGGTAAGCAAATAAAGGGAGGGCCACTATGGAGGGAGACTACATAGAAGGCTTTATGATATAGAAAGTTAAGGATTGATGTGTATATATCATCTACCCACATATTCAAAAGATTATATCAAGACTGCCCAACTATCAATATAGCATTATATTTCTGGCCAAAAAAATTGCTGGATGACGAAAATACACTCGAAAAACATACTGACATAAAAACTCTTGATAATATGCAAACATGTTAATATGTTATAGGTTGAAAAAAAAATGTTTAAAGTACAACCTAGGGCCTTTTCAAAGACGTAGGGGCATTTTGGTCATTTTACAATTCTCAAACAAGTTTGTGGCCGTAATTGGCATGAACGGAAACAAGAATCAATTTGAACTTGGTTAGCCTAAACTCTAGTTTGAAATTTGGGTGACATTGGTGCATTTTTCAATACTTTAGTGGCCTATGCATACATTAATTAGACAGTGAATGATTTTTAGAATTAACATTATAAACATATAAATTGATAGCCATAGATTTGAATCCAACACTTTCAATTCCAACTTTAGCATGCATACATATGTTAGTGGATCAATGTGTTTCTCCTATAAATCAGCATAATGCTCAAGCATTGTTGCATGCCTTTCCATCGCCATTTCCGTTGCTTCTTTAACTTCACTTGAACATTTTCTTTCACCGTCAAGTCAGTTTTTTTTAGTAATCAAGTGAGTTGTTTGTTGAGTTGTGAAGTCCTGATCGGGTGGATTATCATAAAGGTTAAGTGGGTTAAACATAATTCAAGTGGATTCTAGATAAATATAGTTTGGTTATTTATTTAAGTGGTTTGAATTATCTGTGTATTAATAGGTCTATTTAGTTGGTTTATTTTATTATTTAAATAGAGTTAGAGTTGGGTCATAATTAGTATGATATTAGTATAAATAGATGGTTAGGTCTATTGTATTTGGTGTGCTTTCATTGATAAATAAGAAAAGAGTCGAGCGAAGTTCGTTCATTCGTGTGTTTATTTATTGAGAGAATTACTATTTGCATCCCTGTGTTATAGTGGTTTTAACTACTTGAATTCAAAGTTGAAAACTTTAACTATTTGCATCCCTGATTGGAAATTAACTAACATCTTGAGTCCAAATTTCTAACTCCGTTAAAAAGTCTGTTAACTTGAAGGGCATTTGTGTCATTTACACAAAATGTACAAGCCTACAATGCACAATGTAATTACAGTTTATTTTTTTACATATTTTATAATAATTATTATATATCTTGTCTAACATACACACTAACGCACAGAGAAACACCCCCCCAATCTCTTTCTCCCTGACTTCAACCCTACCGCACCACCGCCGTCGCACTGCACCACCACCACCTGACTTCAATCCTGCCACCTCGCCTCACCTCACCTCACTATACTTAACCCACGATTAGAACTCGAAAACAACACGCGAACCGAACTAGATCTGACCCGAACCAAAACAGATCGAACTTAAACCGAACCAGATCTGGCTTGACCCGAAAGAAAAACGAACCCAAAACTGATGTCTGACCTGAACCTCGAGACCTGAACTGAATCTGCCACCATGAAAGAATTCCAGTGTCTAATGGGGACTTGATAATGGATTTCATTTTATATCTATCTATCCTACATACATATCAAGAAAAATAATGATGGGCGGGTCCTTAGATTTATTTGTGACCTTTGAGGAGCCGTATGAGATGAAAATCTCATGTACGGTTCTATAATAGGGATAAGAACAGTTTTTACTTGGTATTAGAGTTCGAATGAAAACCACCGGATTGCAGGTTGCAGGTAATGGCGTCATTTTTTATTTTGTAAGGATCCATCAAATAAGGTTTCCTTAGAAAAAGATTCTACAAAAGCAATGATAAATAGATACGAATAGAGAAAGAAAAGAAGGGGGGAAAAACATAGTATAGAAAAGATATCCAAAATGATATAGAAATCTCTATCCTATCCTTAGTTTTTATTTCCTTAAGTTAATTAAATTTCGTTTGATTAGGGCAAAGTTTCTTAAAAACCTCTGCCTTTTTTTAAAATATCCTGAACTGTTCCTGTAGGCTGAGTGCCTTTTTCAATGAAATAGAGAATCGCGGGAACGCTTAAATAAGTTTGATTCTTGATAGGATCATAAAAAACCCACTTTCCGAAGATCTCTTCCTTCTCTTCGAGATCGTGGACTTTAGAAGCACTCCAAATTTAGTTGAGGAATGAAACGGTATCAATTGTTTTATAGATCATTCTGCAACGCATTTTTTGATTTGAATTGAAATCATTTTCAAATCAAAAGCTCACTTTTTACAGGTCAGTGGAATCTTTATGCTCAAAATCCCGATTCAAGTAGTCATTTATTTGGTACCTTGATCAATGTCGTTGGGTCGGTCAAAAATAATGAAAATAGTAGTATATGGAAGTTGAGTCGTCTCCACAGAGAATTGGTGGAAAGAGTAGTTTTGTAAGTTAACTAGTAAATTAAAATCTAATCACTTTGTTTTTTAATTGAATTTAAGAAGTTGTAACAATAATAGAAAAGAAATAATCCCCTCCAGGCTTCTGGTTAATGATCCACCCTACTCTTATTTAAATGATTGGATACTACATAGACATAGTTTTGTTGGACGGTTCAAATCAAGTGATAACCGAACACAAGTTTTTAATAATAACTTGTACAATTCAATTACCAACCCACACGTATCACCTACCCTCCCAATTATCAAACTACTCACGATACAAGAAAAACCGAATGTGAATGATAAAAAGATAAGCAAATGAAAACAAGTGAATTGTTTAAATGATAAAAACCACAAATATTCTTCAACTAAATGAAAAATAATCCATAAACCAAATCAAACAAGAGTTGAAGTTTCACAAATAAACCATACACCCGGAGGTGATTACAAGATGTTTAGCCACTCATAATAACAAGAAACAACTCAAAAATTTGAATAATAATACCAAACATGTTGATGAGAATTGAAGATATGGATGAATGATGATGAATAGTGATGATTGTCCTTCAAAATTCTCCAAAGAAGATTATTTTCGTGATGGATGGCTGGATTCCACTAGGGTGGAAAATTATGCTTTTATATCTTAATGAACCAATTCTCCAATTTTTGTGGACATGACCCCCGTACCTTATGGCTGGCAAAATAAGGCTTAAGAAAGTCAGACTCTGCCCCAATTCCCTTTAGTTTTGCTCGTGCCTTAGTTTTTCTTTCATTTTAAATGTGCATTAAATGCACCATTCATTGCAATCATTTACGTTTGCTTATCTACTACTAAACTATTATTATTATTATTATTATTATTATTATTATTATTATTATTATTATTATTATTATTATTATTATTATTATTAGTAGTAGTAGTAGTAGTAGTAGTAGTAATAGCAGCCTCCGACTCGGGTGTGTTCTTGGCTCATCCAAAATTCCTCTTTAACGCTTCAACGTCCATGAACACCTTCATATTTTCGGTTCACCATCCAAACTCAACCTCAACCACATTTAAGCTTCCAAATCCATCCAAATAAGCCATTGAACCTACAATAACACAAAGTTGCGTAGTTATCACATTCAAAGCATATAAACGCTCAAACGACATTAAAAACCCACAGTTAAGCATCTAAAACACCATGATTTACCCCGTCCATCACATTCCCACACTTACCTTTGATTGTCCCCAATCAAACCATCTCAAAACACGACTCACCTACTTAACAAATCACCTCCAATTCCTTCACCTATCGATTTTCCAAGGTCCCCAATCATACCCGTCCCATAGACTTACACAATCGAGATTGACAATCTGGCGAGCAAGTGTTGCGCAGTTTCAAAACAAGACTTGTCTATCCAAAACTAACATGCTTATTATCATCTACATATGCTACACACCCCTCACAATGTTCGCTCCTCTCGGTTTAATATCTGGACTAGCGTATAATGCGCTAGTATATAACACTCATAAAACCAAGAATGCGACTTCGTTATCATAGGTTTGTATAACAATCACACATAAGCTATAAACAGTGCACATATCAAAAGGACTTACGGGTTTTGGGCTTCGGGTAAAGGTAGGATAGATTTGGTTCACAAATGGCTTGGAAACAATGGATTTAACACAATTGTTTGACATCCTTATTCACAAATCACACAAACATACTAACACATCAACTTTGGGCACAATTGACCCATAACAATAACTTCTATTTTTTTTCTTTTTTCATATATATATTTTTTATCTTTTTTTTTCTCTCTCTTTTTTTTTTCAATATTGAATAACTCAAAGAATAAGCATTACGAACACATTGGATGTCAACATTTTTATTTTAACAAGGTAAACGGGTCAATTTGGGTAATGGTGTAAGCTTAACAATTGAAAGGTTTAGGCTCAACATGGTTTACTAATGGTAAGGTTTAACAAACGAGTCAACACAAACAACACATGGGTATCAACAAACGAGTGGGTTCCTACATTGCCTTTCTCATCTATGCGCACCTTTTGCCTAAAGCTTTAGCATGTATCGAATTACACAAATTCTGCAACTAAGAAGCATTTGGCCTACTCTCATGAAACGAAACATTTATATCACTAAATATCTAGTAGGCTCAAAGTCTCACAATGTAGGAAAATAGGCTGCCGACATGTAGCATATGCAAGTCCTATAAGCATGTTACCCCTAGTTAGGCATCTCTTTTCATTTCCTCTAAAAATGCTCACCAGAAACACTCTCATGAAACTTAAAGGGACAACCATGATTGGGGATCTCGTACTTTCATTTGGCAAAAGACTCTTTGGCGATTGAAAATTTGGCTTTTGTGTCTGATTAAGCAGAAAAGGGGACAAATTTGCAAGATTTTTTTTTTTCATTAAAATTTTTCAAAAATTTCCAAAATTCCACATTTTTCTTGCTACGGTAAGTAACTTCGCCTTACTTCCCTCGGATCTCCCATCCCCACACTTGGGATACATTGTCCCCAATGTATGGTGTTTCATGCTTTTCAAAACTTCTCTCACTCAACATGCGCAAGTTTCAATGTTACCAACCCAAGCGGACTAACATCCCAAAACACATAAAAAAACGCTCAAAATAAAATGCAAATAATAACATAAAAACTCCGGGCTGCCTCCCGGTAGCGCTAAGTTTATGAGTCTTCAGCCAGACTTGTACCTGATATAGCTTTTATGGTGGTCGAACGGGATGCTTGCCTCCCTCAGCTTCCAAGCACATATTCTGCTTGTACTCATGTGGATCATAACTTATGTTCAGCATTGAATCCTCTTTTGTTGACCCGTTATTTTCTTGTTCCAATTCAGGCGGTTTCTTAGCCTTCTTCTTCTTCTTTTTCTTCTTTGGCTTCTCACCAATCTCTGCCATCCTGTCAACCATACAACACACCTCCTCGGTTTTTGGGTCAGTAACAGTTGAAAACACATTTAAACTCAATTTCTTATCCCCAAAACTCATACTTACCATTCCATCAGCACAGTTGATTACTGCATGAGCAGTTGCTAAAAATGGTCTACCAAGAATAACTGTGTGTGGTGTACTCTTAACATTTTTCTCACAATCTAGCACCAAGAAATCCACCGGGTAATAACAGTCTTCCACCTTAACTATCACATCAATTAACATTCCCCTGGGACGTATGGGTTTTTTATTAGCCAACACCACTGTGGTGTCAACTTTTTGTAATAGACCAAATTCATGTTGATCATACATACTTCCCGGGAGAATGCTAACACAAGCTCCATGATCTAGAAGTGCCCGGTCAACCTTAAGCTCCCCTATTTGTATTGAAATAAGGGGCGCTCCCGGATCTTGGCGCTTGGGTGGAACTGTACCCGATAACGCGGCACGCACATGCGCCGGAAAGACAAACTGTTTTGGCAGCTTGTTGTGCCGATTTTGGGTGCTTAATTCTTTTAAATTTTCAGCATGAGCAGGACTTTCTTGAATGACATTAAGTAATGGTAAATTGATTTTAACTTGTTTAAAGGTATCCCACCCCTCGTCCTTCGATGGGTCCCGTTTACTTAAAGCCCTTATTTTTTCTGGTGCTAATAAGGCCGAAGGGAATGGTGCAATTTTTACTTTCCCACACTTATCCTTGGCCGCATCCACATTTTCCTCAAAAAACTTTTCACAAAACCTTTTTTTCAAATTTTTAACTTTAATGTTTGATTGTGAAAACGTTTCCTGCTCATCTTCAGAATTGGAGAGAATACTTACCGCGTTGATGTGCACATTCTTCGTGGTTGACGCCTGATGTGCTGGATTCACTGCAGTGGTGCTAGGCAACTTACCTGGATCTCGACGTATGGTGGACATCTCTTCAGCAATTTGGCCAACTTGCTTTGCCAAGGCCTTGTACTCCTTGTCTCTGATTTCGTTGTCCTTCCTAATCTCCTTCATGAAATCTCCTGTTGACTTCATAAACTCAGTCAACATATCCTTCACTGATACATCCTGCCCCGAGGATCCACCCTGTTGATTGCCCTGACTTCTCCAGTTGCCTTGAGAACTCCCTTGATTGCTTCCAGATCCTTGCTGATAATTTCTTTGATTGTTGTAGTTCCCTTGGCCTGAATAACCTCTCTGGTTGTTTTGATTAGATACATGTGATAGAGGATTCAACTGGTTAGAAGTATTACTGTAACGAAATTAGGGTGATTTCGCAAACCTGGGTGATATGAATTAGAATTCATATCATATGGCTTCAGTTGTCCATAAACTTGATTCACTTCTTCAGGTTTCCCTTGTTGCATAGGACAATCAGCATCCATCTGTCCCAGATCATCACAAATAGAGCAAACTGTAAAAGAACTAGCTGCCTTTGCTCCATCACTCCTTCCTGCGCCTCTACCAGCTGTCAACTGTGCAATCTGTCGCTCTAAGCTTGCTATTCTCTTTTCAGCTTCTACATCAACACCCTTAGCTGCACTTGTTCGACTTCTTCTACTAGCACGAGCTTGTCTCTTTGATGTCACTGCCAGCCTCTCCATATACTCCCAATCCACATCCTCATGGTTAGTCAAAAAGGTACCATTACTATTGGCATTCAAATCTCTAACATCCTCGGGTAATAAGCCATCATAAAATGACTTAATCAGTTCCCACATAGGTATATCATGATGTGGACACTTCCTTAACAACTCCTTAAACCTCGTGAAGGCTTCATGAAATGGTTCCCCCGAGTGTTGTTGGAAGGTTCTGATAGCCTCCCGAGCATCAGTAGTGCGAGTCATAGTATAATATTCTTCTAAGAACTGTTGTTGAAGCTCTTGCCATGTGAATATACTCCCAGCAGGCAATGAATGATACCATAATTTCGCTTGATCCTTGAGGGTGAACTGAAACATCATCAACCTCACTTCATCCTGACTAAACCCATGGCCCCCAATGGTGTTACAGATACTCACAAACTTCGCAATGTGTAGATAGGGCTCCTCTGTTGCCTTACCATAGAAACTCGGAAGGTGGTTTAAATATTGGGGTCTAACCTCAAAGCTCCTTCCGTTCTGATGCGGTGGTACTACAGGTGAAGTGTGCTCGGTGGCCACCGGAATAAAATGGCTCCCAACGCCATTTACAGGAGGTCTGTAGTTCACCCGAGGTACTCCATCTACATATTGCCTCTGCCCATTCCCTCGCACTTGATTTCTTGGTTGATTCTAAGGGATTCCTCTCTGTCCCTGATTATGTCCCCTCATATTAAACCCTCGCTGATGTTGCTGCTGATATTGCGGACCAAACTCATCATACTCATCATAGTTGAACTGATCCTGATTCATGTAGTATCCATCATCAGCAACTCCTCCATCCCAATCAGCAACTCTACCATTAAAAGTGCCCGCTGCACCCTGCATACTGTCATCTTCATGAAGTGAATCCGTTGCTCTATTACTGTTAGATCTCGGGTTTCGGTTTTGTGGTGGTTGTCGATTTAAGGCTAATGGGTGGTTGGGTTGTTGTTGCTGTTGTGGGGCCTCAAAAGCTTGATCATTTTCATAATGTTCGTCCCACTCGTCATGCTCTTGATGGCCTTGCTGAAATTGTCTAGAACCACCAGCGTTCGGATTTGGGTTAAATTGTGGGAATGGTTGTTGTTGTCTTGGAGTTGGTGCTGTTTGAAATGGTCGTGAAGGCATATCGTCCAATGGGTTTTGTTGTGGTGGTATTGGGTCAGGTTGGTTCGGTGGATGTTGGTTATCTTGGTTACTGTGATGGCTCATGTTTGGTGTTGGTCGGGTTTGATGAATGGCTTTGTTCTTTTTAGCTGTCTTTTCAATTTCCGGATCGTAAATTAGCGGTGAAGTCTTGCCCGAATAACGTGTATGATGCATGCAACTGAATTACCTGCACAGACACAAACAAGCAAACCACGCGTAATACTGAACTAAACAAAACAAAACAAAACTTAAACTAAAAGACTAGAAAAAGAAAATATTTTTGTTTTTTTTTTAAAGAAAAGCAATAAAAACTAAAACAAAACTATCTAACTAAGCGCACCGATTCCCCGGCAACGGCGCCATTTTGATCGATGTCGTTGGGTCGGTCAAAAATAATGAAAATAGTAGTATATGGAAGTTGAGTCGTCTCCACAGGGAATTGGTGGAAAGAGTAGTTTTGTAAGTTAACTAGTAAATTAAAATCTAATCACTTTGTTTTTTAATTGAATTTAAGAAGTTGTAACAATAATAGAAAAGAAATAATCCCCTCCAGGCTTCTGGTTAATGATCCACCCTACTCTTGTTTAAATGATTGGATACTACATAGACATAGTTTTGTTGGACGGTTCAAATCAAATGATAACCGAACACAAGTTTTTAATAATAACCTGTACAATTCAATTACCAACCCACACGTATCACCTACCCTCCCAATTATCAAACTACTCACGATACAAGAAAAACCGAATGTGAATGATAAAAAGATAAGCAAATGAAAACAAGTGAATTGTTTAAATGATAAAAACCACAAATATTCTTCAACTAAATGAAAAATAATCCATAAACCAAATCAAACAAGAGTTGAAGTTTCACAAATAAACCATACACCCGGAGGTGATTACAAGATGTTTAGCCACTCATAGTAACAAGAAACAACTCAAAAATTTGAATAATAATACCGAACATGTTGATGAGAATTGAAGATATGGATGAATGATGATGAATAGTGATGATTGTCCTTCAAAATTCTCCAAAGAATTGATTATTTTCGTGATGGATGGTTGGATTCGACTAGGGTGGAAAATTATGCTTTTATATCTTAATGAACCAATTCTCCAATTTTTGTGGACATGACCCCCGTACCTTATGGCTGGCAAA